>CM073595.1:60781138-61266138 GCA_037074705.1 Zhengitettix transpicula | reverse complement strand
TAAAATAAATTTAATAACTTTGAAGGAAATATTTGAATTTTTGTATGTTGCAAAATGAGGGATCATTTAATTGAACAAGAAGTTTGCATAAAATGATTTTCATTCAAAAGTTAAATACTTTTTCTTTGTATGTATTATACATAATCTGTTTCACATAAACATTTTTGTAGGTTTGTCATGATTCACAGTAGGGCTTCAATTCAACTCCTTAATTAGTTCCTGTAGTAAAAATTATATTACTAATAATTATTATTTCTTAGGCATTTATGTTAGCCAAATGTTTCACTTGACAACTTATATTAGATTCTAAAATATTTTCAGAAAGTAGTCATTAGTCATTAACACACAATGAAATGGCAATTTGCACAATCTACTCTTGTAATGTATTATTAAAAGTAGTTCAATAGAAATATATTCATTTCATATTACATGAGTTTCAAATATTAGAATAACAATAAAATGTAATTCAAAAATTTTATCAAACTTAAATTAATTTAATAAATTCTTAATGCATTTGAAGGTAATAAAATTACTCCACATTAAAATTGCCACTAGATATACATTTAAGCAATTCTGACAGATTTGATATTAAATGTAGATGATAGGAAATATAAATTTAGGTATTTTTTACAAAATATAATCGTAAAATAAGAATTAAGAAATTCCAAAAAAGTTAAGTAAACCAAACAATTGAATTTTATAAAAATTGTTATTTAAATGAAATAATGTCTAAAAGAAATAGAAAATGTATTTTTAATGATATTCTATCACACTTGGCAGTATTACTGTCACTAAGGTCCTTGAAATTTCTATTATTAGAATTGTTTTTCAATGTTCTGGTTATTTGCTGAGTAAATGAAACTGTATGAGAGCACTAATTAAAAGCAGGATTGACATCCTGTATCTAGCATTCTTATTGATTTAAGATATAATAATGTACATCTCAAATTTCTATCCTTGAGAATTTATTTATAGAACCTAGGTTTTGAAACAACTTCATACTTCTTTACTCTCACTGTTTTCCTTGCTATTTAATTCTTGTCCCCTGGAAGAGGAGCCAGTTGGCATCCATTGAAAGAACCTGTTCTCACCATGACTTCATTGCGATCTGCCATGAGAAGGCAATTGTGTAGAGGGAAACTTATAAATAATCTCCCAGTCTGTCAGGCTGTTCTCAGGAGCTGGCAGCCTCATAACATAAGTAGACATGGCTGGAAGTGGATGACTGTGTTGGTGCTCTGATAATTTGGACAGTGGTTTAGGGATACTTGGACCAATTAGGCTTAAAAATGTGTGTCTGAATTCAATTAAAGTGAAACATGGTAAGAATTTTTAATTAGAAACAATTCTGTGCAAAGTAATAAATGTGAAAAATTTTATTATATACTCTTCAAATTAAAAACTCCATCATTATCTTTCACTTCATAAAAATTAATTAGATTTCTTACTTTTCATACTTATTCTTTTATTTTTATTTAGCCTGTGGACAAGTCAAAGCCCGGTGTAACGGTCCCGGAGATCAAGGCTCCAGATGCACCAAAGATTGAAGTTATACGAGAAAAGACACCAACACGTACAGACAGTAGAAAAGGTTCATTAGCTCCAGGATCTGGAACTTCAAGTCGCCGTGGCTCCCTAATTCCACCAGAAGAACAACAAAGACGGCCCAGTCTTATCATTAGTGATGAGGTAAGAATTCTATACATATACTTTAATTTTATTCCACATTTCTTCCAATACTTATTTATTTAATTTGGAAATTAAGATTTTTTATAATTCTCCTGAATTTAGTTCTGAATATTCTGTACTTAATATATTTTATTTCAGAAATGTCTATATTTGTCATCTGTGGCACAACAAATTGTTATATTAAATTAACTGTAATATTATATACATTCTAATTTTGTTGTGGTCATAAAATCTGCAAATTTTGCTATTAATGTTAATGTGTAAATTATAATTTAATATCTTATGAGCAATGCATAATTTGTATTACTGCAGACAAATAATCAAATTGAAATAAATGAACTATCATATGTATCACAAATTAATAACTTCCAGAATTTTGCTTAGACTGGGAAATAGTATTGACTCATATTTCTAAATTTTATTTTACATCAATAGTGTGGATAAAGGAATAGATCTAATTTGAATACATAACATTTGAATTTTTCTAAAGATATATATATTTTACATTCCTCCAATGATAATCTTATCAAATTCTTATTTATATTGTTTCAAAACTGCAAAACCTAGGAACTACTTTTAATTTTCTATTCATCTGGCAATTATCAAGTTTGGCTGCAATAGATAATATTATAAAGAGCATCTTATGGGCCATGATAAATTGAAATTGCCAAAGATATAGAAGGATATATATATCAAAGGGCTATAGTGACCTCTTGAAATGCATTAAAGCACAGATCAGTAACAAAATATTAAAAATCAGTGACATTCTATCTGTGACACAGTCAGATATACGTACAAATATACATGTATACATAATTAAAATAATTTTGTATAGAAATGGTAGAGAGAAAGTGGATGGCATACCTCAAATTGAAATTGCCATTCAGAACCTTATGATGTTATTCAAATTTTCAAAGACACTAGCCTCCAAAATCAAGTAAGAAAAAGTGACAAAGTCAAATTAATTAACTTGTTTGGATAGGAAAGAGAGATGATAACTTACCTTAAATAAACAGTTGGTCCGGCCAGGTTGATACAAAATAGTATTTCAAATTTTTGAGGGCCTTAGCCTCCTTCTTCAGGGCAGTAGGTCTGAGCTGACCAGCCACTCAGTTTATATATATATATATATATATATATATATATATATTAATTGTAATAGTGAGAATGTGACATTGTCAAAAATATTGGTATGGAAAGGATAGAGAGATAGGTTGTGGCTTACCTGAAAGTGAAGTGCGGTGTCGCCATGAGGAACTGAAGGTTGTTCTTCAAATTTTCTGAGGCTCTCAGCCTCCTTCTTCAGGAAGGAGTGTTACACCATTCCGTGCACCGGCCGGGCAGTCCGCAGCCGGCCGGTGCACGGAATGGTGTAACACTCCTTCCTGAAGAAGGAGGCTGAGAGCCTCCGAAAATTTGAAGAACAACCTTCAGTTCCTCATGGCGACACCGCACTTCACTTTCAGGTAAGCCACAACCTATCTCTCTGTCCTTTCCATACCAATATTGCAATTATTTTTGACAATGTCACATCCTTACTATTACAATATACATACACACACACACACACACACACACACACACACACACACATATATATATATATATATATATATATATATATATATATATAGTGATATTACAGCCTCCTTCAGGCTGTGTACTAAACTGGCTGAGAACCTCCAAAAATTGTAAGAACTTCCTTCGGTTCCTTGTGGCTACACTGTACTTCAATTTCAGGTAAGCCACAAACTATCTCTCTTTCCTTTCCATACCAATATCACAATAATTTTGACAATGTCATATCCTTACTAACATTATATATATTATAATACATTTGGATAGGAAAGAGAGACAGCAACACCGACTTATCTGAAATCAATAGTTGGTCCAGTCTGACAAATGTGGAAGTTCAAATTTTCGAAGGGGGCTCAGGCCCTTGCATATTTGAACTTCCACCTACGCGAGTCTGGAATTATGCACTAAGAATAGCATATGTTCTATGCAGGGAAAAGGAATGAAGAAGAAGGAAAGAGTGAAAATATTTCACCAGGATGGGATTTGAATCCACAAATTATGTTTAGTATACAGACACTTTAGGCATTTAAGCTACCAGACCAACTTCCAAACCAGGCAAATATAGGCAGTCTTATTAAAGCAGGAATGGATAGCGTAAATATATATAAATTTGAAAGATGGAACAAATCAACTTATGAAAATAAAAAAATTTGGAGTCGATATATAAATTGAAATTTTCACATTCTATTCTATTCACACATGCATACACAACAATGAGATACCATTTTATTCAACTATGAATGAATGAGTGCCAAACTTGAGTAAAATATTGTGCTGTGTAGTGTGTAGATATTTAACATTTAAATCTTATGGAAAAATTATAAGAGATCTGGTTTAGTTTTAGTAGATATCTGAATCACTCTTTGTTAATTACTCTTCTCCATTCAGTGTAGAATAAGACAGGTGGAGAAACAAATAATTTGCCACATAGTAAACATTATTTTAGTGTTTGGCATTATAACAACAGCTGCTTACATTGGCAACTGCCATGAAAAGCATGCCAAATTTCATGATGAATGTAGGTAAGAACATAAATAAACAAATTTACATAAAAAGAAGTTAACATGTACAAATATAACGTATATAAAAATATGTTCAATTTTAAAAGAAACCAAAGCTTAGACCAGAAAGTAAGTAACTGCACTTTTTTTGGTAATCGTGTCTAATTGTCTCTTGAGTGATTGATTAATTCTTCAATATTGTAATAAATGTTTATATACATATTTCTACATTTTTGACAATGTTAATGGTCTTATTCTTCATGGATTCTAATTTAAGTGTTCCACATTAGTATACTAATTATTGTTGTTAAATTTTTGTTTGTTAAGGTTGCATTCACTGCTTCTATGTAAAATATTCTTGTTTGAAATGGATTTATTTTTTAATGTAAATACTTTGGAATTTCAATCATGTTTCCTGACTATATTACAAATTGGTATTGCTTTCTCATTTGTGTTGTTTTCTTCCTGCATTCTCTATTTTATGGATAATAGACCAAAGCTAATTGGATGTATAGTGTCTCTGTAACTTTTGCAGACCTGTGTTAATGAAATGTTCTAAGAATTCTTTGTCAGGAACTGAAGAATTATTTATGTTTCAGATATGAACTAATTTTATTTTATGAAGGCTAGCATGTTATTATAACTGCAGTGTAGTACATTTCCAAATTCTTCAACTTTCAAATTTGGTTTATTTAATTAATACATTAAACTGCCCCATTCTGTTTACCACATAAATGTAGAGATGATCCAAGTAACCATTTTAGTCTTTATCAGTTGCTTTTTGCCTTATTGAGCTATATACTCTATAAAGCCATGAATTTTTTTTCTTATATTATACTATTGAGCCGATTCATTAGTAAACTTTTTCTCTCAAAATCTCTGCAAATTTTTACTTGTAATATTTTATGAATGGAGTTATCAATCAATGTCTTATACAAATTTAGAGCACTTGATTTCCATTTCAGAATACCATATGGAGTAGTACTTGCATGGATGCAGTTATATATTATTTGTTGTCTAACTACATTTATGGCATACGTTAACATTTTGGGAGCTCATATAAAGTCAAATATTTTGGTAGACTATTAGATATTATGTATTGCTCATAAAAATAAATTTTTAATTTTATAAAATAAGATAAATGCATATATAGTCATATTTCATTTCTGGTCTGTCATTAGATTATATAAATAATGTTTTGAACAATATTTAAAATATTTAGAGAAACAGCTGAAATGCGGGGCAGAAGATGTGCTGCATCAACTATTTTTATTAATATCGTCTATAATTTGTTATAATTATAATCAGTTTATCTCTTCATCTTAATTTTATAGCTTAAAAATAAATTCTTGTACTATTAAATTAAATCTTTCAGTAGCATTACTTGTTTCACATATTTTTTTTACTTAAAAACTGTAAATTTTAAGTCAACCTTTCCTGTTTTCAATCTTAAAAAAATGTGAAGTTATTACTAAATATTGCAATAATTTCTTCAGTCTTAAGTTTGTTCTCTGTAATCAACATTTTCTAATAGTTAAATTAAATAATTGACCATTTGTTTGTTACTGATAAATTCTTGTCATATTAGGAAGCATATGATTAATTATCTGCAGTATTTTACAAATACAGCAAAGGTAAAAAGGTTTTAGCTACATAATATTATTTATTTTTTGTGTATTTTATGCATGAAGTTCTATTCATATCATGTGTACTGCTGTACAATAGATTTCTAAACCCTTCTGGATAGTTCAGAAATATTTTTTGATAAAATTAATTGCAATCTTCAAATGGTGATTAATTCACCAAACATCACACATGCATAAAATTTATTAATGTTTCCTTAATTATTTCACAGTAATGGTCAGATTTTTTGTAGTCATGTCTGAGAACAATTCTATTCTGTATGAGTTTAATATAATGAGATGTTAGCACTAAATATTCTGTAAGTCATGTCCTGAGAAATGGCCTCCTTCAACATAAATTTTTAAATAATGTTTTTCTTGAATATTAGACTTAATAGTACTTTTAAATTTAAGGGTATTTCATTAATGACACCATAAGTCTACATAATACAAGATTCATTTATAGTGAAACCATTATTTGAGGTTACATGCAAATTTCTAATAAGTATCTATAGGAAAATGTTGCAATAAAATAAAGATAATATTTTTTCATAATCTTGTTATTCCAATCTTTAATGAAAAATATCTTTGCATAAATTGTCCACAGCTGAACTAATTGTAACTCTCAGATATTTTAATTTTTAGTTCAATTTTTATTAATATTGTACAAATTCCTACAATACATATAAATAATATTTATAATCTTAATTTAAAGAAGATATATTTATGTGGGATCTAGTGCATAATATTATTATGCATTTTTTTAGAATGATTTTTACTTAAATGATAAAATACTTTGTAAGCTTTGCTCACATCTAAGAAAATGAAAAAGATAACTGTAAAGATACTTTTATTGTAAGGATGATTGGGTAAGTTATTTTAAGCAATCTGGTTTCTTTCAGAAAAAATTGTTTCACTATATAGGCAGATATAATATTTTAATTTCTCATAACTCAAAATTAAATTGAACTACTTCATTCGTGAGTGTTGTTTAATCATGTTTACATTGAACTTTAAGTTGAAAATTTCTTTAGCCTTAGCAACTGGGTTTTTTCTTAGAATTTTTCGTTTAGTGTCAATTTTATTTATCAAAGGTTTCATTTTACTTTTAGGAAAATAGAAAGTTACGTCCAGGTGAAGTCCTTGAGGAGAAAAAGGTGAGACCAGAGGCATCATCTGTGTGCTGCTTGGTCCGACAATAATATTGTTATTATATTATTATTTTCTCATTATGGTTCATTTTTATTTTAATTGTCATATTATTAATCATTTTCTTTTTATACTGCACGATTAATAGGTACAAATTTTATTTATTAAAATTTTATTCATAATAATTTGATTAAGTTTGCTTTGCAAATATTTAAGTTTTATTTGTATTTATTTAATGTTTTATTTTGACAGGTTTATGCTATGTTTTAATTTTGTTATTGTATAAATCATAGCTCTGTATCCCTGTTTCATTCTTCACATCCTCACATCTGTACAGACTTCCACCTGAATCCCTGTGTTTTATTAATGTACTTTCACTCTCATTATTGTTCTGCAGGTTGGAAAATTGCGGCCTGGTGAGGTATTAGATCCTAAGGTGAGATTTGTGTTATGGCAGCACAAAGCTGACCTTGCTGTTGAGCATTGCTTTGAAATATATTATACGTGACTCTAGCATTTGAACGCTAGTAGTTCATCGATAAATAAATTGACATTGATGTTTCTTATTAAACTTTAGATCAACGATAAAATGCATAAAAGAATGATAGAAATTTTAACCATCAGAATTTATTAAACAATCAAGTAAATTTCATT
Source organism: Zhengitettix transpicula (assembly GCA_037074705.1). Taxonomy (NCBI): domain Eukaryota; kingdom Metazoa; phylum Arthropoda; class Insecta; order Orthoptera; family Tetrigidae; genus Zhengitettix; species Zhengitettix transpicula. The sequence goes on along the minus strand of CM073595.1, from coordinate 61,258,445 downwards.
CATCTCTTGTTATAAATCAGAATTGTTAAATTAACTTTGAAATGGATTTGTTTGCAAATAACTAATTTTATTTTTATTCACTAGTAGTGTTCTCTCTTATACAGAGTAAAAACACTCACATTTCCTGTGCTGTTCTACCTAACATACAATTGTTTATATATATATATATAAACAAATTAAGTGATTCTTCCAACTCAACTCAAAAATATCTTCCATATTAATAATAATTGTAAATATTGGTTTAAAGTCAAAAATCATGAATAAAATATTAAGTTTATGTTTTCAACATTTAAAAAAGGTTGTCATTATTTTCTTAATCATTTATAATATGAAATAAAATTTACAATTAAAAAAACTTAAATTATTCTGTGCTCATATTTATGTCCCAATTATTTAACTAGATAAAAATGTTCTCTAATTTAAACACTTAATTTTTATTCCTTACTAATCTACCTGAGAATTATTATTGCAAATGATATTCTAGTTAGCTCTTCTAGACTGGGATAAATTGTAATGGCTCAATTTAATATATGTTTTCATATTGACCATATAAAACATTCCAAAACAAACCTTACTTGTCTCAGTGCTGTTTGGTTCAATTAAGACCATGATGTGTGATAGCATCCTTGTAAAACTGTTAGAGTTTGTTAACTTACTTATTTTAGATACTTTTTATCCTTATAGTCTATCGACACAATGCCTTTGTCAGCAACCTAATTTAAATCATTATTTTATTTGACTATATTCCCTTTCAGTATATTAAATAGTGAGGAATCAATACCTGCTGCCAGTTAGGTTTAATTTCAATACAAATTTGATTGTATAAATTGTAGAAACATTTCAGATTTACAATTTCATATTCTTTTTTCTTTAGTAATATAAATAATTAGTAAGGTACATGTTTAAAGCATTGAGATATAGGTTTTGTACATTTCATATTTCTAATGACCAAATATGTTAACATGCCCATGTTTTAATATAAAGTTACCATAGTTAGATATACTAAATATTTACAACAACTTTTCCTCAGATGCAGATATATATATATATATATATATATATATATATATATATATATATATATATATATATATATATATACACACACACACACACACACCTTTTATCTTTCGATAACTTTTGGTTACATATTGTTAACAGTATATACAAAGTCCAATGTTGTTTACCATATTAAAATGTTGTATATAATTAACATGTGCACTTAATAATTAGGATAATCTGTTGATTAACCTAATTTTGCAAGTGTGTTTGGTTTCCTTAATTTATTTACATAAGTTGTGGGAGTGTGAGGGTTGACTGGTGATGTATTCCTCAGATATAACAGCTAGGAAATTCAATTAAAACCCTGAAAAATAAAATGTGATTTATTTATATTCTTTTTTTTCCTGAAATACATATTCAAATTTTTATTTGATTTCAACTATTCTCAATAGATAATAATTTATAAACATATAAATTTAAATTGCTGCAAAAATTGTCTCAATAATAATAATAATAATAATAATAATAATAATAATAATAATATTAATAATAATAATAATAATAATAATAATAATAATAGTAATAATAATAATAACAACAATATGCTTTTATTTATCAGTTATGAATTGAAAAAATGATTATAGAATGTGATATCCTCTCTGTGTTTGCTTTGCTATGTTTTACATTTGTCCTCCTTATCCTAGATACCTATTTTAGTTTACCTTTAATTAAGTACTGTGCAAGTATATTTCAATTATTTTAATTTTATTTGAAATTTATTTTTGTTTTATAAATAAAATTCTTTTTTTCAATATCAGATATTTATTTGAGTTTATTTATCATTTTGAATTTAAATGATAAGGTTTGCATTTATTTGTTAAGTTTATTATGATTTATTTATTTCTGATTTACTGATTTTATTTATTGTGCACTTAACTTTTTTTTTATTTCTATTTTTATGAAAAATGACAGAAGAAAGGCTTTCGTCCCGGAATGCTCGACGATAAAGAAAAGCAGGTTAGATGTCTAAGGGTTTCAACATACATTTCATTCTTTAATTCAGGATGGAATGTGTAAATAATATTAAAGTATGGCTCTTGCATATTATTGGAAAAAATAATAAAATCCAATATTTGCATGTTGTAATTGTTTATTGTAAAGTAATTAACATGCTAACTGTTACACAGTATGAATTAATTGTCAAACTGACATTTTGTTTTGTGTTTAGTGTGGATCCTTTAAGAATATAACAAGAGTAAAAATAACACTTTTGACACACCTAATATTTTTATACAGTGCATAATTACCTAGCTAGATAAGAATTAATTGCAGTACGTGGTGTGGCAGGCTAACTTACTTATTTCATAATGCAATAAAAAACAGTAGTAAATATAGCTTTTTAATTTTTTATACAAAAGTATAACATTTAAAGTCGTGGTTTACATAGTTTTAGAAGTCATATTGGGTAATTGATCCTCCTTATTTTTGATACACTGGTTGAACCAAATTCTGCTGTTTCTCATCACTCTCACCAGCATATTGATGTTGGTCGTTTCTTTCTGAATGTTTCTTTTCAGGTCTTCCAGAGTCTGTGGGCATTTGGTATAGATATTGGATTTCAAATACCCCCAAAAAAAGAATCCACAGAGGGTCAAAATGGTTGAATGTGCTGGCCACTCTAAATTCACCCCTCAGTGAGATGAGGCACCCTTGGTAATGCTCTTGAAACACAGCAATCAATGCCCTTGAAATATGGGCCATTGTCCCATCCTGTTGAATCCAGATGTCCATTAAGTCCATTTTATCAAGTCATGGCAAAAGAACTCTTTGAGCATGTTCTCATAATGGTCTTAGTTGACTGTGACATTCTGCTCATATTCCTCAAAAACCATGGGCCAACTTACAGTATTGCACACCAAACAGTGACATGTAGTGAATACAAAGGCCTCTAGGGTTGTTGTCAGATCAGTTGTGCATATTTTGTTTATTGACACATCATGTCAAATGCAAATGTGCATTATCACTGAAAAGCACAAGGCAAACACACTGCTCATTACTCCAATGCATAACCAGAAGGCCACAAAACTTTAGGATTGCCTCCTTTGTGACTCCCCTAAACTTCAGAGCACTCAATCAAATAAGGAAATTAGCTTGCCACACCCTGTACTTTACTTATGATGTACTATTTAACTAAAATTGTAGTTCCAATTCTTTATGGAGATATTTGTGCACAATTTTATTGGTTACAGAAAGAATACTGTTAGCACTAACATATTCTTTGGCATTGTTAAATTATTCAGTTATTTACTTACTATGCAAATAATTATATAAATATGCTGATTTGGGAAAATGTAAATTCATGTATGGAATATTTTTTTATATTAAATTCATATCAATTAACAATGTAGTGACAATTTAGCTAAATATTAAGTGATTATAGGAAGGATTTTCTCACCAATCTTAAAAAGGATTTTTTAATCAGAGGTAGATCTATTTTTAGATTTTGAACAGTCTATTATCATATGATTTCCTGTATATAAATACCTTAATGTCCAAATAATGTTTGTGACAATAATCTATGTTGTAGTTTTTTAATTTCTTGGATATAAGTAGATAGTACACATTCCTTAAAATAATAGTAGTGTGTTCTGTGTCTCCAAGTATATCAATTTGTGTTGTACCAATGCAAGAGCCGTATTCTGCCAAGAAATTGCTAAAAAAAAAAAAGAGATATAGCTTCATGTTGATTTTCTGCTTTTCTGTTTTTCATTATTCAATGAGGGTTTTATATAAATAAAATAAGTGTGTTAATTAATTATGTAATGTGCTTATCATTTGTTTTCTTTATTGATTAATTTTATTTTCAAATCCTAATTTTTTCAGTTTGTTTTTAGTTGTTTCTCTACCATTTTATTCATCAGTGTGAAATTATTTACCTTACTGACAATTTTATGTTTCATGTTCTATGTCCTTCTTTGTTTTCAGAGTGTTCTGATATAGCAAATTGTATTGTTTGTTTTGTGTTTTTATATATTTGTACAAGCTATATATATATATATATATATATATATATATATATATATATATATATATATATATATATATTTAAGGCTTTGTTTCAATAATTTGAATATAGAATAAAATTACTGTTTTAATAATTTGTAACCCAAATTATTTATTTTTATAAAAATCATATCTATATTGTTATGTTACTTCCCAACATATATAACAATAAGTACTAGTAAATTTTTTTATAAAGTTTCCAATCTGTACAAAAAATTTTTAAACCATCAAACTTCAACATTTTTTAATCATATTAGGTAAAAGTCTTTGATTGGAGAATTGAAAAGTATAATTAAAATATTTCAGAATTTTACTTAAATTGATTCATATCATTTGCTGAAAATTATAGGCGCATTATACCTTCTATATGGTTTCCTTATCATAAAATTAATGTTTAATTTTGACAGTTGTTCTGTGTATTACTTTTAGCGAAGAAGACCAAGCACAGATATGAGACGACCAAGTGTTGCAGAGCTAGGTGAAATGATTGACAAACCTTCAACACCACTCAAAGATGTTGGTAGTCCTGGACCACCAGCAATTGTTGATGTTCAAGAAAGCTATTCAGCAGTTGAAGGTTAGTTAAATATTTCCAGAAAAATTATTTAGTTATATTCCTTGAGGAATATGGCTTAATGATAGAAATGCAGGTAAAATTATTTAGATACTCAATTATTGTAGTGATGCAATAGAATTGGTGACAGATAATTTTAAGATCTTCTTTTAATTTAGAGATAATATTAACATGAGTTATTATAAAATTAAGTGTTATTTGTGAAATAAGCACAGTGTAATATTATCATAACAATCTGACATTCAAATTAATTTTGTTAATCCATTAATAATAATTTTATTTCAATAATATTTTAAGCTGACCAGAACCCAAATTCATATTTTGAGAATGAAAGATGCATTCGTAAAATCTTTATCCTATGATGAATCTACACTTGTAGAATACTTTAATATGCATTTTCCTTTTGTTCAATTAGATCAAACTGGCTACATCACTGTGGGTGTTGAAGGAAATCCTGCCCCCACATTTAAATTTTACAAGGTGAGTGGTTGAGTATATATATTTTACAAGGTGAGTGGTTGAGTATATATATTTTACAAGGTGAGTGGTTGAGTATGATCCTTTATTTCTTTAGTAACCTTTTTACTATATTCTGTACAATATACACACTTTTCTTAATTTTAGGGGATGACAGAGTTGATTTATATTGAAGGAGGACGATTCAAATTTGTGACAGACGGTGAAACCAATTCAATTACTCTTTGTATTCGGAAAGTGAAACCAAATGATGAAGGGAAATACAAAGTTGTTGTCAGTAATATACATGGAGAAGATTCTGCAGAAGTGCAGCTTTATGTGTCAGGTAAATAAAGAGATTATCATTCCACAATATCCTTATTTATATTAATGATAGTATCTGAATTAAACAACATTAATGTTGAAATATATTCATCACAAAAATAAATTTTCTATAATATGACACATTGATATAGTGTATCTTTCATGCAGATTCAAGTGGAATGGATTTCCGTGCTATGCTTAAGAAAAGGAAGTATGCAAAATGGGGTAAAGACAAAGAAGATCCAGATTGGGGTGATCTTAAAGAGGTTGACAAACCAGTTCCTGCGCTAAAGAAGGTAGAAAAGGTATGAGGAAGAAATAAATTAAAATAATATTTTCATATTATTAAGATAAAATGCATTTAATTTTAAAAAATATCTAGAATATATGATGACGTGGCAAATTTAATGTCACTTTAAATCTGTTATGATGTATATATTATTTATTCCCAATGTTGATTTTTCTGTCAGTTTCTATTTTCAGGTAAGGTCACCTTTACTTGCAGCAGCATCTTTATAATTTTTGTATTATCAGAACAGTGTTTTAATCACACTGTATGATGATGAATATCTTCTTGTGTTTACTTTTCTAATGAATAATAGAGTTAATGACTTAAATAACTAATTATTGTGTTTATTGAGTCTCATTTTTATGTTAACTGTTTTCTTTATATTGTTTGTTATTATTTGATAATAAAATATGTTCTAATAAAAATAACATAGGTAATATACTATTAACTTTTCCATAGGGTTCCCCTTAACTCAAATGATCTTGTAATACATTGGCACATTTCAGAGATATCTTAGTGGCTCTTCATTTCTTTTGGTGAAACCATTAATACTCTTTGCCAGTTGATGTGAGTGATTCAATTGCAGACAGTTGAAGGGAAGTCAGGGGACACAGGTTGGTTTGAAGATGAGGAATCTGGGTGCATTGTAGTCAAAGTGGATGGTCAAGAGGTGGCTAGAGTGCCAGCTGCTAAGAGAGGCGAATCTAATTGGAGTTGGCTAAAGGTAGCTTCATGCTCTCCCATCCTTACCAGTTCCATTTACCCATAAAAGGATATACAAATCATCCAAAGATTATTTATTTCTTGGAAAGTTAAGGATGAGTCTCCAGCTTAAAAATGTATTGTTTTTGTTTTTTCTAAAATTAATAATAAAGACTAGACAAATTTTTAACTTATAATGTTAAACTAGAATGTTTGTAAATTGTTGTATTTTATAGGCTGATTAAATATTTTATATAACAAACCAATAAGTTCATTGTACAGTAAATTTTCTGAAATTTAAAATTCAATCATAAAATGGTCTATGATTTGTATTAATTAATAGTTATTTACATGGAAACTGTATATCTTATATGTAGTTTTAGTTAGGAAGCCATTTATAAATTACAGAGTTGCTTACAATCCACAAGAATATATTCATTACCATAGACATTTGTAAATTTCATATCTGTAATTTTTCTCTCTACTTAAGGAAAGTACAAGGCCTACTTCTAGTCTGAGATTAAAATTTATTGGTTATACATGTTTGAGCATTACATTACAATTTTCTTCCAGAAAATTATTATGAAGATCTGTCTGAATGTGAAACACAGTTTCTTATTTAAATAATTTATAGAAGAAATATACATATTTCCTATCATCAAATACTTCATTTCATTTCAAAATTGATACAATTAAAGTTTATCAATTGAGAGGAGTTTTGTACCATCTAAATGGCTTCAACATTTTTTGCTGAATCTTTTTCATGTTCTCTTCTTCTTTCAACAAACTATTTCTATAGCAATTTATAGATGCTATTATCAAGTTTTTATATTTACTTGATTGTCATTTTTAATAATAATAATTATCTATTGAAATTGGAAACAAAGTACTTCACATGAAATATAGTTGTGATATGGAACTCTATATCATACAAACACACAAAAGTTATCAATTGTTTCTGTTTCTTAAAGAAATATGTGCATTTTAATAAAATAGTTCTTAGCTTTTGGTTAACCTGTGAATAATTTCATTTACAATAATTGTCTTAATCAGTCATTTATTCTTTATTACTGAAACTAGATGACTGTGTCACTAATAATCATTGATATCATATTGTCACTTATAGTTGACTTTTTAAAATTTATTCTTAAAAACTTTTATCTCTTATAGTTGATATAAATGAACTCGTTTTGACGTTTATAAACTACCAGAAAGAAATGGATTCTTTATGTTATAACTGAGGGAGAAATTAGGAATTTTTTTATATACATATATATATATATATATATATATATATATATCTCTGTGTGTGTGTGTGTGTGTGTGTGTTTGTATGTATATATACATATAACCGAGTTTTACTAGTATTTAAAAATTAGCATGTATTCATTACATTTACAGAGTCAGAACCCACCAATATAAGAATTTATATAATTAATTATGATTATTTTTTATGAAAAAAAAATTAAGTGTGCATTAATACCATAAAATATGATTCAAGTATGCAGAAGAAAATGTCTATAATAGACTCAGAAACAAAATTACTGTATATGATAACAGTAATAGTTACTGAATGTGTCTAAGTAACATATCAGCAGCTCCATCACATAATCATTTGATTTACTTTATAGAATTAAAACACTCTGATGTTATGTATTAAACATATGCGTATTGAATGCACAAATTAAATTTATCAGAAAATAAACTGTAAAAATCTTCAAGTTGAATCAGACAAATATTTCAATTTTGTAGAAATTAAGTTAATGCAAAGTGCAATGAAGCAAACACATATTGATTGAGTCTCAAATGTGTTGAAGATGATAAAGATATATTATTAAGATAAATTTATCAGGCTTACATATATAATTTGCAGAGTTTTGCTGAGTTAAGAATTAAATATAAAATATACTTTTTTTATAAGTTGAATATTTTTATACTAAGTTATCAATATCTTCATCTAATACTGATAGAGGTTTCCAAAAATGACTTAAACTCATAGACAGTGTATACAATAAACCTATAAATAATGTTAAGTATTTATATTTTTATATGCCAATTGATTGTAAATATCATTGCAAAATATTTTGTTCTGAACTCTTGAAAATTACAATAATGTCTGAAATCATTATCTTAAATTTTACATATGATTATACTGAATGTATTCTTAGCATTAATTTTATTGTCATTTGTATAATGGACAATTTCCATAATATTGGAATGCTTCTGAGCAATTGATAAGTATTATATAGTTTAATTCTTGTTTTTCCACATTTCACTTCTATATGTAGTATATACATAAGAAAATGTGTATCTAATAAATCAGTAGTTCATAAGAAATGTGGTAGTAAAATTTTCAGTTACACTGGGCTGACAAAATTAAATAGATTAACTGCAATGAAAACATTCTACAGTTGAATATGGTATTTTTCAATATAAATGTAAGTTATTATTTACACCTGTAGTGAAATTGATATAAGTACTTGATTTGATACTGGAGGCTCATCTTTGAAACATATAATTAGAATCCTACATTTTAAAATATATTCCTTACTAGCTTCTATGCAAATCCTTTCATATTCCCTTTAGATATTATGTATCATAATTTTAATTCAATCTAATATGCAACTAAAATGAATCAATGATGTGTAAATCTTCTTTTAAGCCATTAAATAAAATACTCATAATTGAAACTGAAAACTATATAATTAATGCTAAAACAAGATTGAAATGATAAAACTATAAGTTAATTTCAAAACATTATTGCATGTTTAAATTTTTATTCTGGCTTATATATTGAAGTCTTTTCACTAAGAAATAGATATTTTACTACAAATCTTGGTAATAATGCAAGTGAAAGTCTCACATTTAGAAATTAATAATTGTTTTAGTAGAATCTGTTTATTAACAGTGAAAATGGAGGAGGAATATTTGATAATAGAAAAGACTGCAATCATTAAGCCATTTAAAATAAAATCTAAATCAGGCCCACAGATTGTGAAATGAAATATTCCATGGTAATATAAAACAAAAAAATATATAAATTTTAACTTATTCTGCCTATTTACTAGTGTCACAATACTTTTCTGTTTCTTTTCTTTTGGTGATACAACTTGTGTAGTCAACATTATACACCTGATGTCTGTAATATTTAATAAAATATGACAAATTAAATTTATTGCTAAAAACACAAAGATTACTTTCCTGTTATTGTTTGCTTTTTCTGCAACATTTATAATCAACACAACTCATATACTTATTGCATTTCATACATATTACATTTGGAAACATGTGTGTGAACAATATTCTTATTTCCATCTATTTGAATTTTATAAAAGGTTCAACTTGAATATTTTTTTAAAACCTACAATTTTAACTATAATTTAACATGTTCAGAAATTACAAATATGATTTAACTTCAATAAATATTTATAATTTGGAAGAAGGAAAATTTATTCTTCTTTCCTTAGTATTAAAAATATCTCTTTACTTAGGGTACATCACACACCTTGTCATTAAAGTAATTTTGTTTTGTATAATAGTCGGGAACTGGAATAAAGGAATTATATATTCATTTTATATAATCCTGATCTTTGATTTAAATCTTAATAATTAGTCACACACATTTGTAAATTCTTATTTCAATGAACCTCTTGAATAAAGTAAATACTAAGATGTTACCTTCAAGTAATCCATTTAATTATTTTCATTAGTGCACCTTTATAGTTGCAAGTGTTAAAGTAAAACGGTTACAATATTGTTTTTTTCTAATTACAAAAAGATGTAATAATCACTTGCTATTTTAGTCATTATTATAGTAATTTTCCATAGTTCAGGAATTACATTGTTACACTAATTTCATTCATTAGTTAAATAGGCAGAATTGTCAGTAAAACACACAGAAATTGTTTCTTACGTTCACACTCTGAAGTGGTTATTAACTCAGTAAACCGATTATATTAAATACCAATAATTAAAAAGAAATATGTTTGCACCTGATTCCCTCAGGATGTTTTTGACATACGCAGACGGCCATCTCTTCAAGATGTAATAACAGATTGGCCTAAACTTCAATTGGTGGACAAAGAATTACTCAAGGTTCGCATAGTACTTTCTTTTAATACCTCTAGCTAAACATTCTATTAAAATTTGTAAAATATGTTTTATTAACAGTTGCATCAAATTATAAACTGTTATCCAACTTTAATCCTATGCTAAATTTATTTGTGCCTTATGAACATCAGTAGAATTTGAACAATCTTATATATATATATATATATATATATATATATATATATATATAAATAATATATATATATAATATATAATATATAATATATATATATATATATATATATATATATATATATATATATATATATACATTTATATATATATATATATATATATATATATATATATATACATTTATAATATCCTTTTATATTTTTCTGGTTTTATATCCCACAAGTATTAAATTGTAGTAAAACTATCATTTACTGATTAACATACAAACAATATTTAACAGTATTTATTCGAACACACAATTTTTGTTGAAAATATGTTTATTTTCATTTGTGTGCTGCCTTCCCTGTAGTTGTCTGGCAATACAAATTTCACTAAATAAATTAGAACATTTAAACCACTGAAATGTTCAAATTTGGACTGGCTATTACCACTAATTATTGTTTCAAATGAATAGAAATTACTTGATCATTGTGTATTACTAAAATTTTGTATAATGGTTTGCAATATTTTTTATATTAATGTTTATTTCAGTAAAATAAACAGTAAGGTTGCAATCAGATAAGAATTTTTTTGTTAACATATCTATAAGATTTGCTTTACATTCTGACTGATTTTATGAATCGTATATCTTCCACCAATTGGGTAATTTTCTATTACCAAATTGTTTTTTTTTAATTTTCTAAAGTATTTAATGTAGAATTGAGATTGAGGTAAAAGAATCAACTGCAGAAATTAACTCCTTCCTATTTGGCACAGTTATTATAATTTTTTCTAGAAACTTCATATTTTGAAATTATTTTAGAAAGAGAAACATATTTTTCACTTTCAACATTGATGTCCCAAAACTTCCATCTCATACACCAATGAAGCATAACTATTCTTGAATAATCAGGGAAATTGTGTTGTAGTGTAAATTAGAAACAATATGTTTAAAATAATGTCATTTATATGAATACAACAAAGCACTGATGGTACCAAATGAGTCTAATAGTGTGGCTTCCTTTGTGATTTTAACATTCCTTTGTATATTAACAACATTGTGCTCCTAGTACACACCAGTAAAAGCCAAATTCAAAGAGTTTTGAGATTGTGTAAGTGCATTAGTTTTGATTTGATTCTTTTCATAATAATAATAATGTGAGTATAAGTAATATGATTTGTTCTATATATGTGGTTACAATAGTTATCATCAAACAAGGATACAAAAATATTTATAATACATTTTCTGCATTTATATTTGCTCAAATAATTCTGACTGGACATAGATGAATATCAGTAATTCCTTTTTATTTGTTTAACATTGGGAATTAAGACTTTGTGATCTTATCTGTTATGGTCAAAAACTTGGCAACCTACTTTGGTTCAAAGCAGCTGATGTCAGCCTGCTTACAAGCATGAAAAGTGTAAAGAAATATACCCTAATGAAAAATGGGTTTATACAGTTGCTCATATTGTGCTTGAACTTTCAATGACTGAACCCACTGTGAGTTGGGTATTATTAATATACTCCTTCATGCAGGTTTTTAACACTTTCATTTTTATACCTTAAATAATACAATAAACCAAACTTAAGGAGATCTGAATAGCCAGAAACAATAATAAACATATTCAGGAAAGAGGTAGCCAAGGAAATGAGGAATATGAAATATCTGAAGAATAAGTTGATAAAAAGTAAAACAATTATAGTATGTAGTACAAGAAGAATATGATTTGATTTTATAATTAACTCTGATTTTGACATATCTCATAGATAAAAAACAATTAAATGCCTTGAAGGTAACATGAGTCACATTTAATGCATAGAGTTGATTTAAATTTCAAAGGAGATGATAAAATAAATCATAGTATGCATAATGGAGAATGCAAATGAATATATTGACTACTTCTTAAATAGCTCCTTTAAAGTTTCAATTGCTGGTTTTTTAACTATATATTTGAGGAATTCAGCTTGCTTTAGAATTTTTGCCATCATATGTTGAATTATTTTTGTACACCTAACAAAAACTCAATGCACTTTCTCTACAAATAGTTTTCAGAATTGTGATGGAAGTCATGAACAATTTTATATTTAAATAGGATCAACTTGATTCACCTTAATCCAGGAGAGAAAAACATAAATCTAAGGTCCTAGCATCTGAATGGACAGGAAATTTGTAATATAAAAGTGTGATTTTTTTTAAAAAGAATTGTATCCCTCAGAAAATTTAATTTATAATTGGTTGTTTAGATATGTATGTTTAATAAAAATAACAGTTATTTTTTTAGATATGTTTTTATAATGAGTGAATTACTTACATAATACCAAATATTAAAACTAATTAGTAAATAGACATTTAATACAAAATTCCTTATTTCAATAACTAATTTGTGAAAAATTACATTATTAGTGTACCCAAATTAAGACTAAAGAATATAAAATTCCAAAGCAGCAGAATACCACTGGCATTTTTACATGGCTTGTCATCAGTTGCCTTTTCCTATATACAAATTTCTAGAGATATGTGTATTGTTACTGAACTAATCTGTAAAACTAATGAATGCATGGTTTTGATATGTTAAACTTACGGGGACTTATACTAATTACCTTTTATTGTATACAACTCAGTAGAATTTTTCTTCTTCTAGTTCTCATTATTTTTAATTTTGCACCACAAAACATTTATAGTTATTTGTGCTTTTGTACCAGGAACACAATCTAAAATGGAATGAACACAATCTTAAGTGAATAAAAATACAATTCTCTAGATTCATATTCTAGGTTAATAAAAATCATTTTTCAATTTTCTTTAAAATCTTAAACTGAACCTTTGTGTCAGGTAATTAGCTATCTAGTCTTATTTTTAATTCAGTGAATCTGTTCAAAATAATGAAGATATATTCAAATATAAATGACATTAAATACTCAATTATTTGTTATATGAAATATTTTGATTGAATTTATTTGGAAACTGTGAAGTCTAGAAAGCAATGTAATAATAATGCCTTATCTCTGGGATTTTTTTACTTATTGAATGTGTTTGACTATTTAACTATTTTCATTAGTGTTGAGTTTGGAGACTGTTTTACTTAATTCAGTTCTAGATTATTATTCATGCTTTTGTATATTGATTTGTATGACAACTACTTTTAGCAGTTTTATTTACTTAGTTATTGTGATGAGGCTGTAAAAAAGTGAAAAAAATTGTATATTACAACACTTTTTGCAAAGGAAAAACAATGTAATAGGAAGTTTCCTATTATATACACCTTTTTTTTTGAGTAATTGTATCTTACAAATAATTACAATCTATATGTTATTTTGTCAAACATGAATATGAAACTTATTTTATAATATTGGTTACCTTTTTTATTATTCTTAAACATCACAAATGCCTCAGTTGCCTCAGGTAAGCATAATTACTATCTTTACTTACTAAAAAATTATCAAATTGGATTCTGAATATTCACAAATTTATATGTGTAATTCACTATATGTTTTTAGTGTAATTTAATTTGAAGTAAAAGAAGTGGATTGATTAATAGATGTTTAATAAATATATGTGATTTAAAATAATATTTATTAATCTGTTTATATATTAAGTGCTTAAATGGCAAAAGGTATATGTCTAATTGGAAATATCTTGTGTTCAATATTTGGTAAATACTTGCAAGGTTAATATTTCACATGCCATCAATTTTGCAATTTTTTATATCATTCTATGTTTTCTTTGTGTAGTGGAAATTAAATTTATTGGTTAAAATTTATTATTATTTATTCTTATAAGCACATATTTGTCTAGTTTAATATAAAACATTTATTCTAAGATTTCGGTTGTTTACATATTATATAACACATTTACAATTGAAGCTTTTTTATTTATTATAAAGTTTTTAACCTAAGATTTGTGCGTGTTTACATATTATTTACAGTATATACAAAATTCAATTTATGTACATAATTAATATGTGAACTTGGTCATAGGTTAATCTAACCTAACTTTGCAATTTTTTTGGTCCTCCATTTGTCTATCTGAAAGGCATACGTTGTGGGAGTATGAAGTTAGACTGGTGATATTGAATTTGATAGGATGGATGGAATCAGTAGGTGGGGTCTGCGTATGATGATGGGATGGATTAGAATGTGCCTGGAGTGTTCTGGGGGAAGGATGAGGTCCATTGTGAGTTTTCTTTTGAGATGTTGTGAGTGAAGTGGTGGGGAAGGATTTTGGTTTGTTTGGCTTTGGTAACATGATTCTTGTGGTGTGTTTCCATTTTGTTGTGTAGTTGATGGTTCTGAGGATAGCACAGAAGATATAGGTGATTAGTATTATTGTTCTTTCCAATAGATATTTTTTATAGTGTTTGGTGATGAGGGGAGGCTTTGTTTTTTAACTTTTTTATTGCAGTTTTGATTTGGGGAGGGGTGAAAATTTTGTGAGGAGAGATACTTAGTTGTAGGAACTGGTAGAGATATTTTTCTATGGTGTGGTTGTGGTTGGTATAAAAGAAGGTGTTGGGGGAGAATTGTTTGGTCAATAGTTGGGCAAAGATGTTCGCTTTTTGGGAGGGGTTGGTGAACCTCTGGTTGTCTCTTTTAAGTGGGGGGGATGTCAGTTTTCTTTTTGGTCAGGTATTTAGTTTTGAGCCATAGTGATTTGTTGGTGGTACTGAGTTCCTGAAGGTACAGTTGATATAGTCAATGTATGTCAATTGTTTTCTTTTTAACTTGTATGGTGTATTTTCACACTTATGGCATTTTAAAGTTTTAAATTTTTTTCCCCATGCTGCCTAATGTTCAAATTATTCACCAGTATTGTGTGATAAATAATATTTTTAAAGTTAAGTCTCTGTGATGTGTTATATATGAATATTTCCAGATTTAATATTTTTTTATCGAAATAACTATGCAAGTATTAATTAATAAAATTAAGTATTAACTTAATAAAATTTTAAAGTGTATCAGTTGCGCATGAATTAATATTTTACTTGACTGTGTTTAATATAACTGTTTAAAACATTTAAAATATTTTCAGGCACAAATTTCTGCAACTTCTTCAAACAAAACAATGTCAATGAAACTTTTAAAAGAATTACATTTTTTTTAATAATAATTGTCTAATTTATACTTTGTTTAGAAACAAGAATCATTTTTGAAGCCACTTGTTGACCAAGTCGCCAAGGAAGGTAAAGACAAGAAAGTAATATTTGAAGCTGTTTTTTCAAAGCCAAATTCGAAACCAAAGTGGATGCTAAGAAAAGATGTAAGTAAAAGTGTGAAGAGTTTTCAGTAAATGCAAATTATAAAACACAATGTTTTGATAATTATATAATAACAATGTGTTTGTTTCAGGAACTATTTCCTGGATCGAAATACAAATTTGTTAATGAAAATGATGTATACAAGCTGATTATTAATATGCCCAAGGTTGAGGACACTGGAAAATATACGGTTGAAATTGCTGGCATTTCCTGTACAGCTTTTCTCAATGTGGAAGGTGAGATTTATTATACTGAATACAATTATATTGTGTCATTTGTTGATAAACATCAGTTCTCAGAATATGATTGCAGAACTTAAGAGATTAAACATTGAATGCATAGCCTAAATGAAATCACACTTTTTGTGTTCTTAAAGGATTGTCTAATCATTGGCTATCAAATAAAGTTATTATACAAATAAAAATTGATATTAACATTTTAAAGCTCTTGTGCTTTATTTTCCACTTCTATGATTAAACACTTATAAAAACATGATGAAAATACTTTACCTGTTTGTTGCTAGAACCTGACCCTACATATGCATTTATAAAGAACTTAAGTAAAAAGACAGATGGCTACACTAAACATGAAACAATGATGGAATGTACAGTAAATAGCAGCATGGCAATAGTGCACTGGTTCAAAGGAGAAACAAAGCTTGAGGTGAAAAACAAACTCATATAGAATAATATTAGATTCCATTAACCTCTGAAATAGAGCTCAATTATAAATGAATATATTTACATTTTGTTCCAAAGGAAGGAGATAAGTATGAAATAGCAAAAGAAATGTCTGGTATATGTCGTCTTACAATTAAAAATTGTGAACTTAATGATAGTGGAGAATATATTTGCAAGATAGCAAAGCAGGAAGACAAAACAACAACCACTGTTACAATTGTTGGTAAGTATCTTTCCTCTTTTATAAAATATTCACACAGTAATAGCATATAATAAAGAGACAGAAAAATGAAATCATTTGAAATTAGAAAACTAATCCAACATTTTGAACAATAAGTAAACTATATCTATTTGCAGGGAAAAGGAAATTCAAAGCTAGAGCACGAAATTTAAATCACTTATACGGATATTGATTTGTTTCATTTGTTTATTTATTTACCAGTGGCCTGAAAAAGTTAAGTCAACACTCGTACAATTGTTCAGTCTTGCACACTCAAGCTCTGAATTTCATGTACCTGAATGTTTATACTGTTTTCTTATTGTTCAAAATTTTGGATTATCCTTTTTTTTTTCACTTTGTATAATCATAATCTCAATTTATTTCATGTTGTTTATAGTATTTTTGTATATAAACTCCTGTTTTACTATTATCTTCATCCCTTATACTTATTTAGTTTAGTGATATTGAAACACCTAATAATGACCACACAGTTGCCAACAACTTTTTTTAAAAAATACTTGTATAAAACAGCTAACATATATATATATATATATATATAAATATGATACAATATATCTTAATAAGGAAGAACTATCACAAACCTATTACTTCTCATTACTTCCCAAAAATAATTAACATCTTCAAATTTAAGCCTATTCTGCAGTCACATGTGGTATATTTGTAAGATGTGGGAATAATATTTTAATCAAACCACTAATCTACATAAGTTAACTAAATATATTATTTCTCTATTCATAAATATTTATATAAAAATTATAACAAAATTTATATATATGATAGTCAAGTGTTCATACAATCTTGTAAGTTCCATGAATCTTCATACTACTACTGTTTTATGTAAATTTATTAACTGAGCAGTTCGACTGGATTAAAATTTAAAAGTATCACTATTAATTCATAGTAATAAATGTTTACATCTTGACAAATTATATTAAAAAAATTTACGTAAATAGTTGCTTTAACTATGTTTTCACATTTCATAAATACAGAATACCCATATAAATTTATCAAGATTTTGAAGAGTCAACAAATAACTGAAAAAGAAACTGTTACATTACTTTGTGAACTTGATGATGCTAGTGGTGAAGTTAAATGGATGAAGGGTGAAGAAGAAATTAAAGCTGACAAGAGGTATGAAGAAGTGACCAAATTCATAACAAATTATTTTATATTGTGTGCTTATTTGTAATGTAATTCATGTTGCAGAATTCATATAGTAAAAGATGGCAGAAAGAGAAAACTCATCATTAAAGATTCTAAAGTGACAGATTGTGGAATGTATTCCTGTATCAGTAACGCTGACAGAACTGATGCTGAGTTGGTTATTCAGTGTAAGTAACCATAAAAAATTAAACATTTGAAAAAAGTAAAAACTTAATAAATAATGATAGACAAATATGTATTTTATGTCACAAATTGTAATACCATTTTTCAGATCAAAATAGATTTAACAAAAAATTGAAGGACACTACAGCAGTGGAAAGAGAAAAACTGGTTCTTGAAATTGAACTGCAAGATCAAACAGCTCCTGCAGAATGGTTCTTCAATGGTGAGCCTATTCAAGAGTCAGAAAGGTTAGTTATGGCATGTTCAGATTTATAAATTACTATTTACCTATTGAACAAGAAAATTATTAAAAATGGTGAAAATAGCAAATGTAATGTTGCATATTGTTCAAAAAAATATTTACAGTGGTGAAAATAGTAATTTATTTTTTATTTCAAAACTATTTCAAAGTATATTGTGAATATATAAATACTTTATAAATATCCTGAAATAGTCATTTTTAAAAAATATATTTTTTAAACAAATTTATGATTGACGGTTTTGATATTCTGAAACTAATCAAAATTAAATACAGGAATATTACACAAAAAATATTGGAATTAGGTGGACAGTGAATACTACACACAATACAATATTCCAATAGTATCTTCAAAACATATTGATGGAAGGGTTAAGAAGAAACTATGAAAAAACAAATGATCAATTAATATCTTGTGGTTACAGTTGTTTTACTTACTGAAATTATTATATAAGACATCTACTGGGTATTTCTGCTTCCTTAATATCAGAATGAAGCTTTTATGTAATTGGAATTATATTACTGATAGCATGAAATGTTGTAAAGTTTTAATGAATCTAGACTGGAAACTGGGGAACGAATAATAATAATTTTCTGTCATATTATGTAGCTCCTGTATAGATGCCAAGTTTCAATTATGAAGAAAGTTTCATGATGTGCATGTTTCTTTTTTTATGGGGGACAGGTTTTAAGCCTAAATCAAGTACAGAAGTAATAATATTCTCTGAAACAACTGTAATGTAAATAATATTAATTTTACATTACTTCTTTTTTTGAAATAGAGAAAGTCATTATATCATTAAAAATTAAATATTCTTTTTGAAATAAATGGGGCTAGTATATTGTCTTGAAACATATTTCAGTTATAAATAGTCCTGTATTAAGTTATCTTTTTTATAAACCACTACAAAGTGGAATCTTCCCTTATTGCTTAAATCACGCAACAACAGGATTAGATTTATAAAAGCCACAATTAAAAAAAATATTATGGTACATGACAAATAAATAAATTTAATTTATAGGGTTTAAAAAAATAATAGCTAAATATTGTAATATCTTTACTCATTCCAAACCCTTAAAGCCTATCTTATGTATAGAGTCTATGGAATATGAACTGATATTAATATTAACATAGAAGCAGACCTTTAACAATTATCTCCTAAGTAAACACATTAATTTAAGCTATGAGAGATTTATTTAGTCAGGAGTTACCTATATACTTACTTAGACACATAGTTATATATTCATATATTTATTTATCTACGGAGTTATGTATGTAAAGCAAGTTAGGAAATTTATTAACTCATTTGGATAGGAAAGAGAAACAGGATAGCTGACTTACCTTAAATCAACCATCAACAGTGTTTTTTTTTATTTCTGCACAGCCTGACTGGACCAACTGTTGATTTAAGGTAAGTCAGCTACCCTGTTATATGTAAATTGTGGTTAGGAAACATAGTACTGACTTTTATTCAATTGATATAAATATGTATTTTTAGGGTTCAAATAAAAAATCTTGGTGGAGGTAAACATCAGTTAGTGTTCAACAAGCTGGAAATGAGTGATGAAGGAGAAATAACATGTGAATCAGGAAAACTGACTTCATCTGCTAAACTAACTGTGAAAAAAGGAGAAGGAATACCTGTTATTGATTTCCCTGATGAAGTTGAGGGTCCTTGCAACAAACCATTAATATTTGAAGTGCCATTTAAAAGTAAGTGTTTAGAAAATACTTTTGGTTCAGCACAAAATGTTTCCAACTCATCCTTTAATTAGGAATGCAATTTATAAACTATAAACAATGGTATCAAGTTATTACTTTTAACAGTTGATGGTACGAGGCAATCACCAATTGAGGCAAAGTTAATTAAGGATGGTAAACCATTACCACTGAAGGAAGTGGAAGTTGTTGTTTTAGAAGACAAAGCAATTTTCAAAATAAAGAAGCCTGCTCGTAATTTATCAGGTCAATATCAGCTTAAATTATCAAATTCTCAAGGTGAAGATGTTAAAAACGTTAACATCATTATGCAAGGTCAGTTCTTCAGCCATTATAATTGAATTTTTATTTAACTTTATATGGCAGATATTTTGAATTCAAATCTTCTTTCAGATGTTCCCTCACCTCCACTTGATGTGAATGTCACAGATATCTTTCAAAACTCTTGTATTGTACACTGGAAACCATCTAAGGATAACGGCGGTTCTCCAGTTATTCATTATGTGGTTGAGCGCCTTGACATGAGTGTGAAAGGTTTGTATTGTCTTTGAATTTTGACAGTGAGGATGGGGAGGAATGAAAGAGATAATGGATATTAGTATTTTGGTGAGCATGATCTCTTTCTCTCGCATCCATTTTTGAAAATCATGTGACTATTTCTTAATCTAGATATTATATGCATCCATAACTGGATAATATTCAATCAATAAATTTAAAAAAAATGTGTTATAGGTGGATGGGACAGTGTTGCAGAAATAACACCAGATAAACCTACAAAGTTTAAGTGTGAAGACTTAGTTCATAAGAGAGAATACAAATTCAGAATCCGTGCAGTAAATAAACTTGGATCTTCAGAGCCTGCACTGTTTGGAAAACCAGTCCTTGCAAAAGATCCATGGGGTAATTCACTAGATGTACTAACATACACAATTTAACTAAGACTTGATTAATTATTAGTTTTCTTAAAATATTTTTAATTTTACAGATGAACCAAGTAAACCTACAAATGTTGAAGTTCTTGATTGGGACAAGGACCATGCTGATCTAAAGTGGACGAAACCTGAAAATGATGGTGGAGCTCCAATTACTGGATATGTAATTGAATTCAAGGTGAGCCCACTATGCTGATTTTTATTGAATAATGTGCAGTTTTATTTTAATTTGCACTGATTTTCATCAGTACTTATTATTTAAGTAAATTTAGTCCATAAATGTATGGTGTGTACTTGTTGACATTATATATATATATAGATTCAAATTTATATTTCTTATATAAAATTTAGATTTACAAATAAGACAAAATATTGCCCACCTGTAAAAGTAATGTAGTTTCATAAATGGTTAACATTGACACCATAAATTTTTCCAGCTGCTTATATTAAGCATACTGCTCTTGTGGGCTAAAGCATTGTTATAAGAACCTTGAGTATCACTTACAACTGCCAAATATCAGTTTTTATTTCATTTCCATGAAGTTTTTGCACCAGAAACAATTGGCTTCATTAAAATATCTCAAATTTCAGAATGTCACTACAATATTCTATTATGTTTTTGTGTTAAAACAGTTATTTCAGTTGACTAATTGTGTTATAGTCAAAAATTTCTTTATCATGCATTAGTTTATTAGCATTTCTTAAAAATATTAAAAAATTAATATATTGGAAAACTATTTGAATGTATTTTAAAATTGCTAGGCAAACAACTCATTTTGCTAAAGATTCTTAGTATTCCTGGCATACTGTATGTGCAACATTGTTCTAGATGGAATATGACAAAACTGATTATAGAAATATAATTTATTTAGGGAAATAAAGATGTTTATTTAATTTTTCTTTACATAATTGTTCTTGATTAATTTGTGCAACAGGAAAAATTTGGAAAAGATTGGCAAACTGGAAAGGTTTTAGAAGGGGATATAACTGCAGCAACTATTGATGGTCTTAAAGAAGGGGCACAGTATGAATTTAGAATCAGAGCTATAAACAAAGCTGGACCAGGCGAACCAAGTGATGTAACGAAACCAATTATTGCCAAGAGCAGATTTGGTATGACTAATAAATTACATAATTTATAAAATCCACATAGAAAGATATTATAAACAATGCTAATAACTTAAATTTAATAGATTTCACTGTATTCATACTGACAATTAGAATTATTTTCCAATAAGTATTATAGTATACCATTACAACTTTTG
This sequence comes from Zhengitettix transpicula, assembly GCA_037074705.1. Classification (NCBI taxonomy): domain Eukaryota; kingdom Metazoa; phylum Arthropoda; class Insecta; order Orthoptera; family Tetrigidae; genus Zhengitettix; species Zhengitettix transpicula. Next base: position 61,236,129 of record CM073595.1, on the reverse strand, counting down.
TATCACTATTCTCTTTCAAATCTTGTTTATATAACTTTTTCTCTTACAGTAAAACCATTTATTATTGGTGATCAATTAATAAATATTGTTGTAAAGAAGGGCCAAGTAATCAAATATGATATTAAATATGGGGGTGAGCCAGAACCTGAAGTTTGTTGGCAGAATGAGGGTCGGGAACTCAAAGAAGATAAAGAAGAAAGGTTATACATTTTGTCTATTTGTAATATTTAATTATATTAGTACTAATCACTTAATATTATCGTAAGTTATTTTAGCATACAATATTTCAAGTCTTTTGAAGTTTTTGATATGTAATACAGTTTGTATTTCTTATAATTTCTTATTAAATTAAATGCTTTTCAACTATGAAACTTTTAATAGTTTGTAAAAATTTATAAGTTTTTCATAATTTCCTTAGAACTACAATTGACAAATATGAAAGGAACACAGTTCTTACTGTTAGAAGAGTAACCAGAGCAGATAGTGGAAAGTACAAATTGATACTCAAGAATAGTTCCGGGGTTTGTGAAAGTGTTGCAGATGTTGTTGTACTAGGTAGGTATTTAATTGGTTAATACCAAGACTTTCTTTAAAGCCCAACATTGATACAGTAATCTGTTTAAATTCATTATAAACTTTGTGGTCTGATTTAATTTTCCTCACTGCCTTTATCAAGTAAATTCATTAACACTAATATTTTTTTATGATTTAGAAATGTGTATTAATTTTCAATTGATTACTTCTCTTAATAATTTATCACCATGGTAATGAAATTAGTTTTCAACATTTTTAAACAATCTAATATATGCAAGACAAATATAAATATTGTTTTAATTATTTTTACATACAGAGTAAAAAAATACAATAACTTTCTAATATATCAAATCAATATAATGAAATTATTAATTCACTTTAATAATTAATTGTTACAGACAAACCTTCTGTGCCACTGGGACCAATGAAAGTAGAGGAAGTTAGAGCTAATCATGTTAAAGTTAAATGGGACAAACCTGAAGATAATGGAGGAACTGAAATTACTGGTTATGTCTTGGAAAAAATGGATTTGGACACTGGAAGATGGATTCCTGCAGGAGAAGTAAACTAAAATTAATTTAATTCACAGAACTTTATGACCGTTTGTTTTCATTAAATTGAAATGACCCTAAATTCCTATGCAAATAATATTTATTGGTGGATTTCATTTTAATATAAAAAATGTTCCTTGCTGTGAACATAACATATAGTTAATAAACAACAAGTTCTTTGGGGACATGTTACAAGGATTTTGTTTCTAAGTGCTAGGCTATTTATATTGATGGACCATCACAAATTATTGTAAACATTTATATTTATTTACAATAAAAATTTTATCCTAAAATTTTTGGTTGGTTTATCTGATTTGACATTAAAGCAGATTTTTTCTTATTTATGTATTATAAAACTTATATCTTCAATTTTCAGTTGGTTACATATTATTATCAGTATATACAAAATTCAAATGTTGTACATAATTAACATGTGCAAGTCATAATTAGGATAATCTATTGATTAACATAATTTTGCAAATGTGTTTGGTTTTCTTTATTTGATTTGGAGGAGTTGATGCTGATTCACCATTGTTTGTAGCAAAGATGATTGGTTAGTGCTGAATGAAGAGGTTAGAAATTGGGGGTGAGAGAGGAGGTTGGACAGGAGAAGCAATGTTGTCTGCGAAAATAGAATGTGCTAGTGGCTGGATGTTGTGGAAGAAGATGTTGTATAGGAAGGGGGCAATGATGCTTCCTTTGAGGACACATGCAGTGATAGGGTAGGATTGGGAGAGGTGATTATTTATTTTGATGGAGAAGGTTCTGCTGATGAGGTAGTTGAGAAGTATTCTGTAGTGGGTGTCATGATGATAGTCTTTTATTTTGGATAGAAGGGAGGGTTGATGGATTTTGTCAAAATATTTTTCAATGTCTATAAATGTGGTGATTCAGAGTTTGTGTTGCTCGGAGGTGTTTATGAGGTTGGGGCGGGAGTATAATTGATGGGAGTAGGAATGTTTTGGGCGAAAACTGTATTGTGTATCAAGAATTTGGAAGGAAAGTTGGTTTATTAGATGGGGGAGAAGCCATTTTCTGAACAGTTTGGATATATTAGGAGGAGAATTATTGGTTGATAATTTTCAGGGTGGGATATTTGTGTGTTTTGCTTCACTAACATGATTATGGTGGCATGTTTCCATTTGGTTGGGTAGTAGGTGGTTCTAAGGATGCAGATACAGGTGATTAGTAATATAGTTTTTCTGGAGATATTTTAGATGGTGTTTGGTGATGAGGACATAACCTGGGGAGGCTTTGTTTTTCAGGTTTTTTTGTGGTTTTGATTTGGGGAGGTGTGAAAAGTTTTGGGAGGAGAGATGGTTGTGGTTGGTGTTGGGGGAGTACTGTTTGGTTGACGATGTTGGCTTTTTGGGAGGAGATGGTGAACCACTGTTTTTTTTAAGTCTGTTTTCTTTTTGGTCAGATATTTAGTTTTGTGCCATAGTGATTTGTCGGTTGCATTGCGTTGCTGAAGGTAGGTGTAATGTTTAGAGTCGCTGGTGTCTTTTAGTAGTTTTCCAGTATTGCCATTGTATATAGGTTTGACTATGGGATTTTTGGAATTGTACCATTGTTTTCACAAAAATATATTTCATGGAGTTATTTTTCTATTTGATTTTGGTGCGGGTTTGTTTAATGGGTTTTTGTTGATTTTTGGTTGGAGGTTATGGCGGAAGATGTGAGGATTATAGATTATAGGTGATTTACGGCTGAGTCTATGTCTGAGGGATGTTGAGGACTTTAATTTTTCTATTATTTGGGAGAAGTGATTCCAGTTAGTGAATGTATTATTGGGCCTGTAGTTTGTGGAGTGGGTAGGAAGGGATAGATTTAGATGAGCTGTCACTGGTAAGTGATCAAAACTGAGTTGGTGCAGTATTTGTGTGTTGGAGAGGTATTGTGTGGTTTTGTGGCAGATGAACAAGTCTAGTATGTCTGGTGTTTTGAGTCTGAGAGCAGGTTTGTGAGAATGAAACTATGATCAATATAGTTTGTTGGTCCCATTATGCATCCACATTTACAAATAGAAAATAATAGAAGGACAGAAATAAAGTCACATTCAATTTTATAATATTCCACATCAATAATCATCCAGTATTGCATTATATTTCCTTAAACTCAAAAAAGTTGTGATATTAATATATACAACCTAGTATGAGTAAACTTGTTTTCTTAACAAACAAAAAGCACTTAAATATCTTTCAAACCTCCTATTCATTATCAGCATAACATAATGGCAGAACTAATAAGTAAAAAATTGTTCATCATGAACTATAGTTTATTTGGAAGGTTTCAATACCCCTAATTAACTTTATCTATTTTTAATTTTTGCTTTAAAATTAAAAGAACCAGAACTTGTAGTTCAGTTATAAACATAAATCAGTCATTTACAATAGATTATAATATCCATATGCACAGTTAATATGTAATATATATCCATTTTATTATTTTTATTGACTTATGTTTCTTAAATATAAAATATTAATGAATAAAATCATTATGCAAGGTTCGTCTTTATGCTCTTGTAAATGTTGAAGGCTTTAAAATATTTCCAAATTTTATGAGTTTTTTTTAACAGTGATAATTATTCACAAACAACCAGAAAGAACATGCCCTGGAAAATATCCATAAGTTAATTAATATTGTTGTATTTTCAATAGGTTGGGGCTCAAAAAGATACATTTACATTTGAAGGCCTAACTCCAAAGAAAAAGTATAAGTTTAGAGTTAAGGCTGTTAACAAAGAAGGTGAATCAGAACCACTAGAAACTGAGGGAGCCATACTTGCAAAAAATCCTTATGGTATGATATAAAAATTAATTTTTCACTCATTTTCTTTATTCTTTACAAATATATAATAACATATAATATACATATATAAAATTAACACCTAATTTTTATTTGTTTCAGATGAACCTGACCGTCCTGGAAAGCCTGACATTTTTGATTATGATAATAAGAGTGTCAGTCTTAAATGGGCTAAGCCTGAGAATGATGGTGGCCGACCCATTACTCACTATACAATTGAAGTAAAAGACAAATTCTCTGTAGAATGGATTGAAGTCCTTAAAACCTCAAATAATAATTGTGAGGCAAAAGTTGAAGATCTTAAAGAAAAGATGGTGTATCAGTTCCGAGTTCGTGCACATAATAAGGCAGGAGCAAGTGAGCCAAGTGAACCAACAGACAACCATATCTGTAAACACAAAAACTGTAAGTGAAGCTACAGAAATATTGTTTCATTAATATAACTTTTGTAAAACAATAAGGTAACTAATTTATATTTTAAGTAGCCTATTATATTTTTGTGTTTCTTGTTAATTTTATTGTCTTGCAAACAATTTAATACTAGCTGAGATAAAATCATTCAGGTCATATCCAAATGAGAATATATATATATATATATATATATATATATATATATATATATATATATATATATAACACTTAAGGAAAATGTGACGAGGTTGAATTAAATAATACATTAGGATCTCTCTTTGCTATCCTAATGTTTTAAATATATATATTAGCTACAAGTTAATTCAATATTTAAATATAAATTATTATCTTAAAATATTAAATTGATGCATACTTTCATTTTGTTTCAGTAAAACCAAGAATTGACAGGGAGACATTTAAAAGCATCATAATTAAAGCTGGGCGCACACATAAATGGTCTGTTGATGTTTCTGGTGAACCACCACCAACCTTCACATGGGTCTGGAAAGGGGATGTTACACTCGTTCCAACAGAAAAAATTAAAATCGAAAATATTGATTACCACACTGATTTCACAATTGTCAATGCAGTCAGAAGGGATACAGGCAAATATACACTCATCGCTGAAAATGCTTCAGGAAAGGATCAAGAAACTGTGGAACTTACAGTATTAGGTATAATTAAATTGTATCCATGTTTTGCAAAATTAATTTGATGGATAATTTAATATTTGATCTATTTTGTTTGAGTTTTATTATTACTCGTTCTGTTGTATTTCCTCAATTGAGTTAATAAGTTTTAGCATTTTCTAACTTCAAATAAATAACTTGTAAAATGTATCTGTTTGAATGAAGAGAGAGGAGGTGATTGATGGATTGAAGAGCTACATACTAGAATTTTAATGGGATAAAAATGAAAAATAATCTATCTTCTTCTTTCTATTAAATAAAATAGACCGTACATGTGTTGCTGTGTATGTATGTTCCGCATACAAATCTATACCCATGGAGCAAATTAGACCAAATTTCATACATGTGTTCCTTTCAAACCAGAAACAAACACTTTGGGGTTAAGACACGACTCTCACTCCAAGGGGTGGGGGTGGAAATTTTCAATCAAGTTAAAACTTCCAATTTTTGTGTCAGATAAATATTTTGGGGTCAATGAGTTTGATAGTGTTTCTCTAGATGTTTTTCTTTAGAATTTCAACCCCTTTCAGTATCAGGGTGGAGGGGTTTCACTACTCATTTAGACTTATGCATCACCGACAAAAATATTAAAATGCTTATCCTCCTTGCCAATCAGAAACTCTTATGTAGCTCCAAATTCTATATTTAATCTCATTCTCTCTTTATTTTTGTTGAACTATTTCAATTTATGTATTCAGACTATAAAATAGGAAAATAATCATTACACATCTGCCAATTTATAACTTATCTAAAAGAAAATTATGTGAACATTTTTTAGCTTTTAAGAATTTTTATTGCTTGTAAATTTAAATGAATAATTTACTGGACAGGAAAACCAAGTTCACCAAAAGGTCCATTGGAAGTAAAGGATGTAACAAAAACTTCAGCTAAAGTTAAATGGCAGAAACCAGAAGATGATGGTGGAACACCTATAAAGGAATATGAGATTGAAAAGATGGATATGGCCACTGGGAAATGGGTTCGTGTGGGACGTGTTCCAGGAGATCGTGAAAATCCTGAATTTGAGGTCACTGGTTTGACACCAGGTGCTGAATATAAGTTTCGTGTAACAGCTGTGAATGATGAAGGTGACTCTGAGCCTTTGGTAACGGAAAGAGGAACTATAGCAAAAAATCCATTTGGTAATTTTATATTATTAAGTACATTCATATTTATAGAATAATGAACTATATTATTTCAACATGTTAAAAAATGTTATTTTTCAATACTTTTATCTTTAATTTTATTGAAAATTTACCTCATCTTTTATAACTTCTATAACTTAGTGTATTTTTCCAAGATATATATATATTGGCTGAATAAGGAATTAGTGCATTCAGGTCGTCAGAGCAGAAACAGAATGGGTAAAATGAGTCAAGCTTCAAAGTTAGATTGTTTTTAACTAAATAAATATGTAAAAAGTGGTAGATCCTTATAATAAACAGTTAAATATGTTACTGTCATTTTATAGGAATGGGTAACTTAATTCAGTCATCAGTCAGCCTATTAAAGCTTCCTAACAGAATCGTACTTAGAGGTTCTTATTTACTTCACTTCATTAGCAGAATATTTTACTTTATCATACAACTCAAAGTTTTGTCAAACTACATTTATCAATATTTTTAATTCAGTATTTCTTTCCACTTCAAAATATTTAAAAACATTAGATTATTGTAGTAGGAATATTGTAAGATAATAGAGATTATTGTAGAAAATGAAAATTATGTAGTAAATGTGCTATAACGTAATAGTTTGAGTGTTCCTCATTATTTAAATTAATATATTGCAGATGAACCAACAAAGCCTGGTACACCAGAAATTACAGATTATGATAATGAAAGTGTGGACTTAAAATGGACAAAACCTGATAGTGATGGTGGAGCACCCATTGAGAAGTACATAATTGAAAAGAAGGACAGGTACTTACATTAATTGCTAATTTCAAGCTTTCCATTCAATTAATTCTAATTATTGTTCAAAATTTATGTGAAATTTATTGTTGAATATTTATTTTTCAAAAAATAAACAATAGTGTATTTCCCTTTTATGCTGACAAAATTATTAAAATGTAAATACAACAACTATTTTCTAATTCCTACATAAAAGAAAAAATACTTAGGAATTATTTGTTAAAACATACACATTAATATGTATTTTATACTGATTCTCTTCATGCTTTACTCAGTGTACTGTTTCAATTATTTTTTATTTGTATTATTTATTCTTAAAATTTCAATCTGAAGATTTTGCAATCTGTTAACTAAAATAAGTAAAATCAAGAATATTTAACTTGGACACTTGAACAGTAGGAAGGTCCATTGACTTTCCTGCCTTTATGTTCATTGTTGTTGTTCTGAGGTGGAAGTTGGAATGTGTATTAGTTGGCTGTTAAGTTAGTTTGATGTGTAGGGAAGGATTGTGGTAAGATTGTAGAGTTATTGAGGAAAGTTGATTGTGGTGTGTATAGTGAAGGTAGCTGTCAGGAGTGCTCACAGGAAAGGATGTTGTCTATGGAGAGTTTACACTTGAGGTGTCAGGCTCAAGGAGGTTGGGGGGGGGGCGAGGGGGGTATAGAATTGGTATAGAATTGTTCTACTGTGGGATTGGGGTGATTGATGGATGATTTGATCAGGGAAGAGATAGTGATTTGTCTATGACACTTTATCATCATCACAGTTAGCACTTGTTTATGATAAATGTTGTTTTCGAAAATGTTTGATATACTTTAAACTTGGAATTGTTTTTAAACACTGCCACGGAAGACATGAAGACTGTATAAATTCATGGTCACAGTTTCAAACCCAGTTAGGATTTTCTATAAAGTCCTTCATATATTATGTCTTGTGTTATACTGTTTACTCTCTTGATTGAAATTCAATTTCAGGTGGTTAAAATACACATTTTAGCAATTTTCAAACTAATGAACATAAATAATATATGCCAAATATTTTTCATTCTTTTAACAAAGAATAGTTAACATATAAAACTTCATTTTACATTAAACAGTTGTGTAAGCTAATATTATGTTTTCCTTATTACTGCTTCTGTTTGCTATCTATGGCTTTAAAATAAAATTATAGCAAACAACTAAACAAGGGTGCTTTTCTTTGGTCACTTAAGACTTTTTTTTTCTTATTTCATTTTTTTAGATTTAAACCAGATTGGGAAAAAGCTGTTGAAGTGCCTGGAGATCAACTAGTGGCAAAAGTTCCAGATCTTAAAGAACGGGCAGAATATCAATTTAGAGTTATTGCTGTAAATAAAGCAGGACACTCACCAGCTTCTGAACCAACTAAATCCCATCTTGTGAAGCATAGAGCATGTATGTAAATAATAATTTTAATGGAATTTTATAATTATTGGAATTTGGTATCACACCTTTCACAACTGTTTTATACAGAAAATATAATTGCTTATGTAATTCTTTCTTGTTTTTAGTGAAACCAAGGATTGACAGGACAAATCTAAAGCCTATTGTTATTAGAGCAGGAAAAGGTTGCAAGTATGATGTAAATGTACGAGGTGAACCACCACCAGAAATAAAATGGATATTACAAGACACTGAGGTATTTGTAATGAATAAATAATTGTTGAGTTATAAAAAATAAATATATTTTAAATTTTAAGTTTTTATGTAACAGTTAATATAAACATAGAAATATATTATTAATTTCATCTTCTGTATGTAGGTCAAGTCTGACAGAAATGTAGAGATTGTCAATGTTGACTACAACACAAAATTTAGTCTTATTGATGCAGTGAGAAAAAATTCTGGCTTGTACAAAATAGTAGCAGAAAATCCTCATGGCAAAGATGAAGCAGAAGTGGAAATCACTGTGTTATGTATGTTCTAAATTGAGAAAAATGCATATAATTTAGATTATTTAATTGTTATATATATTTCCATTTTTTTAATCTATTTTTGTAATACACTTTTGGTATATAATTTTATTTTTAAATTGATTCTGCATGAATACTTAATGTAATCTTGGTGCTGGTTACTTATTTTGTAAAATTCAAGTATATCTGTATCTGTAATCATTTTTCAGCTGCTCCTTCCAAACCTAAGGGTCCTCTAAAAGTATCAGATGTTACTAAGAATGGTTGCAAACTGAAGTGGGAAAAGCCTGAGGATGATGGTGGAAAACCTGTCACAGGATACACTGTTGAAAAACTTGATAAAGACACAGGTAGATGGGTTCCTGTTGGAAAATCCACTGAACCTGAAATGGAAGTGAAAGGCCTTCAAGAAGGTCATGAGTATCAATTCAGGGTCAGAGCTGTAAATGAAGAAGGTGAAAGTGAGCCTCTTGAAACAGAACGTTCAACTCTAGCAAAGAATCCATTTGGTAAGAATAGATTTCAGGAAGCATTGTGTAATAAAATAATTATGCTTTATCATTAAATTATTACATAACTGTTATAGATATTCCATCCAAGCCAGGAACGCCTAAAATTGTTGACTGGGATGTAGACCGTGTTGATTTGAAGTGGACAGCACCAAAGTCTGATGGAGGTGCATCCATTACTGGTTACATTATTGAGAAGAAGGAGAAATTTAGTAGCTCATGGGATGAAATTCTGACAACAACAGTAAGAACCTAACTTTGATATTCAAATAAAATCAAATGTCTGAAGAAAATGTTCTTTGGTTTCCACTCAGTTACAACAGTAATTAATCTATGTCATTTGGTGCCTCTTTTAGGTACTAGTGGAAATCCGAGAACATTTTCTTCTGCAAATATATTGCAAAAATCTTTTATCCTTAAAAACCATACCTAATTGATATAGGAAAATAATTCAAACAAAACTTTGTACCTATATACACAGTGGACAATTATTAAACATAATTATGCTAAACATGATTAGAAAATACTATAAATAATGTTGTTATGGTTTCTTATGCATTTATTAGAAATTGTTACCTTATTGTTTCAAACTATGATTAATTGCTTGTGAAGAATGCTATTATTTAATGTATGATTAATTATAATATAACTTTAAAAAAAGAATTTTAAGTTTAAGATATATACATAGATTTCTTTAAATGAAAAAGTAATTCTTCATAGTGTTAAAAACTGGTCAGACTATTACAAAGTTGTTTGTTGTATTTTATATTCTTAAAATTTTTGGAAAAGTAACAATAATTTTTACTTTAAACTAATATAAATTTATTATAGCTCTAAGGAACTCTCCACAGAAATATGATAAGTATTATAAGGCAAGTAAATAAAAAGCAGGACTCTGCATCAAAATGTAAGGAAAACTTGAACAAGACACATATATATGGTTCCTGATGAAAGACAATCTAAATATGTCTATCTATATAAAATTATCATCAAAATTTTATCCTATAAATTAGTTATATAATAATTGCAAATGTTGAACATTTCATGTTGTATTAAATATTCTGACTTGTCAAATTAAACCTTTCCAGACACCTGCAACTGAGGCTCGAGTTCCAGGATTGAAGGAGGGAAATCAATACCAGTTCAGAGTTAGAGCTGTAAATAAAGCTGGACCTTCAGAACCAAGTGATTCAACAGCACCACATATTGCCAAAGCAAGATATTGTGAGTATTAATTTGTAAGGCATTTCATTTGGCTCCTGAATTTAAGATGAAGCAAACTAATGCCATCCTCCTTAAATGTTAATTTTTTAAGTATGTGAACTAAAAAATTTTACATAGAGGGAATTATGTTGCAGTATTGAAAATAGCAAAGAATTAAACTTGAATAAAATTATTTGTATCTGTTAAATTTAGCCATTCACATGTTAGCAATTACTGAATTAATTAATACTAATTTATATTTTTAAACTTTCAGTGAAACCACTTATTAATAGAGAAAAACTGCAAAAAGTAACGGTACGAGCTGGACAATTTGTTAAATTTGATGTGGATGTTAAGGGCGAACCCCCTCCAGTTATATCATGGAGTTTTGCAAATAAAGTTCTTGAAACAGGGGCAACTGTTAAAATTGAAAATGAAGACTACAATACAAAAATTACTTTATCAGATACAACTAGAAAAAATTCTGGCATTTATACCATTAAAGCAGAAAATGATTCTGGAAAAGATGAAGCAACTGTTGAAGTCATTATTTTAGGTACATTATGAACATACACTAATTAATTAAAGAATTAAATCTCATTAAATAAATTAATTTTCATTAATTTAAACTTGAGACACAATAATACATGCAATTTTTCTCTCCAAATACTCAAATTACAATTATGAATATTTTGCAGGATGAAAATCTTTAACATATATTCTGGTTTTTTCTTCTAAAAATACAAGCTAAAATAATGATAAATGTGATTTAATTTTCTTAACAAATATATATATATGTACATATATTGAAACTGTATAATTTGTCTTCAGACAAACCAGGCACTCCAGAAGGTCCCCTTGAAGTTAGTGATGTTCATAAGGAAGGTTGTAAACTAAAATGGAAGAAACCAAAAGATGATGGAGGACTTCCACTCACAGGGTACATTTTAGAAAAAATGGATGTAACAACTGGCAGGTGGGTGCCAGCAGGATTTGTTGATCCTGAAAAAACAGAACATGATGTTACTGGCCTCGAGCCTAACAAAAAGTACAATTTCCGGGTAAGAGCAGTTAATGAAGAAGGTGAATCAGAACCCTTAGAAACTGCCACATCAATTGTTGCAAAGAACCCATATGGTAAGAATTTTTTAATTAGATTATGCCAACTAAAAGAATGTAGTTTTATGTATTTTATGTGCTGAAATATTGATAAAAATTGTAAAATGTAGGTTCTGTATTTTAACAAAGACCTTAATATAAATAAAATAATATTTGTGATTTATATTTTTGTTTTGTTTGGTGTCTCAATGTTAATTCAAAAATTTCACATTTCCATATTATTTGTGTTTATTGATATAAATATACTGCATTTCAGATCCTCCATCAGCCCCTGGCTTACCAGAAATTGTTGATTGGAGTGAAAACATGGTTAAATTGAAATGGGAGCCTCCAATTAGGGATGGTGGTGCTCCAATAACAGGTGAATATAATATACATATGTAAAAAAGACCATGACTGATCATGTAGATTTTGCAAACAAATGAGTAATTCAAACATTACATTAAAAATGAATTTTTATTTCAAAATTTTATTATATATATTAATACAAGTAATACAGTGGAAAAAAATTATGTTATTATTCACAGGATATGTTATTGAGATGGTCGATAAATATGGAGGTTCATTTGTTAAATGTGCTGAAGTGCCAGGAAATGTTTGCCAAGGTACAGTTCCTAAACTGGAAGAAGGAAATCAATATCAGTTCCGAGTACGTGCAGTAAACAAAGCTGGCCCAGGTGAACCAAGTGAAGCAACTAATCCACACACAGCTAAAGCTCGATTCTGTAAGTATGTTTTAAACCATATTGAGCTTAGAATCAAACTTGTTAAATTCAAACATAGCTTAGAAATATTTTCAATATTTTATTATCAACACTTTAAATATAATTTGTAATAATGTTAGCTTTTTCAAGTTCAAGATAATTAATATGTATAGATGAAAATTAAGTTATAGTTATTTGAGAAACTGAGATAATTGATTAATGTTTGTTTCATGTTAATGCATGGAAAATATTTCAAACTTTCACCTAGTCCCTGTCCAGTATATATAAATTAAACTTTATATACATGAAAGAGTTTGTTGAAATTTCAAATTTGTTTATTATATGAATATTTGGCAAAATTAATTGTTTGGTTTAATTTCCTATTTAGTGAAACCTCGAATTGATCGTACAAATTTGCAGAATATAATAGTTAAAGTTGGCCTCACAGTTACACTTGATATCAATATCAGTGGAGAGCCACCACCAGAGGTTAAATGGTTCTTTAAAGAAAATGTAAGTATTATTTCATCAAACAAACTTAATCGTCCCTAATTATAAACATTGTATATCTGATTCATGTCTATGCAGCTCTTACAAACAATTATTGGATGATTAAAGATTGTATGAAATATTAATGTTTCCATTGCCATATACATCTTTTCATGTGTGTTCATTTGCAACATACATTAACACAAAGCTACACAATACATTCACAGACCAAGGCAGAATATTATAATTACTATCTTAATTTCTTCTAATTATGTATATTGTATAGTTAAATCATTTATCCAGTTATAAGGTTAGTAGCAGAATTATATTTGGTGTCTGTTTTCAATTACAGAAGTCTGAAGTATAATTTTTATATTGAATTTTATACTTAATTTTTACCCAACAGGAGCTTAAGACTGAAGATCAAATTCGAATCGACAATGTGGATTACAATACAAAATTCTTCATAATGAGAGCAAAGAGAGCTCACACAGGGAAATATAAGATTGTTGCTAAGAATTCTGTGGGTGAAGACACAGCTGAAATTGATATTACTGTGCTTGGTATGAAACTAATATTAATCAAAACAATTGAAAAGTAATTTTATAATTAATGTTTAAACTTTTTATGGATTTATCAATAAAAATCAAAGTGTAATAAATTTAAGTTTCAATTCCTTTTTTTATAATTGAATAATATTTTTTAGAATCATTTTACTTACAACTAAATGCATTGTAGAAAATTATTAATTGAAAATGTATTGTATGTTTATAGGAAAACCAACAAAGCCAAAGGGTCCTCTGGAAGTATCAGACATTACAAAGAATGGTTGCAAACTAAAATGGAAGAAGCCTGAAGATGATGGTGGCACACCTATTGAATACTATGAAATTGAAAAACTGGATCCCCTCACTGGACAGTGGATTCCATGTGGAAAATCCACGGAACCAGAAGCAAACATAACTGGTTTACAGGAGGGAAAACCATATAAATTTCGTGTCAAGGCTGTAAATAAGGAAGGAGAATCAGAAGAACTGGAAACTGATAAACCAATTATTGCTAAGAATCCATTTGGTTGGTGCATTTTTATATATAAATATTTGAATGTGTGTGTCTATATTAAGTAAGGACATAAAAATGTCTCTACTTATTATATTTATTATTGAAGATATATATTAATCATGTATTTCTTTATCCATTTATTTCATGCATTATCATAAATAATATTTTTGTCCTTAAGACGAGCCAAGTAAGCCTGGTCGACCTGAACCAAGAAACTGGGACAAAGACTTTGTTGATTTAGAATGGACTAAACCTAAAAGTGATGGTGGAGCTCCAATTGAAAAGTATACTGTACAAATGCGGGACAAAGAGGGAAGAAACTGGATTGATGTATTGACAGTTCCTGGTGATAGGTGAATTATTATTTCCTGTAAATTTTTAGTCATTAATTGATTGACATCAAACAACTTATTTTAATATTCACCTATTAATTACTTATAAATAATTCAGTTTTCTACAATATTAATTATTTAAAGTAATTAAATTTGAATGTCTCAAAATTACTAAAGTTTAACTTCATTCTAATAATTTTTTTGCATTTTCTGTGAATACATTTATGTTGATGATATTGTCATGCATATCTGTCTATGAGGCTACTACAAAAAATAAATCTTTATTCATATACTTTAAAACTGTTAACCTAGCTCAAATTAATGGATGATGTTTTCTTGCTGGGAGCATATGTACAAATTTTAATGTTTAAACATTACATCCATGAAATCCTACAATTCTCTGTGAGACAACCAGAAGACAATATTTTGCAGCTGAACTGAATTATAAATAGTATTATTCTAAGTAAAAAGTGTAGTCCACCATGTTATATGTTCTTTACTTCACAAATTTTTGTGTTTTTGCTGTGGCACAATGTTATTTTTTGGTTAACATCTCTGAAAACAGACATGCTGTATTTGATATATGTAAATAAGTAAAATAGGACATATTTAGAATCCTCTATATTGTCCTGCTATGATTGACCTTATATGTTATTATCCACTTGACTGCATAACTTAATATAACTAGAACCAACCAATATAGAGTTAGGTAGTGTTTCTCTACAAACAACTTTGGTGATGCTTGTAGATATGCAAATGAAGTGTTCCTACATCATATTTCACTAGAAAATTGGATCGTCATCATCATTACCTGTATATCTGCTTCTTTGTTACTCTTCTAATTGATTAAAGATTGACTCTTCATATAATATTTGTACGTGGTTGTTTTTCATTAGAAACAAAATATATTATGAATTTTCCAGGACCGCTGGACGTGTTACAAATGTTGAAGAAGGACATGAGTATGAATTCCGTGTTATAGCCACAAATAAAGCTGGACCTAGTGAACCAAGTGATCCTTCCAAATCAGTTATTGCAAAGCCTCGGTTCCGTAAGTATTAATTATTACAATAAAACTTACTAAACATTCATAGCTCATTTAAGTTATAATCAAAAATTGAATTTCAAAGAGATCATTTACAACTGTATTATACTGTATAGACAATTTATGATTTTAGTGGCCCCTTATATTGATCGAAAGAATCTTCAGAAGAAAATTCTTCGTAGTGGACAGCTACTACGTATTGATGCAGATGTAAAGGGAGAACCACCTCCAAAAATTACTTGGACTCTAAAAGAGCAAGTGCTTACATCACATGAACGGTAAAGATTGTTTCTTAAATTTAATTAAATTAAAATTAATTGATATTGATTTAAAATGTCTGTCTTTCTCCATTAGATACATTTTGTGGGATTACTGCAAGTCAAAATTTTGTAAATTGACTTTATGTGTCTAACTGGAAGCTAGCTTCTTGCTTTCAGTCTGGAGAAAGTCACCAATAAATTATGCAAAATATCATGAAGATGATAATGGAAATTTTAGGATATTCTTAAATTCCTGTATTGACTATTTTTGTAAATGTGACGTGATAATTTTTTTTGCATTAAGCCCGCAATTACCTGTTAGAAACTATAAGAGCTAAAAGAATAATGGTCTGTTAAGATATTTATTTCTAGTGTGCAGTTACTTACTAGAAATGTAGTAATATCATTGATTGGACACTAACAAATAACAAATATAATAATAATAATGAAACAGACAGTAATTTTGATTTCAAAATGTAAATATAATTGAATAATCAATGTGATTATATATCAGCTAAAAAAAATTCCATTGATCAGCCTGTTACGGAGAATATCTAATTTGCACAATGGCTGCATTATATCAGTACTTTGGTTCTCCAAATAACCATAAATAACCAAACCACCACTCTATACAATCAATCAGTTTTCAGAAGCAAATGCCAAATGGTAAGAAAGTACCTGACTATGAAGTGTTCATGACATGTTTTATTATCCAGAATTAAAGGAATAGGTTAACAATTATGGGAAATATACATTGAATAGCATATCACCAAAGACAATATAATTTTCCATTACATACAAACATGAAATAATTGATATTAATTACTTTTATTATGTTTCAGATTAAAAATAGAAAATGAAGACTACAAGACTACATTTATTCTCCAAAAGGTGAAACGTTCAGATACGGGTGTTTACACAGTTATGGCAAAGAATGACTCTGGTAAAGATTCGGTGGATGTAGAAATAACTGTTCTGAGTAAGTGTTGATATATATTAAAAGTTAAAATCCCAATTTCATTTTGTGAAAATTACTTTAGTATTTTCAATTTATTCATGTTTATAAAAATGCAATTAATTGTGTTTAATATTTTGTAGGTAAACCTAGCAAACCAAAAGGACCACTGAAAGTATCAGATGTAACTGCTGAGGGTTGCAAACTTAAGTGGGATAAACCTGAGGATGATGGTGGGGAACCTGTTGACCATTATGTAATTGAAAGAATGGACACAGAGACAGGTCGTTGGGTTCCTGTTGGGACTAGTAAAACACCAGAAACTGAGGTACGAAACACATCTAAAAACATTGAGGTATTAATGTCCAAATGTTCCCTGTAAGTCTGAAATATGAGTGCTTTATATTTTTAATGCAAGTTTTGGAGAATAACAAACAACTTCATTAATTTTCATAATGTAAAGAGAACTAGATTAGGACCTCTATTGTAAAATTATTTAGTTGTAAACCTAAGAACACATCATATAAATCTTTCCATACTTCAATTATTTTGTTGTTGATATTATTTATTCTCTTTTTCCTGAAATATCAAGGGCTCAATAGGTGTTATGTGATAATAAACTGGATCTTTTGTAATTCTGTAAATATAAGTTCTTGTACTGTGTAATTAATAAAGCCATAAAATTAAACATATTCTTATACATCTTTTGTCAAAACAGTTTCAAAATATGAAGTCTTTCTTACATATATAACACATATTTACTGTTTTCACATTTTCACCATTATTAACTGCTTTTATCTCCCTTGTCATCTTTGTTGTGTTTCTAACAAATATATATATATATATATATATATATATATATATATATATATATATATATATATGAAAATATAAAATTTATTTATTTAATGTAGTACATATATCTTTTTCAATTATTTTCTTTTACTTTGATGATTAATTTAATGCAGTAATATTGAATTATTAAAATAAGTTTAAATTTTCTTTACTTTACAGTTTATGATTATTAAATGAAATATTTGCTTTGAACAAATTAAATCAAATTAATGAAATTTTAATGCTATTAAAATTTGATAACAATTCTTAATATCTAGTGAAATGTTTGAAATGAGAAAACAGAACTTTGATTAATATAATATTTATAGAATTTTTAATATAAATTTTACACAAAATCTTCCACGGCTATTATTTTAAATAGATACCTATTTCAAGGCATTTCATCAGGTCTCATAAAAAGTATGGAATTAAAATGAATCATAATTTTTTTAAAAAAATGTTTTGAATTGGATTTACAGAAATACCAACTTAGAAAAATATTCCCAAAACTACAAACACAAAATGAAATGAAATATGACGATACAACAATTACACAAAGTTTACAAGATATTTTAGTAAATTTAAAAATAATACTCTACATACCAATTTCTATCTGGAATTCAATATCAAGACCAATTATTTGTGAAACTTTTAAATTTTGAGAATATTTGCCATATTGTGCATAGAAATGCACCAGAACTTTTACACACAAACCCAACTCAATCCTTTTAGAGCACCAGACAATAGGACCCTGCCTTTGGACCCACAATGTTTCACTCATTGCCTCTGATCTTCAAACAATAATGTTGTAAATGCCAAAGATGTATTACTGTGGACACCAGTTAGTGCCACCGTGATCCCAATAATATACAAATCACAAAAAAGTTTGTTTTTGGTCATCAGTCAATTACAATGTTCAAAATACTACAAGCAACAACAATAGCAAATTTAAATTTTGTCTGCTGCCAAATACTCTAAACCATACAAACAATGTCAAACAATACTTTCTTTTACAAGTCCAACAGAGCAGTTCAATTGTTTAAAATATTTTATCAGTTTGACTTTCTCACAACTTCAATACTGCTTGTCCGACTTCAGAAACCTTGCCCTATGGTGACTTTTTTCCTCAATGACCACAGTCAACTAAAATTTTGACTGACCAAAATCTTTACCCTCTGCTGTCAGAATTTTCAAACTATAAGTCTCTCACATGATGCCAACCAAACCATTTGACTTATTACATCTGAAGCTGACAGACTAAACCATACATAATCACAATGTTCTATATTCAGTTTTCTCATGCCACACTAACTGTTCAAAATTATACCTTCAATTACATGGCCTTCATCTTACACAACAACAATTGTAATAGAACAGTTTAAAAAATTATAATACCAAAATTGGTTTATATTACTGTATACACACACACACACACACACACACACACACACACACAAACGAACACACATATATATCACTATCCAAGTTTGAATGTGAATTAGTTCCTTAATGGATTCTCCTAATTTTGTGTATATATATATATATATATATATATATATATATATATATATATATATAAAACACAATTAGATAGGATAGAGTGACAGCAAAGTTGACTTCCCCTGGAATCAATAGTTGATCCAGTTGGGCTGAGGTGAGAGAATGTTCCAAATTTTCAAGAATATATATATAAAGTATGCTGTATCTTTTGTGTGCCTGCTTCATTTCTAATTTTAAATCTGAAATTATCTTCTAGATAATAAATATTGTCCCACATAATCTTCTTGAATACCTGCCTTTCCTTCCTCCTTTTGTAATTGTTTACCTATATGTTTAAAAAAGCATTATGATTTATATATGCAGTCTTTAAAATAATTTATGAAATTATTTCTTTATTCATTCAAGGTCTCAGGTCTTAATGAAGGAAAAGAGTATCAGTTCCGTGTAAAAGCAGTTAATTCTGAAGGAGATTCAGATCCACTTGAGACAGATGTGCCAACACTGGCGAAGAATCCTTATAGTACGTATTTAATTTTCTTTATTGTTCTTTTAAAATCTGAATTTATGTATTTGTTGCTAAGAAAATTATAATAAATATAGTTTTAAGCATTTTTTATAAGTGAATAAATAAAATTTATGTCAAAATTATTTATGTATTCTATAACATAAATATTATGTGTATTAGGTGAACCAGATAAACCAGGTAAACCTGAAGTTAAAGACTGGAATAAACACCAAGCTGATCTGAAATGGGCGCCACCTAAATCTGATGGAGGAGCTCCTATAACATCATATATTATTGAGAAAAAGGATCAATATAGGTAAATAAAATTCAACTAATGGCAAAAATAATTATTATTTTATTTTAGAAAAAATGAATTTGCAATATAATTTATTTTTAATACTTTTAGCTCAAAGTGGCAAAAAGCTGTGGAGATAATTGGAAACAAATGTGAAGCAAAGGTTCCTGACTTAGTAGAAGGGATGAAATACCAGTTTAGAGTACGTGCTGTAAATAAGGGAGGACAAAGCAAGCCAAGTGAACCTAGTGATACAATTACTGCCAAAGATAGATTTGGTATGATAAATTTTAAGTGATAATATAATATGCTAAAAAAATAGTTTTACTTTAAGAAAACAATTACATAGGTGCATAACAAATACAAGAACCATGTTTTTTGTTTTTTATTTATGTTATTTATTCTTAAAATTTTAATCAAGATTTTACAATTCTGTTA
This sequence comes from Zhengitettix transpicula, assembly GCA_037074705.1. Taxonomy (NCBI): domain Eukaryota; kingdom Metazoa; phylum Arthropoda; class Insecta; order Orthoptera; family Tetrigidae; genus Zhengitettix; species Zhengitettix transpicula. The sequence continues at coordinate 61,216,046 of CM073595.1, read as the reverse complement.
ACTAAAACAAGTAAAATCAAATTTATTTAACTTGGACACTTGAACAGGTGGAAGGACCATTGACTTTCATTATTGTTGTTCTGCTGAGGAGTTTGGGGTGGAAGTTGGAATGTGTATTAGTTGGCTGTTAAGTTGGTTTGATGTGTAGGGGAATGTTGGGGTAAGATTGTAGAGTTATCAAGGGAAGGTGATTGCGGAGTGTATGGTAACTGTCAGCAGGAAATGCCCGAGTGCTCACGGGGGAGGATGTTGTCTATGAGAAGTTTACACTTGATGCATCAGGCTAGAGGAAGTAGGGGGGGATTGATGTAGAATTGTTCTGTTTTGTGATTGGGGTGATTGATGGATAATTTGATCAGGGAAAATGTGGTTTTGTTGATTTTGGTATTGATGGTGAGGAATTTAATGTCTTGACGGATGACAGAGTTGCGATGGAACCGGGGGAGTTAGTGATTGTGCAGAGGATCTTAAGACCATGTTTTCAAACATGATTTACATAGAAACATAATTGTGATAATTTTTACCTGAAATTAAAATTGTCTTCAATATTACAGCTGCTCCAAGGATTGATCGAAGCACACTAAAGGATACTGTCATTAAAGCTGGTACAATGATACGGTTTGATGTGAAAGTTACTGGTGAGCCACCACCAAACAAATCTTGGTTCTTAAATAAAGCACGTCTAGAAACAAAGGATGATGTTGTAGTGGAAAATGAAGACTATAAAACTAAGTTGTTAGTTCAAGTAGCTACAAGAAAACATTCTGGTAATTATGTAATTAAGGCTGAAAACAATTCTGGAAAAGATGAAGCCACTTTTGAAATCACTGTACTAGGTAGGTCCAAATTATTTAATATTTTTCCTTGTTTTTATAGCATTGCTTCTGCTGATTTCTTTGAAATTTATTGTTAAAATTGATATGAATAACTATTTTTTACCTGTGAAACTAATTAGATATTTATTTGTTTTAACTTTTTCAGATAAGCCAAGTAAGCCTGTAGGACCACTTAAAATATCTGACATTCACAAGGAAGGTTGCAACTTGAAGTGGAATGCACCTGAAGATGATGGGGGTGCGCCAATTGAGCATTATGTTGTTGAGAAAATGGACACAGAAACGGGTTAGAATTTTTTATTTTGCTGTAAAGTATTTAATATTTTTTAATATATATGCTGTAAAATATTACACATGATGCCAGCCATTAGCATGTTGAAAACTACCAGGAGAAATTTTAGTTTCAGCTATATTATCTATTTTCTTTTCAGGTCGTTGGGTACCAGTGGGTCGTTCAAAAGAACCAAAAATGGAAGTAGGTAACCTCGTTCCTGGCCAAGAATACAAGTTCAGGGTTATGGCAGTAAATGCTGAAGGAGAGTCAGAACCTCTAGAAGCTGACAAACCTATTATTGCTAAGAACCCATTCGGTATGTATTTAATTTTAAAAACATGAAATTATTAATAACTTAGGTATTGCAAGATTTATGTTTTGATAAACAAATTATTTTTTCACTAATTTTTATTATATTTTGTATTTTTATTTCAACAGATGAACCAGATGCCCCAGGAACTCCTGAAGCTACAGACTGGGATAAAGATCATGTTGACCTAAGATGGACCCCACCAGCTGTAGATGGTGGATCTCCAATCACAGGTTACATAATTGAAAAGAGAGAAAAAGGTTCACCTAGATGGACCAAGGCTGCGGAAGTAAAAGGTCCAGAATGTAAAGGAACTGCAGATAATCTTGAAGAAGGTGTTCAGTATGAATTCAGAGTGAAAGCAGTTAATGCTGCAGGACCTGGAGCTCCCAGTCAGGCTAGCAAGCCTGTTACTGCCAAGCCTCGAAAATGTAAATATCACATATATTTTACACAATTTCGAAATTAAGATTTTTTGATTATGTATGATAATTATTGAGGTTACCTGTAGTATACACAGATTGTTTTGCATGATAATATTTTTATATACCTTCCAATTAAATAATAAAAAAAAATTTTTTAAAAAAGATTTGTCACTTTTATTTAAAACATTTATTAAGAGGTTGAAAGCCCTTAATATCACAATACTGTTGTAACAGTTTTCGTTTAAATTTTCATTTAAATACATAACTGCCATGTTTGTAATGTAAACAAACATTCTGTTTATAATAGCTTTATTATATCATTGAATTAACTAATTTTTGTTATTTTCTGTAGTGGCACCGAAAATTGATCGACGTAATTTGCGTAATATAACAGTCCGTGAAGGTGAACCCCTACTATTTGATGTTAAAATTATTGGTGAACCACCACCAGATGTCACATGGAGTATAAATAATAAGTCTGTTCAAGAAACTAGCTACAGAAGAATTGAAAATGTTCCTTATAATTCCAAGTTCTTTAATGATGAACCTGAGAGGAAGGATAGTGGAATATATAAAATTACAGCAGTTAACAAGTATGGAACAGATACTGCTGAAGTTGAAGTAACTGTTGTATGTAAGTAAATTAAATTCGGATGTTGATGAATTTCTTAACATTATTATAGAATAATAGTACAGTATTATAAGATAATAAGTATAGGTGTTATTTTATATAAGGCATACATTAATATTAACATGTGTGCAAATAAATTATTAAATGTCAGAAATGTATATTTGTTTGATTATATTAAGTATTTTAACAATCTAGCAAAGCCTGGTAAACCAGAAGGCCCATTGGAAGTAACTGATGTTCATAAGGATGGCTGTTCTTTGAAGTGGAAGAAACCGAAAGATGATGGAGGAGAACCTATTGAAACTTACATTGTTGAGAAATTTGATCCAGATACTGGTATATGGCTTCCTGTAGGTCGAACTAAAGAACCTCAGATGGAAGTAGCTGGACTTATTCCTGGACATGAATACCAGTTCAGGGTAAAAGCTGTTAACAAACAAGGAGAATCTGAGCCTTTAGAAACATTATCATCTATCATAGCTAAAGATCCATTCAGTAAGTCTGTAATAATGTATTAAAATTACCCTCTTTCACAAAGCTTTGAAAAGATTTCAGAAACACCTTATCAACAATGCATATAATTTATGTTAGCATCCAGTCAGTAAATTATTTTTGAGTTTTAAAATAGAAAAATTTCCTAAATTTAGAAAATATAAACATTACACAAATATTAACCTATGTATTTTGAATGCACTTTCTTCTACAGTAGTCTATAATACAAAAAATTATTTTAAATTATTTTGTCATGCTCTACAAATAGCAATTTTCTAAAATACTTTGAATTATGAAAACATTATTTAATTATATCTTAATTGTATTTGTATACAATATTGAAGAATTTTGATTCTTAAGTAAAATTCAAATAATCTCTTCATCATATTAAATCTTTAAAAGTGATAGAGATACATAATTTTCAGAATACATTTCGTTAGAATATGCATTATTAAACTAGTACCATAACACTTATTCTCATAATTTTTCAGGATTAAGTGTTTCTACAACAATTAATATCTACACACATTTTTAAATAATAATGCAGTGTTTTAGTATAAAAACCTTTGAAACGGAAAAGTAATTTGATATTTCATATCATAATATATCATGTTTGTACAATAGCTGATCAATAATAATTGTACAAAGTTATAAAATAGAAAGCTTTTTCACAGTTAAATTATTAATTATTAGTTTTGCAATAGGAAATACATGATTAATGCTTCTTACACATAACTTTCATTTAATTTTAACTGGTTCTTCCTGATAAGAATCATATTCAAAAGTGTTATTATTATTATTTTTACAGTCACAGTCAACTTTTATAGATTTCTGAATTTGAATTATGCAGTTTGATCTATTAATTAATAAACTTACTAACATATTATAAATAATTGATATGCAAAATCTCATTGTAAAACTCATTCCAGCTGTGCCAAATGCTCCTGGAGCACCTGAACCTGTAGATTGGAGTCAGAATCATGTTGAATTATCTTGGAAAGAACCTGTTCATGATGGTGGATCACCAATAACTGGATATATAATAGAGAAGAAAGACAAATATAGGTACATTAATTTCAAGTTATAAAATAATAAAATGTCAAATATTTTTGTTAATAACATTAGATTATTAAACAAATTAAAAATTTCCAAAATCCCAATGTTGTAAACCAGATCTTTCTATTTAACAAATTTTAAATTCTTTATCTTAGTATGCTTTCGAGTATTTTATTTGAGTCCAGTAATCTTGTTCATATAATACACTACGTTGAATTAAATGCATTTTTGAAAGACAAGCAACAATTAGTTTGTTACAAAAAAAAAAAAATTATTTATATATATTCCATTAATTGTTCTTAAATCATTATAGGCTTCATTTCTGTACTATTATTGAAACCTTTAAAATTTGTTACAGTTCATTTAGGCCATGATTCCAACACATATATTTTTAAACATAGGGCCAATATGTAAAAATAAATAAGTAAAATAGTCTGCTTACTTTTATCAGTCCATTTTAGATAGATATTCTCAGAAGTGATTGAATTGACAATTATGCTGCCTTACATTATTTCTACAAAATTGCATTGTATGTTCATACTTTAAAAATATGTATCTGAATGTTAGTGTTTACATATGAATATATTATATGTTGCAGTATGATGTGGGAGAAAGCTCTGGAGACAGAATCTCCTAATCCTCAGGCTGTTGTCCATGGGCTTATTGAAGGAAACGAGTATCAGTTCAGAGTTATTGCTGTTAATAAAGCTGGTCAGAGTGAACCAGGCGATGCTAGCAAGAACTTTGTTGCAAAGCCTCGTTTCTGTAAGTTTTAGTGTTTGACAAACACTAAAGGCTAAAAATCATTTATTTGTAATAAGTAACCCATGATAAAAGTTTAAATAGCCAATTCCAACAAGGGCTTGAATTTCTATCAATTTTTCTTACACATCCCATTAATTTGGGTTGTAAATTATTTCTTATTATTTTAAAGTTAAAACAATTAAGTTAATGTCATTGTTTCATCAGCATCCACTAAATTACAGTTTTTTTGCAACTTAATCCACTTCAAAAACTTGGAATAATTTTTTATGTAGACTATTAATATCCATTTATATTTTTAATATATGTAGAAATTGAAATATTTTCTTGTATACTATAGCATACCAAAATACATGTAAGAAATTTTGTTTTGCCACAGTTAATAGATGGACTAATTTATAATTCTGAAATTAATAATATATTTGCATATATTTCAGTGGCTCCAAGAATTGACCGCAGAAACTTAAGGGATGTAACTTTATCTACTGGATCAATGCTCAAGTTTGATGCAAACATCATTGGAGAACCTCCACCAAATGTTGAATGGAGATATGGTGCAGTGCCTTTGAAGTAAGTTTTAATTTTCTATATATGATACTTGACCTATAATATGTTTAGATTAATCAAATATTAGTATAATTCAGTATGTATAAAAATTATTAAATGAAGATAAAACTAGACAAAATTCACTGAGCTTTTTTACTAATTTTCTTACAAACAGATGTAACAAGCAAATGACAGCTATAATGATTTTTAAATCATCACTGGGAGTTTGAAAATCTCTCCTTTTTTAAAAAAATTTATAGTCACATCAACATCTATGTCATTTAGTGACTGTACTTTGACTGTCAGGGAACCTTTTGGTATGGAAACAGACACACACAACATCTGTGCCTTCACTAAAATTTGAACCCACAACCTCTTTGATGCAGGCAGTGACACTGACCACCACACCACTGGAAGTCGGCCCTTTTTTTTAATTCACCATTTTTCAGTTAATACAATAGAAATGGCATCCAAGGTTTTATAAATGATTAAGTCAAAATCTTCCAAGTGTCTAGTTTCAAGAAGCTACCAATGTTTTTTTTTTTGTGGATATAATAGAAGTTTATTTTAAAGAATCTTCTGGAACACATTACTTTTAAAACTTTTGAAGCACTACAAATGCCGTGGAAGTAAAAACCTTGTTCAGAATCATGTACGTGCAGAAAAACATGGAGATTAGATAACTATTTGTATATTTTTTGTGGTTGATAAGCTTAAAAGATTTTCAATACATTTTCAATTTTTGTAAGTGATATAAATTTATCCATAATAGCCAATAACAATATTTTTACTTTTATGTGAATAGCACTAGTAATGTTTCTTTTAACCAGATTATTTTAAGAATTTAAAGCAAGTTATGACAATCTGATCATTCAATGAAGTAATTTATTATTTTCTAGGTATTGATAAATTTCATGAAAGTATGTAGCAGTTTGATAAGTGTGTACCAATAGCAGTTTTATTATCACAAATAAAAAAAAAGTCTTTTTAACTAATTTTAACCACTTATATTTTATTATATTGCTAGAAAGCCTTTTATATTTTAACATAAGATATTGATGAATTAATGGACACACAAAATGAATTATTATACATATTTTATTAGTATAAATGTATGAGAGGATTCTTTGGTGCATCTGGAGAAGATGTAACAAACTCATTTAGCTTACAGTTCGGATATAGCAAACACAGAAATATTGGAAGGAATTGGAGATAACTATGAGATTATAAAAACTTATAATGAATAGTGTGGTAATATATTTGGACCTCAAAATACATATTCATTCAATTAATAATATAATATATTGTAATTTTTTTGTGCTAACTATTATTAAAATGGTTTTAACAATTTTTATAGATCTTCAAAGACAGTTCAGATTGAAAATGTAGATTATAATACGAAACTAGTAATAAGACCAGTGCAAAGGGGTGACTCAGGTGAATACACAGTAACTGCATCTAATTCATCTGGAAAAGACACTGTTACTGTTACTGTGACAGTAACAGACAAACCTACTCCACCAGAAGGCCCACTGCAGGTAACTATATATATATATATATATATATATTCTTAATCATTCAACTAATAAGCTTTAAAGTTTATGAATTAATATAGTAGAATTTTTTTTTATTTTACATAATTAAATAATGTCACACTGGGAAGAATAGTTAATCCCATAACTTCTGCAAGTGTAGTAGGTGAACTTCAAATACAATTCACTTATAATTTAGGAATTCATGTTATTTATGGTTGTCTATTATAATTAGCTGATTGGAATATAATTTTTTTTTTATCATTTTCTTCATTTTACTCCATTATATATTCAAATCAGCAAAATAGTTTAGCTTTCTCATAAGATAATTTAACATAATAATGTATATAATGATATAATATGATAATTTGACCTAATAATAGTGTTTACAATTTGTAAGTATTTAACAAGTAAACTTTTAGTCTTGGATATGACCTTCATCTTAGAAGTTAGAGACAAGAGAAACCAACTAACTTGTTTACAACATATTAATGAAGGTTTGCCGGCATGATGTTTGGGAAAGATCTAATCATCAATAGGGCATCTTGGTGTTATGAAAATCAATAAGGAGGTTATGGGGATGATGGGAAAAATGGTTATTTAGGGAGTATGTAGTGCTATTTGGTAGGTAGGGGTTAGAGTTATGTAATTCTAGAGTGATTTATGGGGAGCATGATATGAATTGGGAGTTTATGTTTGAGTCTGCAGTTTCGTGGAGGAGGGGGCAGGTTGCTGTAGAAGAGCTCAATGGTTGGATTTGGGTGGTTGATGGATCTATTTATTAGGGACTTGGTGGATTTATGAATTACAATATAAATTAGGGGAATTCCTTGGTCTTTGTGGATAACTGAGTTGTGAAGGTACCAGGGGAATTTGAAATTAATCAGAGAATTTTGTTTTGTTTAGTTTGTATTTTGTTGGAGACAGAATAGGCAGTGGATCCCCATATGGCACATGAGGATGATCATATGGAGCGGATTAATGATAGATAGAGAAGTATTTTTGTACTAAAGGATATGGAAGATTTTCTGTTGAGGAGAGGGAAAAGTTGTTTTATTTTGTTGTTGATTCTGGAGGTAATGTGGGTTGGGTTTCCATGATACTTTGGAATCAAGGATAAGTCCTAGGTATGGTGTAGTTTGTTGGATAGGTATTTCAGTATATATTAAAGAAGAAGCATTGTTTCTAGCAATAACAAGAAGAAATTATAACTTACAAATGAGATCATATGAGATTGTTACTAATTTTTATTATTATTTGATATCTTAATAATTAGATCAATCATTAATTAAATTATTTGAAGCAACATAGCAATTTGATATTGAATAAAAATTTAAATAGTGCAGTTTCATTTCAAAGTTTGTATTTATATTTTTAAAATAAATCATGCTATATATTTATCTCCAACTTTCACAGGTGTCAGATTTACACAAAGAAGGCTGCAAACTTAAATGGAAGAGGCCTAAAGATGATGGAGGCACACCTATTGAATATTATCAAGTGGAGAAAATGGATCCAGAAACTGGATGCTGGGTTCCATGTGGCAGGTCTAATGAACCAAGTAGGTTTATGTATTTGGCACAAATACTAAAAGTTAATTTTGTGGGAAAGTTTTGAGGAATAGTATTTCAGTTGGGTTTCTATTGAATTTTGTACTTAAGAGAATAATTTGCTGTAATAATAATATATATATTGTAAATTGTTCATGTTTTAAGTAGCCTTATTGGTGTTGCTTACAGTGATAAATATAAAATATAATAATTATTATGAAGCAAAAGAGTTGATCATTTCCTTATCCTTTACTTTGTCACTTTCAGCAAAGAGCCTATTTAAACTGAAACTGACTGTTGGTACTAGGGGAAATTATTTTTCAATAAAATTAAGATTTTTAAATTGAAATAAATTGCATTTGCCAATTTATGTTGAGCATTTCAGGCAGTAAAGCTATTTTAAGTTTTACAAATTAACAGTACCTATTTTAAAATTGTTGGAAAAATAATCTTATGAATCTAATCATAATTCTTTACTTTAAAACATTATTTACTCTTGGTAATACAATGTATTTTGTTTAGATATGGAAGTTACTGGTTTAACTCCGGGTAAAGAGTACAAGTTTAGAGTAGCTGCTGTTAATGCTGAAGGTGAATCAGAACCTCTTGTTACCACAGAAACTATTGTTGCTAAGAATCCATTTGGTAAGTAAAGAATCATTATACCACTTATATTTTTTAATATTTACTTCTAGTTTTGAATATAAAAAAATATTTCTTCTACCACAGATGAGCCAGGTAAACCTGGAAATCTTCAAGCCACTGATTGGGATAAAGATCATGTAGATTTGAAGTGGACACCTCCAAAAGATGATGGAGGCTCACCAATTACTGGGTATGTTGTTGAGAAGAAAGACAAATATGGACAGTGGGAAAAGGCTGTAGAAGTGCCTGCTGGGCAGACCACTGCAACTGTTCCGGATCTCATAGAGGGACAACCATATGAATTCAGGGTTCGAGCAGTGAACGCTGCTGGTCCTGGTGAACCTAGTGATGCCACACCAACAATAATTGCCAAGTCACGTAATCTTGCTCCAAAGATAGATCGCACAAATCTGATTGAGATACGAATTAAGGCAGGCCAAAATTTTGGCTTTGATGTTAAAGTGTCTGGTGAGCCTCCTCCAACAACAAAATGGCTATTACGTGGAAAGGAAGTGAAGTCATCTGAAAGAGTGAAAATTCAACATGCAGATTACAATACAAAACTGAATGTTAGAATGGCAACAAGAGCTGAGTCAGGAAAATACACAATTGTAGCTGAAAATATCAATGGAAAAGATGAAGCAGAAGTCAATGTTATAGTAATTGGTCAGTACAATGAATAGTACTATATAAATAAATATGAAAATAGTTTAGTAAACTTATAAAGTTATTAATAATTATTTATATATGGAATTATAATTTCCTCTGATTCGACAGACATAAATGAATGAAAATAAAATTGATGTTTTTTCTCCTCTTTAAAGATAAACCAAGTCCACCCGGAGGCCCTCTCAAAGTATCAGATGTTCATGCAGATGGGTGCAAACTGAATTGGAATCCACCAGCTGATGATGGAGGACTGCCAATTGAAAAGTATGTTGTTGAAAAAATGGATGAAGCATCAGGTAATTTTTGTGATAATTTCTTTTAATTATTAAACAATAAAATGAATCGGTAATTTTTAATTAATATTACCAATATAAGTGTGTTATTTATTGTGACAGAATCGACATTATCCTTGATATTGAATCAATTACTTTATTTTATTTTATTACTTTATTAGTAATTATTAAGTAAAAAATTAATCAGGAATTCTCAAATTTTCTAATAAGTGGTTAACTTGACTAAATTATTCATTCAATTTTTAATAATAAAACTTGTTTACTTGGTTGTGTTTATAAAATAAGGAAACTGCAGATAAGGATAATGCATTAAATATTATTAGTCCAAATTTTTACTTAAAACATGAGATTTTGATCTAAATCAATTTTTGCCATGATAGAATTTTTTCCATTATCTCATTTTCACTTTAATATAAATGAGATAAGTAAAGAGCTGTAGATGCTCTTTGATGAAAGTTTATGTAAATTTTGGGATTTTTGTAGAATAAGTAGTATGTAAGAGAGCACTTCATGAGAACAGACTCTAATTTGCTCATTATTTGATGAAAACAAGTAGTTTTGTATCTTTGGATATAAAGTCTACCTTATCTAAAGAGCTGAAATATTAATACTGGTTTTTGTTCCAACACTTGATATCAAATGCTGTGCTCATGTATGCTATATTTCTTCTGAACATCCTTACAATTTAATCCACATATGGTATTTGCAAACAGCATCCAATACAAAATTTGTTTTAAAGGACGATGGGTTCCTGCTGGTGAGACTGATGGTCCACAAACTTCATTAGATGTCGATGGTCTTATACCTGGTCATAAGTATAAGTTCAGAGTAAGAGCTGTAAACAAGCAGGGAAAATCTGATCCTCTAACAACAGCTCAAGCAATAGAAGCTAAAAATCCATTTGGTAAGTATTTATTTAAATTAGGTATTTCATTCACAATTAAAATAACTTTAATCAGTTTTCTGTATTTAAAAGTGTTTGGTGACTTAACTTCAATTTCATATAATACAAAAGTTAATTTATGGTTTATATATAAATTTTTTAGTTTAACTAATTTACTATATCAAAAATATGTATTTATAAGAATGTTTACTTATTAATTTCAGATGAACCAAGCAAACCTGGAGTTCCTGAAATAAAAGATTATGACAAAGATTTTGTTGAACTTAAATGGACAAGGCCTGAAAGTGATGGTGGATCTCCTATTACTGGTTATGTAATTGAGAAGAAAGACAAGTTCAGGTATATAAAAATTATGTTAGATGCAGAACATGGAAACAAAAATTTGTAATATTGTTAATAAATGATAATTTTGTAGTTTATATATATATATATTCAAACTTGGATAGTGAGGAAGGATAGAAATAAATAGGAGAAATAGGAGGATTGCGCTTTATGTGAATTCATATGCTTGGGCGAAGAATTACACACATAGAAAAGCATATGTTCAAAGCAGAGAGAAGGATGGAAGAAGAAGGAAAGACTGAAAATATTTGACCCAGGCGGGACTTGAACCCACGTATTCTGCTTAGTACACAGACGCCTTAACCATCTCGGCCACCGGGTCAAGTTCCTGACCAGGCAAATATAGACAGTCTTATTGTGGACAATTAATAGTTTATAGTGAAGGAATGGATAGAGTAGAGGGAATGAAGTATTAGGAGCTTCCATTAAGGAATAAATACAATATTAGGAGAATCCATTGAGGAACTAATTCACATTCAAACTTGGATAGTGAGGAAGGATAAACTATTAATTGTCCACAAGGAAAGTAGGAAAAGACTGTCTATATTTGCCTGGTCAGGAACTTGACCCGGTGACCGAGATGGTTAAGGCGTCTGTGTACTAAGCAGAATACGTGGGTTCAAGTCCCGCCTGGGTCAAATATTTTCAGTCTTTCCTTCTTCTTCCATCCTTCTCTCTGCTTTGAACATATGCTTTTCTATGTGCGTAATTCTTCGCCCGAGCATATGAATTCACATAAAGCGCAATCCTCCTATTTCTCCTATTTATTTCTATCCTTCCTCACTATCCAAGTTTGAATATATATATATATATATATATATATATATATAATTTTGGATAGTGAGTAAGGATAGAAATAAATAGGAGAACTAGGAGGATTAATCTTTATATGTAAATTCATATGCTCAGACATAGAATCACACACAAAGAAAAGCATATGTTCAAAGCAGGGAGAAGGAAGGAAGAAGAACGAAAGACTGAAAATATTTTACCTATGCAGGACTTGAACCTGCATGATCTGCTTATTACTAAGACACCTTAACCATCTTGGCCACCAGGTCAAGTCTTATTACAGATAAATAGTTATTTTTTGTAAACAAACAAAGTCGCTGGTGTACTTACTACACACTGTGATGCCAAACAACCAACCATACCCACAGAAATTTGCTACAGATATGCTACCACAGATTGTTACAAAGAAAATGGCAAAAAATTTAATGCAGACTCGATATTAATTGTGCTACAAATGCTTCACATGTAGGAGTGTACTGATAATTATTATAAATTATTTGAGATGCTCTAGTATATGGTGCAATTTGATTATTATATCTACTGTAGCTTTTTTTTTTTTTTGGGGGGGGGGGGCTTTGAAATGTGGGAGGTTTGAAGAAGACACCGTGTATAATATAATTGATTTTAAGAACCGAGTTCCTAAACCTTGACTTCAAAAATTAAAAATTTATAATTATGCAACTGACATTATATTATATCTGTGATTATGGCTGTTAACTTTTATGAATTTTTTTTATATATTATAAAATTAATTTTTGTAGTTGTAACCTACTATTATATGAATCAGATTAAATGCTAATTGGTGCTTACTTTTAAATGCTAACATAGGTAACATTACACAAAAAACTCAGAAGTGTCATTATAATGAATAAATATATTTTTTCATATTATGCCATTTTTGTCTGGTTATACATTCATTCTAGCTTTAAAATTTGTCTTTTGTTATGTTAGTTTAATTATAACCGTAGTTTCATACTCTTCCTATTCCGAACACAGCCCTAACTGGGAGAAATGTGCTGAAATTGCTGGTGATGTAACAACTGGTAAAGTTCCAGACCTCATTGAAGGAAATCAATATGAATTTAGAGTTCGAGCTGTAAACAAAGCTGGACCAGGGCAACCAAGTGATGCTACAAAACCACATACTGCTCGTCCAAAGAACTGTAAGCTACTATTTAATTAATATTTTTTACTTCTTCTAAAACTTATATCAGTAATTAACAGAAAAGCTATGGAGTAATATTCTTTCTCTCACACATGTATATATGAGAAAAAGTAATAATTCATAATTTTAAAAATAAATGCTTTCCTTAATTTGAGCTTATCAACTGATTCTTGTGTAGCCTTGACAAAAAAACAATTTACCAACTATGTAAATATTTACATATTTATATATATATATATATATATAATATTAGTAAGGATATGACATTGTCAAAAATAATTGCAATATTGGTATGCGGTGTTGCCATAAGAAACTTAAGGTTGTTTTTCAAATTTTTGAAGGCTCATAATCTCCTTCCTGAGAGCCTCCAAAAATTTGAAGAACAACCTTCAGTTTCTTATGGTGACACCGAACTTCATTTTCAGGTAAGCCACAATCTATCTCTCTTTCCTTTCCATACCAATATTGCAATTATATATATACCTTTATGTGATATATATCATCGCATTATTAATAATATTTTAATTAATCTTTTGTTCAGTGGCTCCACGTATTGACAAAAATGCACTTTTGGATGTAAAGATTCGAGCAGGCCAGAACTTTGATTTTGACGTTCCTGTAATTGGAGAACCACCTCCATCAAAAGAATGGTCATTAAAGGGAAATATAATTATGAATACAGACCGTATAAAAGTTATCAATGAACCATACAATACAAAATTAAAGGTGATTGATGCAAAAAGAAGTGACAGTGGAGCATACACACTTACAGCCAAAAATATTAATGGTGTGGACACAGCAACAGTTAATGTTACAGTTTTAGGTGAGTTAGTCTTCCTCAAGGCAGCTAATTTATATTTAAAAATACTTTAAAGCTGAATGCAGTTGTTAAATGTTGCCAATTTATTGCAAATTGAATAATTTTAATTCTCTGCAAATAATTACTGATACTGGTATTTTTACATTTTCATATATATTATAACTAATTTATATGAACTTACAATAGCCAAGGATTTTGTTGGTAAATTAAAAATATGAATCTTTTCTAAATAAGTTGCATGGCAAATTTGTATTACAATTAAACACAACAAAGTTCATACATTAGTTTGTTATAATACATATCATGACAGTATCCATTCAGAAATATATGCTTAATTTGAAAGTTACTTTATTCCTACTTCAGACATCCCATTACCACCAGAAGGTCCTTTGAAACCAGACAATATAACCAAGTCTTCATGCTCACTGTTTTGGAGAGCTCCAAAAGATGATGGAGGTTCAGAAATAACCCATTATGCAGTTGAAAAACTTGATACAGAGAATATGCGTTGGGTTCCTGTTGGTGAATGTAATGGAACATCTATGAGGTACATTTCAGAAACATACTCATGATTATTTGTCAGTTACATAACTACAAATGTTTTTGTTCTTTAAATATTAGTAACTTAATTAACTTATGCTCTAAATTCATTCCTCTTCAAATATTTTCCTTCTATATGCTTGTGTAATCGCTCTAAGTTCTTGATATTTTTCAGAGTGGATCATTTAATAGAAGGTCATGATTATAACTTTAGAGTAAGAGCTGTAAACAAGCAAGGTGAATCTCTTCCACTCACAGGAACACAAAACATCACAGCCAAAGATCCTTTCAGTAAACCAGATAAGCCTGGAACTCCTGAGGCTGTTGGTGAGTTTTGAATACAGTAAAATAATGCAGTAGTTTTTTAATAAATAGATATTTCTGATTTAAGTTGCTAGGTATTTCATAAATAATTATTACAATTTAAAGGCTAATGAAAAAATTAAGAATTACTTTAATAAAAACAGAAGTTATCAATTATCATTTTGTCATTAAATATATGAGGATGTCACTTTTAAATCATGTTTGATAATCAATTATTGAAGGCTTTCCCGGTGTAGTTGCTGCAGAAAGAGTTATTGGGTTTCACATGGGTACCACCAACAGCTGTGGTTTAATCGCTGTTGGTACCCTTGTGAAACATGTTTTTCAATATCATATTAATTATTTTTTAAAACTTTGCAGATTGGGACAAGGATCATGTTGATCTAGAATGGACAGCACCAAAGAAGGATGGAGGATCACCTATTACTTCATATATAATTGAGAAGCGTACAAGATTTGGGTAAATATCTGAATTTTATAAATAATTTATTTTATTGACTCAACATCAGTTTTATTTATAATTATGTATAAAATATTGTATGAGAATCCCAAAATTTATCCTTTGAAATATCTATTGTTATGCCAATATGAAATTTATAACAAAACAGAAAGAGCTTATAAAACATTATATAAAACCATTTTGGTCAAATTATGTAACATTAATATGCAAACTTAGATATATTCTTGGTGTTTTCTTTCTAGGCCATGGGAGAAAGCAGCAGAAGTTCCAGGTAACCAAACAAAAGGAACAGCTCCAAATTTAACAGAGGGAGAAGAGTATGAATTCAGAGTTATCGCTGTAAATAAAGGTGGCCCTGGAGAACCAAGTGATCCATCTGCATCAGTTGTAGCCAAGCCAAGATTTCGTGAGTACATCAATTTAAAAGTTTTAATTTTAAACAATCCATAACAGTTTACAAAGTTAAAAATTACCCTTTTACTTTTTCTTCAAGTTATTACAGCTTACAAATGTTCTTGGTAAATGGATGTTTTAGATTGTATAATTTTAAATGTTGACTAATTATGTAATATACATTCATCAAAATATGTACAAATTAATAAATTAATTACTACTATGATTAATGTTCAGTAAAATAATGATTGTGTAACAATAATGAAATTAATTTATTTTGTTATAATAGAAGCTCCACAGTTTGATAAGGCCCTGTTGCAAGATCTGGTTGTTAAAGCTGGGCAGAAAATAAATTACACAATACCTATTGAAGCTTCTCCTAAACCAGAGGCGAAATGGACTGTAAATGGAAAGAATATAGAACCAGGTGTACGAGCTGATATTCACACAACCAACAATCAGACAGTATTTGAAATATTGTTTTCTGTCAGAGCAGATACTGGACACTACACACTTACATTAAAGAATAAATTTGGACAGGCATCTGCTTCAGCCAATGTTACAGTACTAGGTAGGAATAATAATATGTCGTTAATAATAAGAAAATTATGATCTCTTAAGTTATTTTTGAAAAAATAGATTGAACTGGTTTGAATTCAATATTTAATAAAACTTATACTTACTACTAGATATTAAAAAATGTTTCCTTAAAATGTTTTTTAAATGTTAATTTTGTTGAAAAGTGTACAATCTCATTTCTTGTCCAATTTAGTGGTATAACTTAACTACCATCAGCTAAATGAGAAATCCACAATTCAGCAATTACCTTATATTATATAATTTTTATGTTTTATTATTTTGAAATTGAAAGGAGCATATGAAATGCTCTACAATTTTAAAACAATATTTCAAATATTTCTAGATCGTCCATCACCTCCTGAAGGTCCTTTGATTGTTAGTGATGTAACTAAAGAAAGTGCACGACTTACTTGGAAGACACCATTGGACGATGGTGGAAGTCCAATTTTACACTATATTGTAGAGAAAATGGATGTGTCACGTGGTACATGGTCTGATGGAGGAATGTCAACATCACTTTCACATGAGGTGACACGGCTTGTACACCGCAAAGAATACCTTTTCCGTGTGAGGGCTGTCAATAGTATTGGAGAATCTGATCCTTTAGAAACAGAAAAGGGTATTATTGCCAAAAATGAGTTTGGTAAGCACAGTATCAATATCTCTTCTGAATCCTATTTAATTCTATTTTGCATAAATATTAATTTTGCCACATTAATACTATTTTAAACAATAACACTAAATTTTAATACTTGTTAAATATAATGTTTCCGAAGTTATCTTTTGAATATACAACATATTCAATAGTAGCCCAATAGAAACAAAGTTAGATTCTAAAATATTTAAATTTTTGTCATAGGTGTTAATTTAATTCAATATGTTTTGAACTATTTAATAATCTATTCAAATGTCACAAAACAATAAAAAATATTTTATAGTGAAGTTTTCTTATTTTGAATGTGTTAATGTTAATATGATCTGTAATAGATTACTTTATAATGATATTTTAAACACATTTAGACCTATACAAAGATATCAAATTTTCTCACAGTCTAGGCAATAAGTATAAACTGAATATTTGAAAAAACATGATGATAGTGGAAGAAGGTATATGACTGACATTTTCTTGAAGACATTGTTTAATAACTGAATTAAGCAAATCACTTTGATAAAGGAAAAACTGGGTTGCAAATGTTTACTATATATATCCTGATTTTCAAAAAGTAAATAAAAAATATAGACTATAATTATAATCTCATTATGACAAGAACCATACTCATTTAGTAGAAGCAAACTATATGATTGTGAATAATTTAATTGCAAATATATTTTCAAAACCTCTTCCACAACATCTTAGTGTTTATTTATGGTAATATTTGACATAAGCATAGCTGAAGTTTGTGTCATTTGTTGTATAGTTTAAATTAATTTATTTGGTTAAATAATACTGTTATGTTAACTAATGATTTATTATTCATAAACTTTTTAGTAGAGTATTTTGTTTATGAGAAATTAAAATTAGTAAATTTGTAATACAGATGAGCCTGATGCTCCGGGTAAACCTTTGGTTATGGATTGGGACAAGGATAGAGTGGATTTGGAATGGACTCCACCAAAGTCTGATGGTGGTTCTCCTGTTACTGGCTATATTATTCAAAAGAAAGAAAAGGGCAGTCCATACTGGGTTAATGCTGTTCATGTCCCAGCTAATAAGACTGCTGTGAGTAAAGCTATGTTTCAATTATTTTATTCCTAAATTTAAGAGTACTATTTAAGAAAATGAAGGAGTTTCAAATATCCAGTCTAGAAGACCTGACCATTTTAAACTGTTTCTATTGGACCCTTCAAATGAATTTACTTTTTCAAAGAAATAAAAGGAGATATAAATATTAGTCTGTTTAAGTTGACTCCTCTTTCATAGGTAATTATGATTTCTTTTTTTTAATCAACTTATAGTAAGCATCAGTGGAATAGTAGATTATTATACACAACAAACTTAAATCGACAGCCAATTTAATTCCTGAAGGCAACAATTTAAAAAATTATTTTACTGGAATTTAAATTTAAAATTTAACTTATTTTTGTCAGATTTTTCTTGCACATCATTTACACCAAGAAACAATCTAATTTTAGAATATTTATCAATTAAAATTTTTTTCAAAATGAAAGTAAACGTTTACTTTTGCTATTTAAATTTTACTCATGCATATACAATTATTATACATTTGTTTGACAGGCAACAGTCCCAAGTTTAACTGAAGGACAAGACTATGAATTCCGTGTAATTGCAACAAATTCTGCAGGTCAAAGTGAACCCAGTGAACCGTCAGATGTAGTAACAGCTAAAGCAAGATACCGTAAGCTCTTTCTGTAATATTAAATGTAGTTATTTTAAATTCAATAGTGCATGTATAAATTAATATTTGGATTTAAAAACTGTGTCAGTCCTTTACATTAATTTAAAGCAAATTTTCTTTAAATTTTTATTCATCTTTCATATTTTACAGTACCACCAAAGATCAAGTCACCTCTTAATGATATTCGCATCAAGGCTGGACAGATCTTTCATGTTGATATTGACTTTATTGGTGAACCACCCCCAGAAGTTAGTTGGACTGTTGCTGGAAAACCGTTGATTACTGATGAACGAACAACAGTTACTTCAATTGGATATCATACAATTGTACACACAGTTAATGCAAAACGGTCTGATAGTGGCCTTTACCATCTCACATTGAGGAATAATTCTGGCTTAGATGAGGGTTCTTTCCAAGTCATAGTCCTAGGTAACACAAGAAATATTAAGTTTTTTGTGTCATTAAAATAAGATGCATTTATTAATACAATGAAATATTATTACAGATCGTCCATCCCCACCAGAAGCACCTTTAGAGTATGAAGAAATAACTGCTTCCAGTGTAACAATGTCATGGAAACCTCCTAAGGATAATGGTGGTAGTGAAATAACGTAAGTATCAAATAATTCAAAAAACCAACTAAACCTAATATTAAAATTAATTCAAATTCTGATGTATATCATGATTTAATAAATTTGATCACTGTATTTCTTATTATCTATTTAACTATAAAACCACCCACATACTACAAACAGAGGGCATGTAGTATTTAACTCATAATCTCCATAATATTCTGTCTCATATACATTTACTTATCGTCTTCTGTCTTATTTTTATATGTGCCCCACCTCATTAACACATATAATATTTTTTTGCATAACTACTTGGCTATTAACTAAGTTTTCTATGTCTATGTAAGATTAATGACAAAGAAGTTTTTTAACTTTCTTCAAAATTTTATCTGTTTAAAAGATTATTGGAGATTTTTATTTCCATTTGAACTATCTCAGAGACAAATATTCATATTAAAGTTATGGAAACAATTGTTCACATTCTAGTGATATATTTGATATGAAGATTCAGCAATAGGATTATAATTGTCAATGTAATATAAAAACACACATAAAAATGAAATTTGTTTCTATATTTTTAAGAAAATTATTAGATTTAACACACAGACACACAATGATATATATAACACATTTGGATAAGAAAGAGAGACAGCAATGCCGACTTACCATAAATCAATAGTTGGTCCAGTCTGGCACAAATTCATACCCGGCCAGCACACAGTTCAGATCTTCCTTCCTGTCAAAGGGGGCTCAGGCCCCTGAAAATTTGAACTTCCACCTGTGCCAGACTGGACCAACTATTGATTTCAAGTAAGTTGACATCGCTGTATCTCTTTACAAACCAAATGTCAAGTTTGAATGTGACTTTGTCACCAAATTAGTTCCAATTCATATATATAAATATATATTGAATTATAACTTTTGTGCATTTGTATTTAGAAGTCCATAAAATTTTCAGGGGTTATGTAATAGAGAAAAGAGACTTGACTCATGGAGGTGGCTGGGTTCCTGCAGTTAATTACGTAAATCCTAAGTATAATCATGCAACAGTACCTCGGCTATTAGAAGGAACAAAGTATGAGTTCAGAGTCTCTGCAGAGAATCTTCAAGGTCGCTCTGATCCATTAAACACAACAAAACCAGTAGTGGCTAAAAATCAGTTTGGTAAGCTTTCACAAAATATTTTGTTTTTATTATTTTGCATAGGCATGTGTAATACAGTATTTATATTTACTGTACAGAAAATTTTTACAGTAATGTAATTCTGTATTTTAGATGTACCTGGAAGACCTGGAAAACCTGAAGGAGTTGATAGTGATAAAGATCACATCAAGATCAAGTGGACTCCACCTATTAGCAATGGAGGATCTCCAATTGTTGGTTATGACGTTGAGCGCCGAGATCGTAAGACAGGTCGTTGGGTCAAAGTGAACAAGCAACCAGTAAAGGTACACAGCAAAATTAAATTAATACAAAATTTGTGATTTAAGGTAACAATGTGGCATACTGTTTAATGATTCAATATTTCAAACTAACATAGTTTAAGATTGAACCTACACATTGCTATTGTTTGTTAACATTTTTGCTGATATCAATGAATTTAAAATAAAATGAATATTTATCAAGAAGTATCTTTAATAACAGACAATAAAATGCATGAGGTATGAAGAAAACAATAAATTCTGAAAACAAATACATAAGGGTAAATTTTTAAGTAATTATTAACCCCAAACCTGAAAGTGCATTCACAAACATTAAAAATACATAAAGAAAAAATTAGAGAAAAAGAGGACTTTAAAGCTTATAGACTTTCTCCTCAAAATGTGTTATGGAGATAATCATAAAATTTCAACAGCATATCCACACAACATTGGATAGCTTATCAGTTAAATACTGTGTCAGAGAAGTACTTGGCTACAACAAATTGTAAATTGTGCTCAGGCTGTCTGGTAGCACACCAGAAATGGTTTTTTAAAAAGTTAATTTTATAATATTACAACCTCATCCCATACAATTCACAATATAGCTGATATCGTAGGACTCTCAGATTTTCTATCATGAATTACATATGAGAAAACTCAGTACAAGTTGTGATTGTTAACTATTAACTATAAAAATAACAGAACAGACATATTTTTGCAGTGCTTATGTAATTCTCAAACAGAAATTAAGTATGGATATGTCATTATGAATTACACATAGATCCCCATTGTGTTAAGTGTAACACTTACTCTCCAAAGCTGTGGAAGGGACCTGAAGAAAGCATTAACTGCTTGAATTGTTAAATAGTTATGGCTTCAATATTAAGATTTTTAATACATTTCATTTATTGACTACTTTGAAAAATGCCTAACCACATATGAACACTAATACATTTGACTTATAATTGTTTGGACTAAGAACTCCAGAAATGTTCCAAAGGCTGGTAGATAAAAGGGTGGATTTTCAACACAATAATTAACCTGTTCACATATCAATTACCACTTGACTTTGAACTAAATAAACTCTGAATTGCTGTCAATTTTTTTTATTTTCTCCTTATTTTCTCCTTATTAGTTTTTACTGTTTCAAAATGGACTACATAAAAAATTGTTACAGTATGAGAATTTCCACCATTCAAAAACGTTTTTACAGGTTGGCATTAAACTTTTATTCATATTCAAGTTATTGATGCTTCACTCTATAAAGTGTATTGTAAATGGGACTAAGTTAAAAAATTGATATCTTATCAAAGAAGTTAATTTTCCTACTTTCCTAGCATGTATAATTATAGAATTTGTTGATTATTAAATGTAGCAATAATATTTTGCATCATTTGTCACATTAAAACATAGAACTTGGAGTACTATGATGACAGTGTGCAGCCTGGTCATGAGTATGAATACCGTGTCTCAGCAGTGAATGCAGCAGGTTCTGGAAAGCCTAGTGACACTTCTCAGATTCTTAATGCCAAGCCTATGCGTGGTAAGCAATTGCTTTAGCTTTAAATGAAATTGTGTTTTAGATTTTATGTGAATTTCAAGATACTTGTCCTCAAACATAGGATAGGAAAGAGAGACAGCAATGCTAACTTACATGGAATCAATAGTTAATCCAATGTGGCATAGATGAATTTGGAACTTTCACCTGTGCCAGAATGGTGGACCAACTATTGATTTCACGTAAGTTGGCCTCGCTGTCTCTATCGCTGTTCCTATCTAAATGTGTTATTCAATTTTACCTCATCACATTTTCCTTATATATATACATGCTGTTTTACTTTTCAGAGACTCCAAAGTTGTACTTAAATGGTCTTATTGGCAAGAAACTAAAAGTAAGGGCTGGAGAACCAATTAATATTCAAATTCCTTTATCTGGTGCTCCAATACCTACTGTTGAATGGACAAAGGATGCTACAAAGCTACCTGATTCAAATAGAATATCAGTAAGTTATTATGTTAACTAAACTACGTTCTCAACTAAACTTGTAGGCGGAAATTAAAAATTATAAAACTACAAGTGAAAATGTCATACATAAATCTATTTTTCTGTTTTTCACTAACAAAAATACTTACTACAACAGTTATGTAGCAAATGTGTGTATTAGGAATCTTAGAATTCCTTACCTTTATATAGTTGACCAGTTGACTTTCAAGTATGACTAATGAATTTAGAACCAGATGTATTAAGAAATAATGGACTACATACTTAAGCTTGACCAAAAAGGAGTTATTTGATTCTTATTCAATTGTAGGCTGAAACAACAAGCGATCAAACAAGATTGCATATTGGATCATCGGTAAGGAAAGACTCTGGGAAATACACAATTACTGCAAAGAATGACTATGGAAAAGATTCTGCTGATATAGAGGTTATAGTAGTAGACAAACCTGGTATTCCAAAGGGTCCTCTACAGTATACGTCAGTTAATCAAGATAGTATTTCTTTGACTTGGAATCCACCGTCAGATGATGGTGGAGGTGATATAACTGGTAAGTTATTAATAATTTGAATGCAATATTTAGAATAAGGTTAAAAATGAAATATATTAATTTCATTGCAGATGAACAGAGAAGCAAATATTTGTGTCCAAAATAAGTTTTTTATTTACTTCAAACTAGAATTCATTTTCATTTTATGAAACTTTTATTCCGTTCCTCACCGAGGAAGTTATATTCTGTAACATTTTTAAATTTTCTCTCAGTTCTGACACATGTAATCTTGTTTTGAAGTACAAAGTTGGTGTTTACAAAGGTTACCCAAATTGTTAGTGTTATAATGAGTGGCATATTTGTGCCTAGTGACACTTCTCAAATGTTTTGAAGTTTACACTCCAGATATACAAAATTAATTATAATCCTTAACTTTTTTAATTTTTTTATTATTTATCTAAATATACATATATATTATACTTATATAATTACTTTATCTAAACTGACATATATTATTTCCCATCAAAATACTGCCATATTGCATAAATACATTTTATATTTGTTAGGTTATGTGGTGGAGATGTCCGAGTATGGTTCTGACAGTTGGCGACAGGTACCTGGCTTCTGTCCAAAGCCAGCTTTCACTGTGAAAAGTCTTACTGAAGGGAAGCGTTATGTTTTCCGTGTCCGGGCAGAAAACATATATGGATTATCAGAACCGTTAGAAGGAAAGCCTGTTGTTGCAAAAAGTCCATTCGATCCACCAGATGCTCCAAGCCAACCTGAAATAACATCTTATAGCCAAAACAGTTGTAACTTGACTTGGGATCCGCCTGTCAGCACAGGAGGCAGACCTGTAACAGGTACAGTTTCAATATTTTTACTTAATATTTGTATAATCTAATAATTTTTCTTTGAAGATAATAATTTTAGAAATGCTTTGAATTATATAATTTTTGCATATTTATATTCATTTTACTGTAATATTATTATTTAAAAAGATTTGGGGTAAGAATTTTTTTAACCTTTCTGGTGCAATAGATTTTTTAACATCCTCTAAATTCTAGAAGTTAAGTAACCTATTCTTGATTAATTTATTGTTAACTTAAAACATAATAGCTAATGGAACAATAAATTTTACTATAATTTAGAATGTATCACTATTTTGAGCACCATTGATATTCTCATAGAAATCCATTCAAATTAGTTATATGGAAACTTAGTTAATTAACGTCAACCACTGAAATACAAATAGTTGTTTCATATTGTTGATTTTTTTGTATCATATTTCACTGATCAAACATTGTTTATTATTAATATAATTTTACTAGAGATTTAAAATGCATTCTTTCTAATTCTTTGTGTAATAGGAATATTGATTCACCTTTTATTAAGTTTTGTAATCACAGATGATTGGTTTGTTTAAATAGCTTATTTATTGTTGTAAATTTTTACAGAAACTGGAAAATGTTTTTAAAATTTTTGAATTACTTGCAATGCACATATATGCCTATTTAAAGTCACATGTAAATAATGTTAAAACAGAAGCCACATATAAAGAAATTTGAAACAATAATCCAATCCTCTGTTATTTTTCATTTAGGTTATTATGTTGAGAAACGTGAAAGAGGTGGTGAATGGATTAAAGTCAACAATTATCCAACACCAAATACTAGTTACACTGTTCAAGATCTGCGTGAAGGGAATCGCTATGAATTCCGTGTTATTGCTGTTAATGAAGCTGGGCCTGGTAAACCAAGCAAACCCACAGAGCCATTAACAGCACAAGCTCAAAGGCGTAAGTCTTAAATTATCTCATATTTAAAATCTAGATAATGTCTAATATATATATATATATCACTGGGTGTGAGCAGCTATTGGAAATACTGTTTTTGAAACTTTGACAGTACTGCTTCACTTGGTTTGGCCAATGTAGAACACAGGGCAGAGTCTGCAGTTTATTTCGTACATGATATGGAAGGAGAGGCAGGTGACATTTCCTTAATTTTATAGTTGCCTTTGTGTGTGGGATTCTGGAGGATTGTAAGTGAATTAAAGAAAGGGCAAACATGACACGTTTTCCTACTCAAGAACTGGCAACCCATCTTTTGTGGGTGGTTCTGAGATTTACAGGGGTATACAAGTAAACATATTGTTTTGGAGGGTGTCTGAATGCAACCCAAATTTATATATATAGAATTTATAATATGTTTAGATATCTACTATTATTTTGATTTTGTGATATTCCAGTCAAACCAGATGCTCCAGAACCTCCTAAACCAGACAGAGTTACAAAGGACAGTGTCACTCTTTCCTGGAGGCCTCCTCGTAGTGATGGTGGATCTAAGATTAAGGGATATATAGTTCAAAAGAAAGCAAAGGGTGACAAAGATTGGTCAGATGTGAATCCTACACCTGTTCCTGTTACAGTCTTCAAGGTAGTATAGCAGCAAATATTCCATTAGGAAATCTCGTGGAATAAAACTAAAAAAAAAATCATTTTTCATAGGTTCCTAACTTGAAAGAAGGTGATGAATATCAATTCCGAGTAATAGCTGTGAATGATGTTGGTCCATCTGAACCCAGTCGCCCAAGTGGCAATGTGCTAATAGAAGAACAAGCAAATAAACCATGTATGGATCTAGGAGCATTGAGAGATATTACTGTTAGAGCTGGTGAAGACTTTTCTATCCATGTCCCATATGTAGCATTCCCAAAACCAACTGCCTCCTGGTTCGCAAATGATACTCTTCTAGATGACTCAGATACTAGAGTTTATCAACAGGTATTATTATGTTTAATTATGAAATATTTATATGTTATTATATTAAGACATAATGCATCATTTTATGAAGTAATTACTTATGAGTACATGCTTGGACTCAGAAATTAAATCAACATAGTAAAATTTTATTTATTGTGAAAAATGCAGTGATATAAAAATAATCCTATGTTATCGAGAATTAACTACAGGATTATAAATTCCTTTACTTGTGATTATATAACAGAATACTTTCCCACAACATCATATGAAAATATATACTACCATCAGCTGTACTGACATACAGAATCATTTATTACATTATATATATATTTAAAAAATATTAGTAAGGATATGACATTGTCAAAAATAATTGTGATATTGGTACGTAAAGGAAAGAGAGATAGCTTGTGGCTTACCTGAAAGTGAAGTACAGTGTAGTCATATGGATCTGATGGTTGTTCTTCTAATTTTTGGAGGCTCTCAGCCTCCTTCAGGAAGCAGCTGGCCGGTGCATGGAATGGTGAAACACTTCTTCCTTAAATACCAATATAGCAATTATATATATATATATTAATTATATCCCAATAAATTAGATTTTATGAAGAAAAACAATGTCATATCTTTTATTACAAAATATATGACAAGTTACAAATCTGACATACATAAATTATTTTTTATTATCTGATATTATAAAGGAATGGTAATTTACATATGTTATAAAATTATGGGGATGATTCACTTTTTTCTTACTTATATATGAATGTTACACATTACACCAGAATATATCACATATTTCATTCTGTTGTGCTAGTAGATTTTTTTTTTCAAATACCATAACTTAAACAATGCAAGTTTTGTATTTCATATCATTTCAGAACTATTAGTTGATCACATTGTTCATAAAATATTACGAATATATTTGAATAAAAACAATCATTTATTTTTTGATATTGCATTTCTTTTATTCACTTAGAGCATCTGCACTCAGGGAATAATGTACATAGAGTAATATAATTTTCCATATTATATTTTGATACATTTTTATAATAAACATAATTAAGCACTGTTAGAATTCAAAATAAAGATAGTTTTTTACTAATGTAATGTAATACACTAATTTAATTAACGAATTTCTTCTGACAAGATGTTTTTCTTACTTTAACATTAACAGAGGAAGAAATTTGCTAACTTATAGATACTTATATTAATGTAGAAATCAACTACTTGTTTCAATGTCCAAACTTGGTTAAACAAGAGAAAGACAAGCAGGTTTTTCAGATTTATGGGTCAAAATTTGTAGTAAATACAGTACTGATATTCACACATAAAGCATGTTACTTGACCATTATTAGATTAATAAGCTACAAGCAGTATGTATTTTATAATAATTTTCCACCATTCTGTGTCAATTTTATATAAAATTTAATGTGTGTTATATTCAGTATTATCAATGTTACAGTTGGCAGATGACTTTGCCAGCATAGTGGTTAAAAATTCAAAGAGGTCTGATACAGGTCAGTACAGACTGCAACTTCGTAACCAGTCTGGTTATGATACAGCAACTGTAAATGTACGTGTACTGGATAAACCTGGACCACCTGAGAATCTGCGAACTGATGAGTTTGCTGGTGACGCATTGACACTCTACTGGAATCCACCTAAAGACAATGGTGGTGCTGATATTACCAATTATGTGGTAGAGAGAAAAGAAGCAAGAGCACCAACATGGTCTAAGGTAATAATGTTTGAAAAAATTGATACTACTAATTTTAAATAGAAATTTGTAATTCTTAAGACCAGAATTATTCCATTATTATAAGGCAAAACATCAATATTCAAAATGTGATAGTAAAAATAATCAATTTTATTTTTCTATTTATTATAGAGTATAGATGAAAGTGAATGTAGTGATCATAAAATATTTATTACATCTATCATAATAAATTTTTATAAAGCATAAATACAAACTATTCTTATTTAACTACACACCAACAGCTATTTGTCACCATCAATCATTAATATATATATATATATAAATAATATGTTCACAGGTTAGTAGCTATGTCACATCTCCGTTCTATCGAATGCGCAATTTGGTGATAGGACATGAATATGAGTTCAGAGTTATGGCTGAAAATCAATATGGAACTTCTGATCCTGCAGTCACTAAAGATCCAGTGAAGGCAAGACATCCGTTTGGTAAGGAGCCCAATGCCATTAATTGTTGAAATATCATATTGAAAACTACATTAAATTATCTTTAATTTACCCTGTCCAGTTTAACTATTATAAAGCTGTAATAGACAATACAGTAAACACTGTGTCTACTAATAGAATAAACTAACATTGTTCCTCAGATCCTCCTGGACCACCTGGAGCACCTCGTGGAATCGATACATCAGAAGATTCCATAACTATTGCATGGACAAAGCCACGTCATGATGGAGGTTCACCAATTACAGGCTACGTAATTGAAAAAAGACTTATCAATGAAGATAAATGGACAAAAGCAAATCATGTTCACATTTTAGATCTCAGTTACAAGTATGTTCTTGTATAGATATTAAATTTAAATGTATTTTTATTGTATTATTGTAAGAATTATAAGTATGATATCTTTTCAGAACAACTTATTATACAGTGTGTTTCAGAAGTGTGATAAATAAACATTTTACTTTTTATATTACAGAGTTGGAAACCTGATAGAGAACCATGAATATGAATTCAGAGTTGCTGCTGTTAATGCTGCTGGTCAGGGACAATGGAGTTCTGCCTCAGATGCAATTTGCTGTAGACCACCACCAAGTAAGTAGACAAATAAATAGAAGTTTTATTAGACAATAATAAAATAATTAAATGGCATGGTTATTTATTTTTAAAATACTTAAGTTTGAGTATATAGGAATAGTTAACAGTCAATTAACAACAACTACTTTTGGATTTTAATTAATTGAAACTTAATATGTTATTAGACAAAATAATTAAAACAAATGAAATTAAATAAGAAGGTTTAGAAACTTACATGTGATGAGAGAAGAAAATAATTGAAGGTAATTGATAGGAAGCATTTCTGTTCACATTTACAAGTTTAGTGTTAGGTTATGAAATTATAAAAATGAAAAAGATAAAAGCATATCTGTATAGAAGAGTAATAATAATAAAAATATTATGAAAACCATTCTTATTCGTGATCTTAAAATTAAATTTTTCCACATAATTGTAGACAATTTTGCAGAAGTTAATAAATCTCAGAAGTATCAATTTTTTTATCAACTGCAAAGGTTGTACTTTATTCCCACTATGTAGAAAAAATAGTTACGTAGCATTTCATTTTCTTGAATGAGACAATAGTATTTTAAATGTTGCTCAGACATTATGTACATACTTTTATTATAAACTAAGTTATAGCTCTAAAACAACCTTACTCATGTCATTATAATGTAAAACATATATTAATAGAAAGTTGTACATAAATAAATTGAATTTTTATGATAATCATTATTTAAAGCCAAGGCAAATCTAGACATTTCCAGTGTCCTGGTATCACTAGCAATATTATATATTCCTTTATCATTACAATTCTTGTTTCATGATTTTAAGTGATATAAGTTGGGTTTGACTCGATTAAAAAAATTCTAAAAGTTCAGCATCTAGTTTATTAAGCATATAAGTTAGTGAACATCTTATCTCAAAACTGTGCAATGTGTAACTGGTTGAGAGTTCTCAAAGAGACTACACAAGTCAAATATGCAATTAAAATCAACTACAGAATTGAAAGTAATTAAATTTTTATCTCAACATTAAGTATCATCAAATTACCATTATCATTATTTATATCAATTTAATTATATTCACTATTACTCCTATTATGCTATGATTATTATTTGTTGTTTTGTGTTCAAATACACATTGAACTTATAATTCTGATAAGCAACTTCATTTTAATTCTGAAAATTATTTTCATTTAAAATATTTGTTAGTTATACTTTTAGCCAGTGCATAAAAAATACATTCTGTAATTGATCATGTTTAAATGTTTTATATTATTGGTTTTATAGGTTTTTAGATTTATTAGTGATTATTATGTTTCTCAGTAATCAAATTATTTATTATTTTCTACTTGAAGACATGTATTGCTTAAGATACACATTTTTTGTTTCAGGTGCTCCGAAGATTACTAGTGACCTCAGTATTCGTGACATGACTGTCATAGCTGGCGAAGAGTTCACTATTACAGTTCCCTTCACAGGAATTCCAAAGCCTAGGCCCACTTGGACCATTAATGGTGAAGAAGTCATTCCAGGAGATAGAATCAAATTTGAAACTACCTCCAATCAAACAGTATTCCATAATAAGTGTGCCAAACGAAGTGATATGGGAAACTATACAATTCAATTAGTGAACTCAGAAGGATCTGACACAGCATCTTGCAAAGTACTTGTTGTAGGTGAGTAATATATAATAATATCCGTAACATTTGTGCGTGATTCTATGTCTGAGCATATGAATTCACATAAAGTGTAATCCCATTATTTCTCCTATTTATATCCTTCCTCACTATCCAAGATCCAATGTATTACTTACAGCATAAGATATTTTATGGTGATCTAAGGTTAGGACAAGTAAATTTTTTTTCAATGCTGTCAGTACACTGTTGTTCTATTATAGCACAATTAACAATATTTCACAATATTAAAGTGTCATGGAGTATAATTCCTGAAAATCAGAGTTACTTCTATATTTCATCCAAGTTTAAATATATAACTCTTTGATTAGGACAAACGTCACTTAAGTCAGCATCTTGGCAGTCGGTAATTAATTTGCTGTTTAATCAAATTCACACAAAGGTGATCAAGCCTATGTGTTGAAGGAAAAGAAACTTTAGGATTCACATGAAAAAAAAGTACCAATTGGAAGGATTCATCTTATTACAAGATTTATAAATTTGTTTAAATTTTTTATTTAACATTAGAACTTGGTGTAATATGGTTGTATACTCAGCATACTCAATATCACATATCAGATGACAATGGTTAATTTACCCATTAAAACGTTGAGAATTTGTCCAATGACCACCTTGAGAACTTTTTATTCAACATATTCCATATGATACTTGATTGTTTATGAATAAAAAACGGACATTTGTACATGTGCCTAACAATGTATTTGAGAATTTTTATTCAACATATTCAGTATGAAAGCCCTCATTTTCTAATAATGTTTAAGTTGTCACTTATAATGCTTATTTAATTAATAATTTGTTGTAATATGTAAATATTTATCCTTTTCATAGAATTTTTATGGCAAATTCAATTTCCTATAAATAGAGGAAATTGTGAAAAAGTAAAGAAAGAATAAATTATCCAATATAAATGTTTACAGTAAAAACTCTTTTTGTCTTCGTGAAAAAAGGTTAAGAATCTGAGTTGGGGTATATGAAAACTTACATTTATACATAAATTAACCTAATAAATTCAGTCTACTACAGAAGTTTGGCTATTAAGGCTCTCTGGAAGAGACAGATTGTTGTGCTCAGTTATATGCATAGATAACATCTTTACCAAAGACCTCAACAAAATTGTCAACAGGCTTCAAAACTATATGATACTAGATTGTTTAGGAGTACAAAAGTACATTTGTATGTGTGTCTAACAAAGAATTACATATCAAAATGTTGTCAAGATACTACAAATTTTGAATAAAATGTTATATTTTTCATGTACATGATCTATTTATAATTTCTATTTATAATTAACTACCCACTTATTTACACTTTTAGATAAACCTCTCAGTCCACAAGGACCACTAGATGTTTCTGATATTACTCCAGAAACATGTTCCCTCAGTTGGCGGCCTCCTCTTGACGATGGTGGCTCCCCCATCACAAACTATATTGTGGAAAAAATGGATCCATCAATTGGCGTATGTATCAGTAATGAGTTAAAATACTTAATATATCTACTACAATAATATAAATAATAAAACTTATAAATAAATAATAATTTATATAGTATGTAGGTCAAATTAATTAACGCATTTGGATAGGAAAGAGAGACAGTAAATCAAGGACATGAGCGCCCTTCATTAGAAAAGAAGAACTGAAGTGCATGCCAGCCAGGCATATATATAGTAAGGATGTGAAAATAATAAAACAATCGGTATGGAAAGCAATGTGAGAAAGTTAGTTGGTTACTTGATTTTGAAAATATAACTCAGGATCGCCATTCAGGACAGAAGGAAGTTCTTCAAATTTTCAGGAGGAAGAAGACACATTCTATATGCAGGGCAGCCATGTAGTTATGTGTGTGTATATATAAGAAAACGCCGTCTCACTTTACTATCCAAATGTGATATACATATATAAGGGTGCTCAAAAATTTCCCTTCCAAACTTTTAGGGCTTATAGAGGGGATTTTGTAGATCACTTTTTGAATAAGATCCCATGTTCAGAAACGTACCTCTGGTGCCTAATATATTTGTGAGATTTCTTTCCCAATATAATTTACTGGACTGTAAATTGAAACTTGTTTGTATACTATTTTTATATATTGATACATACTAGTGCTGTATCCTAACAGTTGAGAATGTTTACACTGTATATATGCTTATTTGTAGATATGGTCCAAAGTGAGCAGTTTTGTGCGTAGCTGCCATTACGATGTTATTGGGCTAGAGCCCAACAAGAAATACAATTTCAGAGTTCGTGCAGAAAATCAATATGGCATAAGTGAACCACTTGACACAGATCAACCTATAACAGCTAAGTTTGCTTTCACTGTTCCTGATCCCCCTGGTCAACCAAGAATCATAGACTGGGAAAGTGGTAATATCACACTCATATGGGACAGGCCTCGAAGTGATGGAGGTTCAAGGATACAAGGATATAAAGTTGAATATAGGTACATATAATTTCTAATTAAGGAATTACAAGCTGTGATATTCTATTCAGTTTATCAAATCAAGGATGCATACTAAAACTAATTTTTTTTGTTGGATTAATTTAAAAACAAATATTTAAAAAAAGTAATGAAAGAACTATTTAAATATTATATAGACAAATTTTTAATAACCCTCCTTTAATGGCAGTTGCAAATTGTATTCTGATTTATTTACAGGGATGTAGCTGAAGATCCACAATGGCGAGTAGCTAATGACTATTTAGTTAAAGATACCACATATACTGTTCATAGTCTGCTACAGGGTCGTGAATATGAATTTAGAGTTCGTGCTAAAAATGCTGCAGGATTTAGCAAACCATCCACCCCATCATCACACTTCAGACTTAAAGGAAAGTTCAATGTACCTTCACCACCAGGAACACCGAAAGTTGTTAAAGTAGGCAAAAGTTATGTTGATCTTACTTGGGAAGCCCCTGCTTCAGATGGAGGTAGTCGTATAACTGGATATGTGATTGAACGAAGAGAAGTTGGTGGTATTGGATGGGCTCGATGCAATGAGTATAATGTAACTGATTTAAATTACACTGTACTCAATCTTATTGAAAAGGCAGACTATGAATTCCGAATCTATGCTGTCAATGCAGCGGGACATAGTGAACCTAGTTCTTGCACAACTCCTGTTAAGATACAAGAAGTAGAAGGAGGTGAAAAGCCTGAATTTATTCGGTCTCTTATTCCAATTACAACACCACTTGGAACTCGTGATTTGGTGCTTGAATGTGAAGCTCGTGGTAAGCCTTCACCTACACCTCGCTGGTTACGTAATGGTCGTGAAATTACTGCAGGAGGAAGGTTCCGCATGGAAACTAAAGGAGGCATCTTCAGACTGATTATCTCAGAAGTGTGGGAAGCAGATGATGGTGATTACACATGTGAGGCCAATAACACAATTGGATTTGTTACTACTACATCTCGTCTGAAAATTGGAGGTAATTTATAACATATGATTCAAAAATAAAATTTATTTTACTTATCCAATAACAGATTTCTACTCATTTCAGAGTTGAACAAACACATTAAATAAATGTCAAACTCACACTTTGTTTATAAATTATTAAAAATAATGGCAAACAGTTAAAATGTAAAATTCATTTATTCAAATACTGGTTTGATCACAGCATTTGAAAAAATATGGTATCAGAAATAGAAAAAAGGGATGGAAATTTTCAATTTACCTTATGTACCTTATGTAAAACTAATTTCAATCCGTTTTTAAATCAAATAAATAAAACTGACGGTTTGTATGTAGATATATATATATATAGATAGGTAGATGGATAGATGGATAGATAGATAGATAGATATATAGATAGATAGATAGATAGATATAGATAGATAGATAGATCCCCTAGGGCCAGGAATGGAAGGGATGGAAATTTTCAAACATGCAAAATAGCTTATATTTGCATCAAAACAATATTTTTTGTAGTCAGTGTGATTAATAGTGTTTTTGTCAATGTTGTTTGAGAATAATTTCAACCCCTTTTGGCATGGGGGGAGCACAAATAAATACCCGGACAATGCTGTTCAGCCAGCTACTAATATAATAATATTGGTTTTTGATTATCAATGATTGAATGAATTACATTTTATGTCCATGAATAACAAAAAGCATACTGTTAATACCTTATGACACAGCTAATAATAAGTATTTTAATTTTATCTTCATGTTTTTATATAAATATTACTGACCAAGTATATTAATACTATAATATTATAATAAATATAATTATATATTGTACAAGAATATTACATTTCTATTGATTTTCAGATCTCATTTGGTTTTAACCAGTACACAATTGCTTATTCTTAAAAAGTTTTATTGAAAAATAAATCACTTCTATTTAATTATGGTGCAACTGATAAATGAATTATATTATTTAGAAAATGTTAAAAAATAAATTTATCTTAAACTACATAAATAATGAATATATTTATTACTTTTTTGTATGAACCTTCTTTATTAGGCTAATTTTTAATGGATACATAATAAATTTAAATGTAAATAAATTTAACTAGCTGTATAAGGTAAAACATGAAGTACAATACAGTCTGTACTATATTAAATTTAAAAAATTATTACTCGTATTTATTAAATAATTGTTCTACATTAACAATTTTAACAGCACCTCCAAGAATTGATCGTATGCCAGGAGACTTATTCCTTCCTGAGGGAGACAATACAAAAATTAAAATATATTATGCTGGTGATCAACCAATGGAAGTTTCTCTCAGTAAAGATGGGAAGAAAATTGATGAAACAACACACATAAAATATACTGTATTTGATGAATATATGATTATATTTATAAAAGAAATTAAAAAATCAGATGCTGGAATATATTCACTTACAGTTAAGAATGATAGTGGGTGTGCATCTGCTTCATTTACTGTTTACATTACTGGTGAGCAAATATTTACATATGAAACTTAAGATTTTAAAATTTCATAAATATAATTTATTTACATAATAATAATCATCTCTTTATAAATTGTATATATCATTAGGTTTACCTGGACCACCAATAGGGCCACTTGAAGTTTCTGACATCACTAAGCACACATGCACACTTGCTTGGAAACCACCAACATATGATGGAGGTTTGCGTATAACTCACTATGTTGTTGAAAGAAGAGACATTAGCCTATCACACTGGATAATTGTTTCAAGCTTTTGCAAAGACACAACATTCACAGTACAAGGCTTGGCAGAAGGTCAAGAATATTTGTTTAGAGTGATGGCAGCCAATGACAATGGCATGGGACCTCCACTTGAAGGAATTAATCCCATTAAGGCAAAGGCACCATTTGGTAAGTACAGAACTTCAATAACTAAAGAAAGAGAACAATAAGACTTTAGTTTATAATCTCCTATAATTTAATAATACTTATATTTATTATAATTATTATTTGAATAATGTGCATGGAACAAATCTCAACTACACAAAATATACACACTTATAGTTCATTATCATTTCACTGAAGGCAAACAGATTTTTGACTGTTTTAAATGTCAGTCAATTTCTTTCTCTTAGACAATGTAAAATCCAAACAAAAATACTCTTAATATGTTTATATTTGTTTCTGATGTAGCTAGAAATTTGGTAACCTTGAGCTTTGACATGTAGATTGTATAAAATGTGAGTTATAGCTTTTATGTCTATGTTAAAATACAAAGGTTTATAATGGTTTTTTTTTTGTGGGTCAAGTTTGCATTTGTGCAATGATCTTCTCTTTGAACTCCAAGAACAATATATTGACAACTGCACCGGGAAAGGCTTCAATCTTTGATCTTCTCTTTGGTTCAAATATTGAAACTATGTTGGAATCCTGAAGTATTCAATTGTGTATAATTTATTATCCATCTGTCAGTTCTTTCAATTCTAGCAAATTTATCATATATATATATATATATATATATATATATATATATATGTATATATATATATATATATATATATATATATATATATATATATATATATATATATATATATATACAAATTAAATTTTCAAATTTTTTAACATGAGATTAATTATTTTGTACATTACAGATCCACCATCTCCTCCTGGTATACCAACAATAAAAGAAGTAGGAGGTGATTTTGTAAATCTGTCTTGGGACAAGCCAGAAAAAGATGGTGGTTCTAGGATTCAAGGGTACTGGATAGATAAACGAGAAGCAGGCAGTGATGCATGGCAGAGGGTGAATGTGTCGCTGTGCCTTGCTCCCATTATCAACATATCAAACCTAATTGAAGGTAGACAGTATGAATTCCGAGTGTTTGCCCAGAATATTGCAGGTATTAGTCAACCTTCTAGTGTATCATCATCTGTGAAAATTAAAGATCCACATGGTAAGTATTCATTATGTTATCCATATTTTAGAATAGTGAAAATTCTTCTGTGCTATTATTACATTTTTATTTTAGCTGCTAAGCCACCGGAAATAGTGAAACCTTTGAAAAATGCAAACGCTGTTCAGAATCGGAATGCAGAGTTCAGATGTACAATTACAGGTTCACCAAAACCAACAATCACTTGGTAAGAATAAAAGTACAAAATTATGGAGGAATATAAAGGTTATCTTTATTGTTCTACATTCTATATTTTTAAAAAGAATTTTAATTGTTAAAAGTCAATAACCAAAATAACTTTCAAATTCATACTTCATTTTTACTGAAGCAGTACTTTGGAATAGATAGATAAATTTAAACAAATCATTCTGTTAAAAAATACTATTATTTATTTGTTTTTCAAAGGTATAAAGGTGCAAGAGAGTTGCTTCACAGTACAAAATATAATATGTTTACTGAAGGAGATTCATATTCTCTTATTGTCAATGATGTGTTTGGAGAAGATGCAGATGAATATGTATGCAGAGCTGTAAATAAGGGAGGTGTCAAGTCAACAAGAGCTGAACTGATTATAATGTGTAAGTATCACATACCATTATAATAAATCTCATATTATTGTGTTCAGTGCAATAAATTTATAATTATAACAATATAATAAATTTATTCATTATTTACAGCTCCGCCAAAGCTCAATATCCCACCACGCTTTAGGGATACAGCATATTTTGATAAAGGAGAAAATGTGGTTGTGAAGATTCCTTTCACAGGATACCCTAAACCAAGAATATCTTGGTCTAAAGATGGAGAAGCCATAGAAACAGGGGGACATTATGGTGTGGATATAAAGGTATCTTTTCAACAAATTATTTATTACATTAATTAAATTTAATGTTTTCATCATACTACTACTACCTACTTCAATTGAAATGAGTGCTTAAAAGTTACCTTAATTTCAGGAAAGGCATGCAATTCTTACTATACGTGATGGTAGCAAACTAGACAGTGGCCCATATCACATTGTTGCAGAAAATGATCTTGGCACAGATTCTGCTATAATTAAGATCCAGATTAGTGGTATGATCTTCTGCAGTTACTTTATCATAATACCCCAATAGTATTTTCTTGAAATAACAATACGTAAATATATTATAAATATTTAAAACTGAATATTTATGCATTAGGATACAAATGTTTTATATAAGTATTTCTTTAATGATTAATGTAATATAACATCATTGCTCATTATGTTTATCAGATCATCCTGATCCACCAAGGTATCCAACTGTGGAAAGTGTGGGACATGATTCTTTAGCTCTTACTTGGAAGCCACCATTATGGGATGGAGGTAGCAGCATAACCAATTACCTAGTAGAGAAACGTGAACACCCTATGACCAGTTGGATCCGAGTAGGGAACACAAGGTTCACCACTATGGCTATAACAGGCTTGAGTCCAGGCCATCAATATGAATTTAGAGTGTATGCTGAGAATGTGTATGGTAGAAGTGATTCAAGTGATGTAACCAATATTGTTCAAACTAAAGATGCTGGAAAGAAACAGGTTAAGAGAAAACAATATGAAGGTTTGTATTTATTTAAAATTCTGCAACAATTTTTATGCTCAATAAATAATTCTTGGAATTCACACGGGTTTTGCTTATTTATATTTAGACGCAACGTTTTGACGACTTAAAGATGACAGTGCTTTCAGTCGTCAAAACGTTGCATCTAAATATAAATATGCAAAATCTGTGTGAATTCTGAGAATTATTTATTGAACAACTTCACCGGGAAAGACTTCAATCTTTGAATTTTTATGCTGTAGATATGATCTGTGAACTAGTTATGCTGATTATACATATAATATTCTTTATTAAAAATAAAAAAAAGTGATTGTAAACATAATATGCAATACATAATATGTCAAAGAAGTTCAAAATAATTTGCACTAACACTTCTTGTATTATGTATATCAAAAATTGAGTCTTGCCCACAGCTGGTTGAACATAAAGACTATAACAATTTATTTAGTATGTTTCATTATATATATTTCTAATATATGCATTTCCTTATTATTTAGTCTTCAGGTTTATTATCACCTGATGAGGCCCATGGTATGTGGATGAAAAGTTGTGTAATATGTTGTAATGTATTAATTTGAAGTAGTACTCTACAGTGAATGTATTTGGCCATTTATTTAACTTGTATCTTGTAACAGGCATATTCCTTATTATTTTGTCAAAAGTTTCCTATAATATACTGTGCAATGTTATATTTAGCTATATAAAATAAAATAATGATATTTGATACATATATCTATATATATGTATATAATTACAGTTGATGCAACTGGTAAAAAGATTCGTGGTCAAGCTGATGGGAAAGTTGCTGACTATGACCAATATGGTAGGTACCTAATAACACTTTACAAAATTTTATTAAAAGAAAAAAATATGATTGTTAAAAATTATAATTTTTCATCTATTGTTAAATATCTATTTCAAAATAACTAATTTGGATTCTTTTTATAGTGATAGACATTTATTCCAAGTACATACCACAGCCTGTAGAAATCAAAACAAGCAGTGTATATGATTTCTATGATATTCTGGAAGAAATTGGTACTGGAGCATTTGGAGTTGTCCATCGCTGTCGAGAAAGGAAAACTGGAAATATTTTTGCCGCTAAATTCATTCCAGTGTCACATGCTATGGAAAAAGAACTAATAAAGAAGGAAATTGATATCATGAACCAATTACATCATCCAAAATTGATAAACCTTCATGATGCATTTGAAGATGATGATGAGATGGTATTAATATTTGAGTTGTAAGTATATATCTGTATATAGTTATTAGAGTTCTACTCACAGTGTAGGATATCATTATTATTATTGTTTAGTCAAAATAAGAAAATACTGTTTAGAGGATATTTGCAATTCTCTCTCATTTAAAACTATAAAAGTTCATATTAATGTGCTGTAAATATGTTTGCCTTCAAATAGTTTTTTTTATTAATGATTATAACTTTTGGTTAAAGGACTTTACAGTTTTGCTAATTGTCCTAGAGTATTTGATGGAATAGGAGTAACAAATCTGTAACAGAATTAGAATAAGTATTTACGTATTGTTTGTAGAATTTCATATTACATCTGTCACTGGAAAAAAATTGTTTTAATAAGTGACTCGTACTATATTTCCATTACTTTTGTCGTATTATAGAACTAGATTTACTATTCCTGGAAGATACATTTAATTGGACTTTATTATTGTAGCTTATCTGGAGGAGAGTTATTTGAGCGTATAACAGCAGATGGGTATACAATGTCAGAAGCAGAAGTAATCAATTACATGAGGCAAATTTGTGAAGCTGTCAAGCATATGCATGAAAAGAACATTATACATCTTGGTAAGTCTTGTGATATTTTTAGGTGAATGAAGCAAAACATTGTTCCATTCAACATTTCCAGTAAGTTTAGATGATCTTTGACATTTAAACAGATAAAGAAATGTTAATTTTATATCAATTGTTGAGTGATGTAGATATATTATTATCATAATGGTAAATTTTTTTTGATTAAATATCTGATTTAAAAATTTATTTTTATATTTAGATATCAAACCTGAAAACATCATGTGTCAAACTAGAAACAGTAGCAATGTTAAGTTAATTGACTTTGGCCTTGCAACTAAACTGGATCCTAATGAAGTTGTCAAAATATCTACTGGAACAGCAGAATTTGCTGCACCTGAAATTGTTGAAAGGGAACCTGTTGGGTTTTACACAGATATGTGGGCTGTAGGAGTCTTGGCTTATGTATTGTAAGTTTTAAAAAAATATTGCAATTATTTGTAAATTAACTTTTTAATTGCATCAAAGCTTCATCTAATATTATTTTAATTTTGTTTCCCTAATTTCATCCTGCTTCCCTTGCTTCAACTTTATTCTAGCAGGATTTTTGAAAATATATTTATAAAATCACCAGAAACATCTCGAAGTTTAAGCTGGCAAACCACTAATGACTATATTGTCATAAATTATTTCCAAAAAATTCTTTTTTTTCTATCACAATAATAGATCTATTGTTACATAATATGATTTTCATGCAGTCATTATCAAATAATCTAATTCTCTGAGAAGATATGGAAAAAATTTGTAGTACATTTATGCTTGATTCTCTACATTAACTAAGCTTGAATACTATATGTATGTTTATGAGATAATTGGACTTGTTAATCTCTATGACTGTATGTGTAATAATGTTCTATCAGCATTACTCTAACTCAATGCACATTTTTTTTATTTAGATTAAGTGGTCTATCACCTTTTGCTGGAGATAATGACATTGAGACATTAAAGAATGTCAAAGCATGTGATTGGGACTTTGATGAAGAAGCATTTGCGAATGTTTCTGAAGAAGGTAAAGACTTCATTAAGAGACTTCTTGTGAAGAATAAGGAGTAAGTAACTGTTTACTAGTAATGTTTAATATTCATTGACAGTTAAATCTATCCATTTTTATTAATCATGTGTTGACTATTTGAAAATAATATTGTTTATATGGCAAATGACATATATATATATATATATATATATATATATATATATATATATATATATATATATAATGCAATTTTGTAGCAAAATATTTTCTTTCAATATTGTGCAAAATTATTTTCATAAGAAGATATTTTTTTTTATTGCTATCAGCTTATTATTCAATGTGCCACTTATTCCTCTAATCCATTAATAATTATAACCTTAAATTATAACTAGCAATTTATATAACAAAATATATTATTGGTAATTTACCTAAACAGACATTAATCTTCAAGTCAAAATATGATAATATTTATTTGTGAAATATATTTTTTGGGAGAAGTTGGTTTCAATTTACGTTACATACAAACCATATTATGGATAGCTAATTGAATTTTCTGATCATAGGAAGAGAATGACTGCACATGAATGTCTTTTACATTCATGGTTAACTGGTGATCATAGCAAACGCACTACTGCAATTAGCAAAACTAGATACACAAATATTCGAGACAAAATTAGAGCAAAATATTCAAACTGGGATTCATTTGTGTTGCCAATTGGCAGGTTGGCAGAATATAGTTGTCTTAGAAAGCTTCTAGTTGACAAGTATCGCATCCATGACACTTCATTTGGTAATAATTCTTTAATATGTATATTTTTCATTTGAATATTTTGTTAAATTCTAGCCCAGTCATCACTATAATGCTATAATTCTCATGTTGCAGACCGAAGACAAGCAGCTCCTCGATTTGTAATCAAACCACAAAGTGCTTTTGCCTATGAGGGCCAAAGTGCAAAGTTTTATTGTAGGGTTATTGCCATTGCAGCACCCACACTGACATGGTACCATAATAATAATGAACTTAGACAAAGTGTAAAGTTCATGAAACGATATGGTGGTGATGATTACACATTCATTATAAATAGGGTTAAGCTGGAAGATAGAGGAGAGTATATTATAAGAGCTGAGAACCATTATGGATTCCGTGAAGAAGTTGTTTTTCTGAATGTTCAACGTAAGTTTTCAATTGTGAAGCATTTTTGAAAACAGACATTAAAAAAGAAATACTCTCTCTTACACTGTATGTATGGTATTTGTATACCACCTAATAACAAGTTTCAGAATGTAAATAATAGTATAATATGATTATAAACATTTAAAATAAATTATATCCTACATCAATGAATATTATAAAATTAAAATTAGTATGTGAAATATTTACATTATAGTTACACAACTTATAATTCATTAATTAATATACTGAAGTGTCTATCATTGTCCAATGTAAAACATTTATTTCATAAATTAAGTTTTATATTGAAAATAAATTTATTTGATTGTGATAATACCTAATACAAATATTATCATCACCATTGTTTCTGTAAAAAAAATTTTTTCTGTTTAGCTGTTCCAAAAGCTGTTCCGCAGTACAAACCTGAAGTGCAGCCACTTAGAAGAAGGGAACCTCTGTCTTACACATTATGGCAAGATGAGAGAGAAAGTGCTCCTAGCTTTACATTCCTGTTACGTCCTCGGGTTATGCAATATCGCCAAACTTGTAAACTTCTTTGTTGCCTGAGTGGAAAACCTGTGCCATCAGTATGTATCAACAATATTTCAAGTTACAATAAATTTTACTCTGACTAATATCTCAGTATATAAAATATTTTTTTAAAGAAAACTGGAATAAATTAATAATATTAGTAGTACTTCCAGATTGAATACTAGTAATAAATACAAACTGAAAAGCAAACTCAAACATCAGACTGGGAATAAGAAAAATTACACAAATGTAATTTATGTAATGTAAAATAACAATATATCTTACATTTCTAGGTTAAATGGTTTAAAGACAAACGAGAACTTTCTAAATATGAATACACTATGACACATGCTGATGGTGTGGTAACAATGGAAATTGTGGATTG
Source organism: Zhengitettix transpicula (assembly GCA_037074705.1). Taxonomy (NCBI): domain Eukaryota; kingdom Metazoa; phylum Arthropoda; class Insecta; order Orthoptera; family Tetrigidae; genus Zhengitettix; species Zhengitettix transpicula. The sequence continues at coordinate 61,172,816 of CM073595.1, read as the reverse complement.
CAAACCAGAGGATTCAGGAAAATACACCTGTGTTGCAACAAATATTCATGGAACAGATGAAACAAGTTGTGTTGTTATAGTTGAAGGTAACACATAACATTAAGTAACATAAACTTTCCTAGTGTTTAGATTTAATAAAAGATAGCTTAGCAACTAGGTCAATTCTTTATTATAATGGAATGTTTCAGCGAAATTCATCTCCATTGCCATCAGATTGTGTTATAATAAAGAATTGACCCAGTTGATAAGCTGAGAATCTTTAAAACCACAAAACATTATTAAACTAAATAATTCATTTTAAATAATTTTAGGAATAAAGTTATGGAATTATTATTAATTATTACAATATTTGAAAAAAATTTGTGGCTATGTATAATATTTTTTGATTGCAAATTACTTTAAACAAATATAAACTATATGAAATATGTAGACTGTAAGTCATTTTATCATTCATTGGAAAAATTAAATGATACCAGACCAAGATCAAATTTCTAAATATATTCTCTGACTTATTAGACAAACTGTCAAAATCTAACTTTGGAATGCCAATTGTTTCAGAGCTTTTGTTTCTTGTACAACTGACCCATCATAACTGTGTCCCTAAATCTTCAAGTAATCTGAAGAAATATATAAGAAATAGTTTATGGAGTATAGATATACACTTAAAGGAAAATGTGATGAGGTCAAATTAAATAACACATTTGGGTAAGAAAGAGAGACAGTTCATTCAGTTGAGCTGAGCTGTAAAAATATTTCAAATTTTTGAGGACCTGAGCCCCCTTCATGAGGAAAAAAATATCTGAAAATATATATATTGGAGAAAGCATATGCTCATGCGTAGAAATACACTCCAAGGAAAGTATACGTTCACAGCACGGAGAGGAAAGGAATAAGAAAGAAAGGCTGAAATCTGAAATATTCAACAAGACCAGGAATTTAACTGGGTACATTTGCTCTGTATGTAAACCTCTCTACCGACTGAGGTACCCTGCCAATCGACAACCCTGGCGAATATAGTCAGTCTTATTACAGGTGTATAGGTTGGAATGAATAGAGAAAAAGGAGTGAAGAGTGTGGAGCATCCATTAAAGAATAATTATTATGCAAAGAATTTAAATATTGGTTACAAAGTCACAATCGGTAATTGGATAGTGAGGAAAAATAGAAATATTGGAGAAAGCATATGCTCGGGCATAGAAATACGTTCCACGGAAAGCATGCTTCCCTTTGATCACAAGGTACGAGAGCTTAGGCCTTACCAGGTTCACCATGGCAAACAAAAAACATATTTCAAATTTTCGAAAGTGTTATCCTCTTTGTACTTCAGATTTAGTGAATCACAGTTTTCATTTCGTATCAAATAAACCATTTTTGTCAAACAAAAAGTAATTTTGGATTGTATTTTACCTATATAGTAGACAATTACTACAGAGATTTGATTGGTGAAAAACAAAATTTGTATTAAGTGTCAGCCATAAGGAAGGTTGGCTTAAGAAATAAAATGAAATTTTCAAATTACAAATTCATTAAATCATTAATAGGACAATAACATGTCAGAGTAGCCTTATATTATGTACACTATGAATAGAAACATTTTAGCATGAAATATCAATGTTAACATGTATTATGATTTCTATGTAGATCACAACTATTTTGGGAATAACAATGTGATTAATTTAAATAAAGTGTCTAGTTATATTCTTCTTGTATTTTTCTAAATAATATGTAGAATACAGTGGCCATATTATTTAATGGCTTAGTACTAAATATATCTTCCTCTTAACTTTATATGCCTTTTAATCCTGTTATATGTGTTTAATTTATATGTTTTAATATAGTTTTCACACGAATATTTCAAACATATTAGTGATAAAAATTATTTAACTGAATTTGTTCTTGATTTCCTAGGCTTTGGATCTACTGCTGAGCAATCCGAGTTAGCTAATAAGTTGATGTATTCAGGAGGTAACTTAAACTTTCTCTTCTATAAACTATCACTGTTTAACTTTTCAATGTCAAAAGTAATCTATATGTACTTTCTTTTTAAGCATTATGTATGTGTGTGTGTTATTTAAGCATATATACCGTATGTACTTGTGTATGCTGCACATCATCGGTGTGTGTATGATTACATGTTTTATCTTTGGTACTGATTATTTGTGAACTGAAAAATTAAAATATGGTTCATTCACACAAGATAAACATTAACACACACAATTAATGTCTTGAAAAAATGAACAATCTTCTAGAGATGAACTTATAAACAGTAACACTAAAATTTTCTTCTTATGGAAATATTAAATTTATTGTGCATTTCTTTTAACAGCCACAGTAGCACTGATTTGTATTCACTAATATAAATTCTAATTAACATTTCAACATTAGTTTACACTAACATATGCATTGTCAACAAACTTCCTGAACACATTAAAGTTTATGTATATATATATATATTCCAAAGATTTTACAATTCTGTTAACTAAAACCAGTAAAATCAAGAATATTTAATTTGGACACGTGAACAGGTGGAAGGTCCACTGACTTTCCTGCCCTTATGCTTGTTGTTGTTGTTGTTCTGAGGGAGTTGGGGTGGCAGTTGGTATGTGTATTAGTTGGCTGTTAAGTTGGTTTGATATGTTGGGATAAGATTGTAGAGTTATCGGGGGAAGATGATTGTGGAGTATTTTGAATCTTTATTTTGTCCTCTGTAAAGTAGCTTATGCAATACTCAGTAACAACTTACAACATTCATATTGGAAATTTAGTTAGTGATATAATTTGTATTCCTAGAGTTCAAATTTAGTAATACAAAATACATAAATCACCACAGTTGTTTATTATAAATATTATTCACATGTGTTTACTATTTTTATTAAAATTGTTATAGTTAGTACTGCACACTATTACTGTTACTGACACTTTTACTTTCAGTGTGGATTTTAAACATTTTCTCATTGATGCCCATTATCAACCATGAAACAAGAAAGTATTTTATCAAATAAGCTGTTATCCTGGAAAACATTAAAAATTATGTTTGTGCTGTAATATTAATATCTAAAGGAATAAACTAAAAGTCAAATATTAATTAATTTTTTTATATATTATTCAAAGTTACTGACACTAAATTTTTGATAAAATGAGATATACTAAAATTATACATCATCATAATCTAACTTTTTTAGTCCTAATGATCATTATTTTCAAATAATTTTAAACCATATTTTTTTTGTTCAGTTTTCGTCACTTATAAATGCAACTAAGCATTATTTTCTTCTTATCCAATACAAATTGTCAAAAAATTACTTTACCCTAATAACAGTCAATATACCAAACTATAACATTAAATATTTACATCTTTGCACATTTTTAAAAAGGAAAAGTTATCAAATAATTGCTTCTTTTCATAAATGAAGTATTGCCTTATTTATAATTTTCATTAGGTTTACATAAAATTGTGTTTATTAAGAAACACCCTAATTTTTTAGATCGAAGGTACATTGAACAACCTAGCAGGCCTACAGCCACACCTGCTGTTACAGTACGAACTGCAAGTTACAAAAGCTCGGATAATTACAGTAGTTCCAGGTCATCTCTGAAGCAGAGTTCTTCCAGTTCAAATTACAAGGTATAGTAAGAAAAAGTTCATTGATACATATGCTAGTGACATTTATAACCACAGCCTTAATTATAATAATAATCAGTTTTAAAATCACCATTGCTTGCAAATACAATGTAGGAGGGGTAAACACATGTCGTTGTAGGTAAGTCACGATAGATCATTTCAATTGCATAACCTAAATCAGTGCCCCAGTGAATGTTCAAGTAGGTTGTAGGTCAGAAAATTTCAGGCTACAGATTCCACATTGAAAATAAAAAGTCAGGTTTACATAAATCATCCGTGACATTCTAATTAAAAAAGAATACTTGAGAATGAATACTATTCCTTGGGGGGGGGACCAAGTTTTTAGATATTGAAGAGTATTTGCAAGTCATGGCACACACTTAGATAATGTTATTTATATGGAATATTTTTCTTGAATGTATAACTTTGTATTTATATTATGTTTCTATTAATTTTCTGTGTTTACAGGCATCTTCCTCAAATGTAGTCAGTAATGTATCAGAAACTAATTCAAATTCAACAACAAAATCTGATAAGAGAGTCATTAAAAAGTATGGTAGTAAGCTTGATACAACAGGCAGTCCTTCAAGATCTCGAAGTGCCACAAAAGAACTCATATGTAAGATAAAGAAATAACATTTTTCTTATAAAATAAAATTTAAAATATTTCCTAATTTCACTATATATAATGGAGTTGTACTAAAATCAAACAACATGTAATTTTACATATTACTATATATATACACACACACACGCACATACATATACCATCCTTCTCTCTGCTTTGAACATATGCTTTTCTATGTGCGTAATTCTTCGCCCGAGCATATGAATTCACATAAAGCGCAATCCTCCTATTTCTCCTATTTATTTCTATCCTTCCTCACTATCCAAGTTTGAATGTGAATTAGTTCCTTAATGGATTCTCCTAATATTGTATATATATATATATATATATATATATATATATATATATATATATATTTCTAACTTGCACCAGGTATATGTAATAATAATAAAGGGGCAAAAAATCATATTAGAGTATGTTCCAAGTTGCCCACATACTTATAAAGTTTCAAGCAAGATATTAATCATTAAATTTTCATATAAGAGGTTAAAATGATATGTTAATAAAAATAATAACAGGACAACTGGCTTAGTGTTAAATGTTATTATAGTACATAAGTTGGATATAAAAATGTAACAATCAATCTTGTAATCTTTTAATACAATTGTATTCCCATTGTTGTATATTATAACTAATATATATTCATATGTATTGTATTTGTAGTGCCACCAGATGATTCACTTATGTGTGCACCAGAATTTACAAAGAAATTGGAAGATGTAACTGTTAATGATGGAGAATTATTACAATTAACATGTTCTGTGAAGGGTGATCCTGAACCACAAGTTAGTTGGACCAAGAATGGACAGGTAATTGATATTCTTTGAATTTCAAATGAGTTATCATTAGAAAAACATTAAAGGAGCTTTAATCTGAAAAATTGAAATACATACATTATTATGTGCTAAACTACTCATGTGGAACCAAAATATGAATCTAATATATTTACATATCAATGGACTTTAGTGTATTTGAAACCTATATCAATTATTTAAATTGTTGATTACCTGTGGAGTTACACCAAGTGCAGCAATCTAGTTTTTTGTTCTAGTTTCAATATTAACTGACAAAAATAGTTAAAATATAATAACATACACATTATTAATGAAACATCTACAGCAGCATTTACATTGTTGGAGAGTCTTATTCAAGTATAAAACAATATCTTACTTAATGTTGAATAAGTGTAAAAATCATTACATTGTTCTCCAATTATTAATTTATATAAAGACATATTCAACCTGCCACAAGACTAAACACTGAATAATCTTCTGAATTCTAAAATTTATGATTTAGTTACTACTTGATTTACAATTATCTTTAACTTCAGCCCCTCAGCTCTTCTGATGTGGTGGATCTTAAGTACAAAGGTGGAGTAGCCACTCTCACAATAAATGAAGTTTTCCCTGAGGATGAAGGAGAATACTGTTGTGAAGCCACTAATTCTATGGGAGCATCTAAAACAAAATGCAGACTTAAAATAAAACGTAAGTATTTGTCTAATTTACTATATAATTTTCTAGTCCACAGATTTGTATTCAATTTTTAAATAAAAATGAATTTATGTGTTTGAATTAACAACTTACTCTTATCAATGAGACACCAGGTTTCATATTCAATTATCTATCATCAACTTGGATTTTTTTGTTTACCTCTTTCTTAAGTCTGTATTGTGTTAGTAAATAAAACATAATTATATATTACAAAATAAATAGTCAGATATACTTTAAATTGTAAAAAACAATTAACAAGTTCAATTTTGGAATATTTGTATAAATCAAAAAATTACAGACTAATATCTAAGGGCCAAAATCTATTTGGTTGGCTATGCAAACTAGTCAGTACCCCACAATTAGTAGCTGTATGACAGGGAAAAACAGCCAGGCTTCTAAGTAATTGAAATGATAAATTTTTGTTGGATTCTCTATTTTTTTCATTTACTAGCAAAACAAAATAGTAGCTTTTGTCATATTATTATGAAAAACAAACTACAATGCACATTCAAGGGAAATACAAAAATTATCTATTTATTTATTGTTTTAGCAATGGATTCAACCAATATTGGCAATAATTTGAAAGGTGATGGTCCACCCAAAATAGTTAGTCACCTACAGTCAGCATTTGTAAATGACGGAGAACCAGTTGTGTTGTCTTGCAGAATTATAGGTTTGCTTTGTTCTGCATATAAATAACTTAGTCTTAATTTTAAAAAGCAAAAAACTAACAAATTTCATTCTTATAGGTGCTAAGAAATTTGATGTAATATGGTTGCACAATAACAAGGAAATAAAGCCAAGCAAAGATTTTGACTACCAAAATGAAGCTAACATTTACAAACTGAAAATAGCAGAAATATTCCCTGAAGATTCGGGTACCTATACATGTGAAGCATTCAATGATGCTGGAGAATCGTTCAGCAGCTGTACACTAGTTGTTGTAGGCAAGTAACAATAAATATATTTGGAATTTTTTTAACTAGTACTTTTAATAAATTGAGGTTTTCTGTACAACCCCTGAAATTACAGGCCCATCAGCCTCCTGCCAATACTCACAAAAGTCTTCAAAAAACTACTTTTACCACAACTAAAAAAACAAATCTCACACTTTATCCCTAACCAACAATTTTGATTCCAAAACAACCACTCCTGTCCTCAACTTCTTAACATAGTAACAGAATACATTAACACATCCTTTGAAAACAAAGATATATGCCTAGCCACATTTTTGGATTCTAAAAAAGCATTCAACAAGGTTCACCATCCCTCACTCCTCTTCAAATTAAAACCTCACCTATCCACCCCTACTTTAACCTCCTATCAAACTATCTTACAAACTGCTCTTACCTTGTCAATATTAAAACCATTTCTCTCCAATATACCCTATTCACTCAGGGGTCCCTCAAGGCAGTGGCCTTGGCTGAATCCTATATTCTAACTATACCCATGATATTCCCCAAACAACTGCAACAAAAACTGCCACATTTTCCGACAATATAGTCATATTTTGCCAGTCCCATGACTATGAATCGGCTACAATAAAACTGCAGTTATATATATAGCCATTTGGGCTAATAATTGGAGAATAATCATAAACCCAAACAAATTCATCACACCCATTCCAAATAAACAAAACCATAAATACCTTGCATTGATACTCAATTCAAAGCTAACATGATCCCAACACACCTGTCACATTAAAAAATCATCAACCACCACTTCAAAATCCTAAAACCATTAATTAATTCTAATTCACCTTTATCCCTTTCAATGAAAAAATTAGTTTATATATTCCTTATTGCTCCATTATGGAAGTACAGCTGTAACATTTGGGGTTCCACAGCCAAAACACACATCAATAAGATACAAATATCTCAAAATAAAATCCTTCATTACAACACAAACTGTCCCAATTCCCGCATCCATAGTGACCTCAATATCCAATATATCCACCAAACAATAACAAAATACATACTTCTTCAATACAAAATAGACATAATTCACCCCAACCCATTAATATATGATACAGCTTCCTTTCCTCCACCTCCCATCTAACATTGCTGATTAAAATGTAAGAGACTAAGAGACCAAATTAATACTCAATAAAAAACATAAGTACAGGAGGTGAAACAAAATGCTCCACTGGGTATATATAGCATAACATGTACAAATATCACAGCTGTAAAATCTTTAGATTGTAATGTTTCCTGAAAAAAAAAGAATGTTTTCTGATTCTAATATGTATATATAATTATATTTTGATTGAAGAAATCACTTATACATATAACATTAAAACATAAGAATTAAGAGTCTATATATGCAATTTATGTTAAATACTACTGCTATTAAATTTAAATATCAGATTAGAATCTGTAGCGAATTTTATTGGTGATAATTATAGTTACACATATTAATCATGTCATGCATTAAAAAAAATACAATTTAGATAGTATTTGGAAAAAAAATTATTCAATAGTAAACTCCTTGGATTAGAAAAATATAGAATTTCCTAGTGAATTTTGACATAATTTTTTTGTAGTCAGAAAATAAATGTTCAGTTCATATTAATTTCCCCATTAAAAATTTATGGTTTGAGGATTGTTTTGTGACACATCAGTGATTTTACTAAAGCACAAATTCTTTGATTCAATTTATTTTATCCCATAATAGCATTAAAAAGCAATGTATTAAATTTATATATTTGAAAATTATATTTTTAGTACCAAATGAGGAGCAAAGAAGTCCTATATTCAAAACATTCCCACAGTCTGCCACAGTACAGGAAGGTGAAAGTGCCAGATTTGAGTGTGAGACAGACAAGGTGCCAGTTAAAGGTGAGGTATTAATGTGAATTGCATTCTGCAAATTATCTCATCATTCAATATTTAATAAGTTGATTAAGTTTTGAATCATCTATCCTTTCATACATATTTTTACTTGTTTACAAATCTTGTTCATTTTTTTAATATAAATGGTTAATGTGCTTCTGTTGAATAAATATATATATTTCAAACTGATAAATAATTAAATTATCAGATAGTCTGTAAATATGAAACAGAGATATAATTCTGGAATTCTATGAAGTTTTATTTATTCTAGTAACATGGTTGAAGGACGGAAAATCAGTAGATGAAGGAAGTTCCAATTACCAGTTCATTCAAGATGGGAAGAAGAAATTCACATTTGAGATTATTAAATGCACAGCAGGAGATGTAGGTCAATATACAGCACAAGCTGTAGGAAAGAAAGGTGAAGCATTAGCTGCTTTTGCCTTGAATGTGTGCCCACGTGGTGAACTGTGAATTCCGAAGGAACTCCATGAATGAACACTAGTTTTTAAGGTATAACAATACTTTATTCGTGAATGAATTATGTGCTTTAAAGGAAAAGGATGCAACGATAAATGTAATTCTCATGTAATAATTGTGTTGTATTTGTACGATTTTGACAAATATAATGTAATTGCTAAAAGCTATGATAGAAAGGACAGCTGTTCATCGGGTAATGCTCAGCAAGAACTAAATTTAGAACAGTGTGTCCTGTGTCCTTTCAGACATTGTACTGTTTATCTTCTCAACTCTGCTAATATGGAATTAAATAACAAAATGTCCAAGTATGTGTACTAATGATACAACTGCGGGGTAGGGGGGGTGGGTGGGTGGAGGAAATAGTGAAACAGCTCTTCGTTGGTTATCCATCAAGAAACATTGTCTCTACTTGAGGGGAAAAAAGATAATCCACGGGAGTGGATAATCATAAACTAGAGTCAAATTATATGAATGATCTACATTCCTTTTGGCACTGCGTCAAAATGACCAAGAGACCCATGGATATATAGGTAACTGGATTATGCATCACAAACAACGAGCAAAGATGTGATGTGACCGAGAATGATTCCAGTTGCTATCAGCAGATAAGTTAACTGTATTCTGTTTATTTAAAAAACTGTTCACTTGTTGAGTATTGTGGTGGGATTGAAGCCATGAGTTGTTGGAATCCACATTCAGTGAAGCTTCAGCTTGAGCCAGCAACAAGCAGAATTCACCATTTTTACAACTGAACTCCTGCCACATGGTTGATTGACTTCTTCATAGTTATCATAAGCCATCTATATATGGCACTGGGCAGAGGATTCTGATGTCAGGTAATGCTTTGATTCTTAACATTTTTTTCAATGTTAGCTGTTGAATTCTTTGGATTCAATAATGATTAACATTTGGCATACTGTTTTCAACGAGAAATGAATGTGCAATACTCTGCCAGAAATCGCTTATTAATTAGTTCTGATGTCAATTATAAAATCATACAAAACACGTGACGAAACACACACACACAGATACATACATACATATATATATATATATATATATATATATATATATATATATATATATATATATATATACACACTCACACATACATACACACATTTCCTATCAATAGTTTGCACCAGTTGTGGAGTAGTATATGTATATTCCAAGTTTCTGCCTTATAATAAGACGTGCCAATAATATCTAGTGTTGGTGTAATACACTTGTGTCAGTCGGTCACTAAATTTAATTCGTTGTCTTAAAATAGCAATATCATTGTACTTCCGCGTATACGGAAGTGCCAATTTATTCCCCTTTCCCTTTAGAAGACTGGAGTTTTTTTTCTAGGTTGAGGTTAAATCTGATTTGTGACATCATTCAGTTGCGAAGACCTTCGGCGTTTTGAGCCCATATGTGGTCTTAAGTTCTACTCTCCGAGTTAGTCCTTTCGATTGACCGAGTTCTCCTTCAAATACATAATAGCTATGAATCGGGCTATTTTAAACTCTCGTAGTTACTGTTTCTATTAAACAAGTAATAGTCGAAGTCTTAGTAACCCTCTTTATTTCTCCCTAAAGAACAACTGATGTTATTGTTCGGTTTTCTTTTTCAAATGAATAGATAGAGGTGACGGGATTCAAACCAAATTAATTGTTGTTAAAAGCCCAGCAAATAAATACAAGAAAGGTAATCAAAGATTGAAGACTTTCCCGGTGTAATTGTTGGATAAAAAGTTCTCGATTTTCACACGGGTTAAATAGATTAAAACGCGACGTTTCGACAACTAAAAGCTCTGTCGTCATCTTTTAGTTTATATATACACGTCGCGTTTTAATCTATTAAACCCGTGTGAAAACCAAGAACTTTTTATCCAACAATATATTGCTCAATTCGAATAATATTTCCTGATACCCCATTTAAATTTAACCAACCCTTGAGAGCAATTACCGTGTCCTTTCCGCCACAGCACTGCTGATGTCCTCGGCATCATTGAACATTCCTTCACGTTTTCTTTTGAAACCAGATGTGTCGTTTTGCATTCAAAAATATAATAGCAAACTTTATTTTAATTTAGAGAACATATTTAACTTAGTAATTAACATTTCTTTTTTCAGTTTCAATGTGATATTTTCGAACCTCCAAGGTATTGAAAACGACCGACTCGCTCAGCCATTCGAAATGGCTGTAATAAAACTCGCACCAAATCGTATTTTTAAAAGTTTTATAAGTCTGTTATTTATTTTTAAATTTATTTTACACGGTACAACATGTATCATTCTTCCATTATCACAATACTGGCTACATTGGGTTGTTGACAGTTTAAAATAATTTGCCAGCTTAATTCTAGTTGTCCCAGAATATATTTATTCTGTCAATACCACAAGCAATCCCAGTATTATTGTGATATGTATAATATTAGCGCTCAATTATCTTGAGAAAACTTTCCAATTGTCTGATAAGTATGAAAGTGTTTTTATACATGCCTGTTGACAGAAAATATTTTTTTATTCTTGTGAATGTAAAATGAATGTGTTGAATGTTTTGTAAGTAAGTAATTTATAAATGGGTAAATGGCATTTAAACATTTCATATTATATCTCATTTTGTTATAAACTTGTGTTTCTGTCTTTATATGTTTAGTCATAAGTAAAATAAGTTGTTTTAAAAGAAAACTGAATGTTATTCCTGTACTTATTCAAATGTTTTTTTGTACCTATGGAAGCCATAATTTTTTGATATGTTAGTCTCATAAGACAGGAATAACATGCAATTTACTTGCTTTGTACTTGCTGTATTAGGGAATCTCACAGATGTGTTTTGTTCATAATGATGATGTAAAAATTATGTAAAGTAATCCATCAGTTATATAATGACACGAATAATTTTTATAATAAAATTAATGAACAATATTTATTGACTTATTCATTTGTATTTAGCTGATCCTTTTTAACATTTAAAACTAATATCTGCATCAAATTATTACATGTCCAAGTATTATATACTTATAAACATTTACAAACATTTGAACAAAAAAATAAATATCACTCACAAAAATACAATTATTGAAAAGGAAATAAATAGGACTGGAAATGCTACAGTACTTGCTGTAAAATCTAATGCTAAAATACATTGCATTATATAGTAATCAGGCTTATGAATTAAAACAATATATAAAATGCTAAAGTTCATTAAGGAAACCAAAGAATCTTTTTCAATGTGTATCACCAATCAACACAATATGGTTAAATTGAATACCAATGAGTCCGCAAACTTTGATCATTTTTAAATACAGCTTTATTAAATGTACTAATCCAATACTCATCTGAAGCTGATCTCTCTTTTTACAGGCTTGACAAAGATCTTCTCATTAATCAGTTGTAGTAGAGAATTCAAGAGCAAAAATTAATGTAAGATTCTTAAATTTGGAAGTAAGTCTCTGAGGGTAGGATAAAATGTAATTTTGCCTAAATTGCTTTTTGTTAACAAGAGATTGTAATATTCTCTTACCTATTATTATGTTGTCATATTTTCATATGCTAATAAGAATTCAGTTATTATTTTATTTAAAACTTTATTCTGTACTCCAATACTAATAGGTCTGTAAACTTTTGAAGTTGTTATATTTTTACATGTTGGTGCATATAAACATTATAAATACATATTCCTGTTTGATATTGTCTCAGTGTCAAAATGTTACTTAAGTGGTATCAGTCCTAGGACATGTTTCATGTTAGGAACATAATTTAACACACACATCCAGTTTATTGTATTATTTAGAAATAGTTTGATATTGGGAATAATTAGATCACAACCATTATTCCCTGTATGAAATCTCTGGCTGATATTATTAGTATTAATGAGATTCATATTTCAAATATGTTTTCATTAAGAATGTATAAGAACATATATGCACACCACTGTTCATATTCTATTAGTTGAGTTATGTTTTAAAGTTGCTGCCATTCACTCCTTTCGTTTTTAAGTTTATTTACATAGTATTAGAAATAGATCATATTTTATATATTATATAAAGAATTTGGACATCAAGAGCATGGATTTTTACAGAAATAGCCATGTAAATTAAATTACAATTTTTGCCATGAACGATAACTTTATAGACATGTTTGTTATAGTAGGAATCTTATTATTTCAATTCATTAATCAAATAGCAGCAGATAAGAGAAGAAAGGTTATTTCTTTTTAAATTTAATTTTCTTATCTTTAATTGTTTAATATTGTCCAGGTGTTTATTAAATATAAAACCTTTTTGGGTAGCTTCTGCTTTGTTTGTATGCGCTATTTTTATTTCATACATTAAAATTGTTACATCTGTATTGTTTTTGAATAATAATAATTACTATTATGTTTAGTATTAGTGATTTTAAATGCTGCCATGTATGAATGTTCAGTTTTTCCATTGGCTGAGTAAAAAAGGAGATAATTGCACCTTGAGATTATTCAGCTGTGGTTAATTTATTTCTAAATGTATTAATGTACATTTTACCATTTAGTTTTTAACCCTTATGTAATCCAAAAAATTTTGAATGTCACAAATAATCTACATTTTTAGACCCTATTGCAAAATTCAGTGTCAAATTATTGGGATCAGGCCCTCAAAAATGTGAAATATTTTTACTCCTCAGCAGCCTATATATATATCATTTGGATAGAAAAGAAAACATAGTGTAGCTTACTAACCTTAAGTCAACTGAGGAATCCCAATCATTATGTATCCTGAATCATAATGTAAAGTTTTACCACAATATGATACTCTTTGTTTTCCGTTACTTAAGATGGGAGAAGAACCAGAAACTAGAGGTTTCAGTAACTTCGTAGCACTTATTTTTTCTAATTGTACACAGTGATCAACACAATCAAATTGAGAGGCCACAAAGTTTGTAAAGGTGAAATTTTTTGGTTTTAACATCATATGAGTCCAAGATAAAATGCATGATAAAGCATTTCTGGTCACAAAGACCTTTTCCAGTTGCTTATAACAAGCACAAAAACTATGAATTGATCATCAGAATTAAATCGCATCCATTCTGTCATTATTACAATCATACTACCTATTTTTTAACACCGTTAAAAATACCATCTAATTTATTACTTTTTAAAATTATATGAAAATAAAGTCTCTCTGTATTTCCCCATTGATATTCACACCTGATCTACAATATATTTATAAGTATGCTCCTCTTTAATTTACATGATGTAACTAGGAAAGGATTGAGTCCTGGAAATAAATAACATTATATTTCTTTAATCAGTTTAATAAATATTTTCACTGATACAGTACAATATAATTTATTTACACCTGTATTTACAAAAATAAGTTTCCATTCAATTATATTATTTTTATAATTTTCATCAAGTTAATGCACACAATACTAAAGCAAGCAATATTGAAAGAGTAATATTTTATTATACTGAAATTAAAATGTCAACAATGTTTAGGCCTACTCAGATGTAAAGTTTGATATGGATATTTAACTTACATAGCACAGCCATTAAAATATTTACAAGCTACAGTCACAAAAATAGGAAAATAGCTGCAAGGAGTTACATAATTTCATGGTGAATCTGTTATTTAAGTTTTGTTACATGCATATAAGACATTCTGAAAATTTCAGACACATATCTCTGTTCAAAACAAAATTGTCATAAATAATATCCTTATATCACAGTTGCGAGAAACTGTTAAAGTTCATGTCAGACTTCTTGATGCTAATAACTAGAATGGTAAAAGAATGTCTTCAACACAAATGTAATGGCACATGAGAAATACGGTAACATCTCAACTAACCACCTAAATAATATAATTTTGTTATATTAATATTTACTTTAAATAGGTTTCACAGACTTTCTCAAATTAGTGAACAATTTTACAAACATTGTACGATGCACAACATACACATTAATTAATTAAAGAGCTAAATATTTATTACAAGAGTATTTTAAGCATTAATTAATTTATGTCAAATATAAAAGGCTTATACAATAAATATGAAAGCAAAATACAAAATGCATGTAATAGAAGTTTTATAAGATATAGTAACCCCTCAATGAGCAACTTATGTACATCAAAATGTTTTTATGCTTTCTTCAGTCTTCATTTCTTTGTGCTCCATTTTACATGGGGGTAAAGGTTAATGGTATGTTCTTGCAAAATATAAAAAATCATATAATTATATAAAACATTCATTTGCACAGTCAGAAAAATATGTTCAAAAACCAATAAGCAAATTTTCAATTTCAGTTTGTTTTTCAAAATCTTTATTGTTATTTGTGAACACGAGTCTGGCATCATTTGACTCAAACAATTCACCACACAACATTTACATTCTTCCATCCCCATTTAAACACATTACTTTGCATTCATCACAATCAAATAATGTATTTTGATACTTTATAGTAAATGGTACATTAATCAGTTTTTATCAAATAGCATAATTTCTAGAAATAAGTATAAACTTTTGAGTTTATAATACTATTTAAATTAAATTAGCAGTGTGGTACAAATTTTGATCAGTGTTAAAATAGATTTCAAAAATTAATTCCAAATTCTTTCATGAAAATTTGAAAACTTTTTTGTTTTCAAGTAAATCTCTTGCTTTGTGTTGTCTTGCGTTTTGATGTGGTGGCAACAGCAGTGGAATTAATAAAACTGTCTCCAATACTTGTGAGTAATTTAGGGTCAGAACAGTTAAACTTTCTAAACATTCTAACTGCTTTCTTCAGAGGCTGAAAGTTATATACATAATGTAGAAATAATATTTTAATTACAAAAATTATTTTCTAAAATCTTTATATATATATATACAGACTTTTCACCTAGTTCTGAAACAACATAAACTGTACTCAGTCTTTGAATAATATAAATTGGAAAAATTGTGGGAAAAATTAATATTGACAGAATAGTTCCAGTGGTGAACATTTGCATGATTAGAAAAGATCATGATTTCCAGATCTTAATTCCGCTGATACTTATTAATGACAGTTTAGATTGGTGTTAAGGAATTCTGCAAACACAAAAAATATTTACCTTTGAACGTTTTCCCCAAGTCATGATGAAGCTTGGCACCAACTTCTTGTCCTTAACAATTCCCATTATGAGAAACATATCTCGAGGATTTCGAGTTTTGCTCTCACAGCACGAGTCGGGTGGCTGCATTATTAAAACTGGTCGCTGTAGTTGCCGCTTAATCTCTATTGGAGCCTTTAAGACTTTAGCTTTTTTGCATGTCAATTTAGTTTTGTACAAACGTTTAACCTTTGCTCTCACAGCTGAAACCATATTTAATATTTGAGTACACAATTTATTCTATGAAAATTTATTGTATATGTATTTATATATCTATACATGTCTTTCTTTTCTTTAAATAAAAAGGATAACAAATTATGTCCTTGAATACAACATTTTGAATAACAAAAGAATTCATAGTACTATAACCACTATGTACATTTGTAATCCTATAGTTGCAAAACTGTTTGGATTATTATATTACATTCTAACCAATTTAATATGCTGTAATTTCACCTGTAGTGAGTTTTGCAAAATATTTACTGCCATCAAATATTTAATACAACAGAATATATACTGCATGAAATTCATTATGCATACTTTCAAATATGTGGCAAAAATATCCAGATTAATAAATTAACAAAGATAAAAATCTATGAAATACCATTAGAACCAGAATTTAATTCTTAAAAATTCTTGGTTATCAAACTACCTAGGAAGAATACATTTCCTCCTAGTATGTCCAATCACAAAAATGTTCCTCAAAATAATTAATTCCACAATTATGCTAATATATGTCAATCTCCACAATATAGAATTGTGATCTCTGAATAACTTTAAAGTTGTTTCTAAAATTTATTAAACATTTCAGATATATAATAAACTATGCAGTAAAACAAATTTGTAAAATTTCCCTTTCTGTTTTACAATAATATTAGAAAGTTTAAATTCATGTTAATTGTAATTATTATTTGTATTTTCCCACACTCCATTAAGATATGGAATCATTCGTCCCATAATGTATTTGTCTTATTAAAAAAATATCATCAGCATTGTCTTACTATTCAAATGCATATAAGAAGAAGAAGACGACACATGGAAAGCAACAATGAAACTTCATCATGAATGATCTCCATTTCTTTTTAAGATCAGCGATATCTTTGTTTTTATATTAATAACATTGCTTTAGAAAGATTGTGTTGCATGAATTTCAAAAAGCTGTATCTATCTGAATAAAGTAACAATGTTTGGAGAACCATTGTATGGTATTATTTTCATCACCTAATTTAGTCTCTTTTTGTTTATATCATTTAATTGATAATTTTAATCCCACACAAATGTTTCTTGATTAATTAAATTGATTGAGAACCACCACCGTTTATTTAGATGTTTGAAAACCTATCTGACAGTAAAATAAAGTTATTTCAGTCCAAATTGGCCAAAATTAATTTTTTCTCCAACAGAGATATATAGTTTTGGCTGAGAAAAGTCCTCTGATGGTCATAAATTTATTAATTTAAAATAGGAATCATAATGTAGATACCGAATTTGAGTCTGGCATCATGAAATCGGTTGCAAAGTCAATAAGCGCAGTACTTTAGATAAATTGAGAAGACACTGAAATTTGCAAATTGATACAATGTAGCTCTCAAACTACTTCTTGTACCACTTAATTTTTTTTACAATTTCAATTAAATACACGTATAACATAATAATTTTTTTTAGGTGTTCTCTCAGCTTACCAAAATCTGCTCGGCAAAAGTTATCCAGAATATTCTCATAAGTTTCAACTTGATTACAGATTAAGCATCCGCCATCTGAAAGAAAGGATAATAATTTATGTTTTACAATGTGGTAGAAGTCTTACAAAGTAAATATAAGGTGGAATATGATATTAACAATAAGATCTAGATTGACTGGAAAATCATTCAGTCATAAATCTTTCCACAGAGAACTTCCTCACCTTCTGATTTTTTGAAATATTATTTTCTGTTGCTGATGTTATTGTCACATTGATAAAATATTTTTTATGGGATTAATTGAAGGGAGGTAGACAGCTAGCTCCTACATCGTCATCAGCTAAGCCATCTGTAAAAATTCATGTTTTTCAAATGACTTTCCGGGTTGTAATAATTGATTAACAACCTTCCATTTACAATAATGGTATAATCTTTACGAATATAAAATTGTTCTTCCACACATTAAGCATTTTCACGTTTTTTCGAATGTTCTGAACGTTTTTGTAAAAATGATTTAGCGAGTTTTTAATTCTTAACGCCTCATTATGTGGGTGCCTCATTTTTAAAAATAATGGATAATTGAGGAAGTGGAGAGTTGGAATTAAAACGAGGGATGTGAGTAGGAAAGAATGATCGACATTACGAGATGTATAATCCGTCCATGTTTCGCGTCAGTTCGGAGAAATAGTGGGAGTCGTACTCAGAATGAGTATAGGTTCTTATGCTAGCAGAGGATAAGAGGGACTTTACGAACATAGTTTTTCCTCGAAATTCCAATTGGCGGTTCAAGTAGCATAGAAAACCAGGTCTGAGAGGTGAAAATCTGTGTATGTTAAATATCTTTTGTGACTTATTGTATTTTTTTTTAATGAAGATACAAAGAGCCTTTTACGAAGCATGTTATAAGTAAACAACGTGTATCACAACTATCTGCAGGAAAAAAACAGAGGCGTGGACCAGCCCCATGAAAAAAAATGGACATAGAACAAAGTAATTTATTACTTTTTTGTACTTTAGATGCTTCCTCAAGTCACTTTCTTTTTAAAAAAAATAATTATTAATTGACAATCTTTGGCAGAAAACTCTCCAGCGAGACGTTCTCTGATGATGGAAATATGCACACTACATAAATACCCTCGCCGGGATCGAACCCGGCACCTCTGTAGAAAGGAAATATGGCTGACCACTACACTACAGCATGTTGGCCCTTATTTCAATTATCACAATTTTCTATATGATTTACGTAATGAAATTTCTGCAATTAATTAATATTAGAACAATATATCTGATTATCTGAATTCATATGTCAGTTCTGCAAGAAAGGGAAATACTTGTATGTTTCCCAAGCTTCTTCGTGTATACCGTTGTCATATTACGGATGCTGCTTATCTTCTCAGCTTTCATGGACAGCAGCTGGTTGATAGTTTATTTATAACTGTTGACGTTGACAGATTCTCCAAGAAACATTTATTTTACTCCATATGGGCTGTCGCAGAGAAAAGCTCGTCTCGCTCAGTTTTGATGGATGAGATGTCGAAGGCTAGTGGCATATTTAAAAACACTGGCTTAAGTTACTTATCAACTGTTTGAAATTTTACAGAATGCCTCGACGTTTTTCTCAACATTTTCCCTTGAGATCCTCCAAAACTATAAAAAAAATATTTTAAAGTATATTATAACTATGATTTTGTTACCATGAAATGACTGTAATTTTTAGGGCTTAAGGCTATCTGAAAACCATTATCTCATACTTATAAGTGTCTTGTGAAAATGATGCCTGTGTATTTCGATGCAGTAATATGGGTCTTGATATTAAAAGATTTTCACGTATTTATGAGTTAGTAGAAAAAGAAATAGATAAACCGAATCGAAATCGATTCCTTGGAAAATATGCCGTCGTATAAAATGAATATAAGAAACTAAAAATTATATAAACCGTGAACTGCGAACTACAGGCCTACGATTTGTTTGCATACGTCATTACATGAAAATACGGGAACGATTGTGAGTTTTCATGCAATGCTTTTATTTGACGATATTCCTAGAGTATCTCAATTCCTTGATGATTCAAATAACAAGTATTATAAATATAAACAGGAAATTTAATTTGTAGGCATAGTCACATGACTAATACAATATTACATTAAATAAATGTACCAACTATATTTGAGATGCAATCTAATTTAATTCACAAAAAATTTAGGGCATGCTGAAGGCGACGCTCTCATCTAGCGCATATGCAGTTCATTCAACATTCATTGAGAGATTTTTCATTTCATTGCTTACAGTCGCGTCGACACTAAAACTCAATTTCAAAGATTGGATAGAGGTAAATAGTTTTTATTACATAAGTGAAACTTCTTTCGTCGCGATAGGGTACTTCGGCGTGTTGAGGAATGGAGGATAACGTAACTGAAGGAGCATAACTCATGTGACGTTCCAGCATACGCGTCAACTGACGACCAACAATCAGAAGCCGCCAGGTTATAGCTGTAAAGGTATAGTTTCAAAATTTATTACTTACTTGCTGGGTTCCCGGAGTTGCCCTTGTACTTATTTATATAAGTACAAAAAAGTAAATTATTATACATTAATCTATCAGTCACGAAGTGATTTAACCTACCTATGCAGAGGGAATGCTAATTTCATTTGAACCCCCACCCGTGCATTAAGAGAAGCATTAATACTCCCGATATCAAATTAAAAAAAAATACTCATAGTACCTCAAGGGCGTCAAAAATACTCAATTGAGCGCTGAGAGAATAAAAAATTTGCAAGGTACCTTAAGACACATAAAAGTATCCTCGGTACACTAATACAGTAAAATATAAACGCACTTCCTTAAGAGAGTTAGTTGTACTCCCGGTCGCTGAAAGAGTCAAAATTTCTTCATGTACCTTACGAGTGTTTGAATTACCCCCCGTTTCTTTGAGAGTAAAAAATACTCCCGGTACCTTATGGGAATCAGAATACTACAAAACGGGTTGAAATTATACTCAATTAACTTCGGGAGACATACTATCAATCTCATTATGCTACTATGTAAGATGCACAATTTTCAGCATTTCTTTTCAGCTGGAAAAAGTTATATATATACATAAAAGCAAGGAAAAAACAATATATATATATATATATATATTTGGGCAGTGTTTTAAATAATATATACATTATACAGATTTATGGTATGTCATATGCTTATTAGTTCCACAGATCGTATAACCTTTCGTATTTTTTTTTATTACCATTCGATGGAGTATTGCTGGATATAATTATACTTTTTGTTCAAACAAAATATTTCTCCTTTACTTCATTACGAAAATAGGAACTATTTTTTGTTGTTGTACAGCAGTCTCTCTCTCTCTCTCTCTCTTTCTCTCTCGTGTGAACGTGTGGTTTGACGTCTCTTTGCGCACAGTAATTTAACACGAAATTATCACATTTTTAAATTATAATTCTTTCCACTTTTTTTAGGGGTTTCTTACTGTTCCTCGTGTTTTAAATAACATCTGTACCAAGCTTTGTTGCAATCTGTCCACGCGTTTAAATGTGTATAGGGAACTACAAACAAACAATTTACAGCCTTTTTTATTATATAGATTTGTTTATCTCTTTCTCAGTTGCGTTATCACAAATCTATTACAAACTGGCCGAGTCGTTACTTTTTCTCTCGCAAATGTGTTTCAACTCAGTGCCTCTGCATTATAATATTTATAACGATTTCACTTAGCATTTTCAGTGACCACGAACCCCGAATATATACTGTATATGTTCTAAATCTGCCTTATATCAGCCGTGAAAGCCGAGCACCTTACATAATTTGGCATTGCTGTCCACGTCTTCAATATCACGCTTTTTATTCCAGTAGCAGAATTTCTAAACCGCTATATCGTTAAAAATTAAAGATTAAGGAACAATCTCTCATTTTAGTCCTACGCTATCATTCGTAAATCACTTTATTATTGTCACAGTCAAGTTTAAAGGTCGAGTGTCTACCAATGGCAATTGAAAGTTTAATACAACTCTGAAACAACACTCTAAACTAACTAGGACATTTCAGAGCATGTAAAACAAGCTGATGAACGCTTTGCATTGCAATGTAGTACTACTTTAGTCATAATTGCGTTTTAAGTATCCGTGGGGAAGGAAAAAGTAGTTTACGCACTGGACTTGTTGCTTTCCCACGATGGGCTTCAATTAAAACTGAGCGGATTGTCGCTGGAACTGTAGTATTCTGACGTGGAAGGAATTTTATGGCATTTTAATTTTCCCTGTAAGTAAGAAATAAATATTTTTTGTTGTTGAAATATGCTTTTGAAAGCTTGGATACGCTACTGTCACAATTTAATCGATTACAAATATATTTCGAGTTTTCGAATAATATTAACTGCGTGAAGGATTTATTATGGTTAAGGCAGAATTATTTCTGGTCGTATTCAATAATTTGTTTCCAATAGTATATATAGCCAAGAAAGAACTGACACGATTAAGAGAAACCATATATATACACAAAAGAAATACTGGAAATAATTCTTTGGGTGTAGTGAATTAGAACTTTCGTGAAATAAGATTTTTTCCGGAAAAATATCGGAATGAAAATGCGTTAGTGAAAAACGAAGAGAATCGTTCCATTGAACCTCTTTGAACTAAGCTTAAGTAATGTTTAACAATTTGACACTGAAGTAACCTGGCCTGTCTGTTATGTAACTCTGCGATCCGGTCTCGAATAAGCGACTCTCCAACACAAAGCAGAACCTGTTCCCAGTGGGAAATTGACTAGAGGTAATTTTAATATTTCGGTTTGCTATTATACATATTAATTGGTGATTACGTTCACGGAGTCTGCTGTAAACTTGTGCGAAGTATATAAGAAATTCACTTATAGTATGGTGACCAATACTACTCTTTGTTTTTAAAATATATTTATTACAACATTTCAATTTTATAGTTACTTATAATCATGCAACTTAAATATACGTAAGTTTTCGCACAGAGATATATTTTTTTATATATATTTATGTCTGAGTGCTTCCCCGTTCTAAGGCAAGATGAAGATATATTTAGAAGTAAGACTAAATTTTTCCTGAAGCATAGTAAAATAAGAAAATATTGTGCACCCGCTCAGACGTGAATTAGCACTTAATGTTCAGGGGTAAAGTATGACAACCATTATTGTACTGTTCATTCTTTGAGATTATACTTCATTCCTCATAAGGAAGTGGTGAATTAAAAGTCAAGATTCAGTGTGATATTGAATTTTTAAGGTCGAAAAGTAGATTAATGTAATATTTTTGCAACTTATACTCGTATTGCATTCCTCAGTAGGCGTTACTGAATCGGTTCACACGCGGGATTTCGTGTACTATTACCGATCCAGGAAAATTGAGAAAATTACTGTATTAAATGATTATGTTGTCGGAATTATAATAGTCAAATAGTTTGCTAATACAAATAAAATTGATAAATTAACGATTTTCGTGCCAGAAAAATTCTACTTAACGCTTCAATAAACAAACTAACGTCTTCAGAATATTAAAATACACTCACGCACACACATAAATATTCTGTAAAACATATCAAAGACTGAAGACCTTTCCGTTGCAATGATGGATTTGTAAACTATTTAGGATATTAATATTTCTTAATTGAACGTAAATAATAGACCGTTATTAATAAATTAACTTTGATGCCGATAATTTCATTTTTCTGTGTAGAATTATAAAAATATATGTGCTAAGTTGTATTTAAGTTAGTGAGTGCATGAACGAATCCATAGAATATCGATTGAAAAAAATCAAGGAAAATGACTTTTCGTCGTTTTCCGGATGCAATACTGCAATTTAGCAGTTGTCAACATAGAAACCAAAGGTTTAGGAAACGAGGTTGTTTAGTATGAGGATGAAGACTTTTCACAGGCACTAAAATTAATAATTCAAAATTATTTATGATGCAGCACATTTCGGTTGCCGTGGAACACGTTTTCGGTCGGGCCAATACAAGGTAAAGTTCATTTTCGATAGATTGCAAAGCCAGTGCTGATTCGAAGGTCACGAGCAACACGATTCAGCAGCGCCTTTCAACAAAATTCCAGCCAAGAGATCCTAATCTTAACAAATGAGAATCGGCATCGTCCCACGAGTGCAACTACGTGCATATCGCAGAAACAGTCATAAGAATCCCGTGACGCTGATAAACTATTCAAAGAGACAGGAAACTGGCTAAAAAGTAGTGGTATTATTAGACACACTACACAATTCTGAAGTTTTAGTTTCCATTGTAAGCTTGGTTTGCCAATACCAATTAAAATAAATGTCGCCCCCAGATAAAATATTCTATGTGAATACTCGGTACGAGAATGTTCGTTCATTCATCACGTAATGGAGTATCAATTATAACAACGTATGGAAATTTGTATATATTCGTCAACCTGAACAACGTTTAAAAATGGAAGCAGGTTTGATTGAAACTCGTATTTACACAAGTACGAAATACTTTAGAACGTTATAATCTTATTCCTTGTTGTAGAAGAAACTAGAAAACACCTTCAGACAAATCGTAGAATTATTCCTAGGCAAAAAAATCTATTTTGACGAAATCCTGTATATATAAAATAGGCGAATTCTTTGATATCGGAGTCACACTTTAATTCTAATTTTAGTGACGTAGCTTTATTATCTCTCTAAAACTCTAAAAATCTCCATATAAAGACTTCTATTTTCCATGTTGTCAACTATGAAGCACTTAAAGGTTATTATTATTAAGTTTCATGAACGTATAAATTTTTAACGTTACTGATATCCCTGGCTTCTTATCCTCTAGATTGCGTATTACTGTCATAATTGTTTCCAAATGAAATGACTGTGGACTAACTGTCCGTGGACGTGAATTTGTCCATCGTGAACTGTTCCGCTCTCACACTATTGAAAAACTTTATGTTCGGGATGAAATATTCGTTGGGCGTGTCGTTGTGTGATTCGGACATGATTTATTAATGTGGAAGCACTTCAAAACGAGAAGATAAACTCGTTTTTTTCCGTGTCCCGGAGACACATTTCTAGTCTCCCTGCGTCTAAATGATTAGAAATTTCACCCTCGTAATTACATCACTTCGTCTAAAATCTCATTATTATTTTCCGCTCTCTGAAAACATCTACTTCATTCCCAAAGCAGATAAATGAACATGTCTATGATAAAAAAAATCCGCCATTGACAATAAAACAAAATATTTAAAATCTTTTGGCGTTTAAACTGGTAAATCTACGGAATGTAAAATCTATTGAAGAAAAGATTCTTACTGAGAGTGGAATGTTATAATTATTATCAGGAGATGCTTCAGTGCATATGGATTTGTTTTCTTTGTACAGTTGAAAATTCTTTCAGGTGAGGAGATGATTTAAGTCTGATTTATGTCTTCGCAGCAGTTTTTGCGGAACAGAGATTATTTTCTGCTCTATAAATAAAAAATTATTTCGTATAATTATGTAACTATATAAATATATTTTCTGGGATTTCAGAATTGCTGGACTAATTTTTACTCAGTTCTTATGATAGATACATTTTCAACTGTAATTAAATGACAACATAAATAAAATCCAAAGGGATAACTTAAATAATAGAACGTTTTTAGTAACGTTTGACAACATTCTTCTAATAATAATTACCTTAGCAAGCAATATATTTTTCAAAATACTTTGAAATTGAACCATTTACCTCCAATCAATACTATAATTTACATGTATTAGAATCTATTAATAATAAACAAGCATGACGATTAGTTTCTGTCGAATTATTGTATCTGTCACAAGTGTCAAATTACACTTGCCTTTGTCACATGATACTTGGTACTTGATTATAATTATTATCGTTCTTCCTCCATTTCTCATCACCTGATTAATTTTATTACGTCCGATGTCTCCCCACTTCTCACCGACCTTTAACATACAACTCTAATTTGTCTCTATTTAAGGTCAGCTTTCAGAAATTGACAAAACACATCTCCGTGCGATCATACTTTTCATCCCACCCGCAGCACCATCTTCGTGAAATTAGCCAGATTTAGATTCCAATAAAATGATACTTTCTCAAAATTGGTTCACTCTTCGTATTCCCAAAGATAAGTATTAATACATTTATAAAAGGTTAGATGTGTTTAACGTTTCATATTTTTCTATTACGTGGTTTTCCGGGTGTTGCTGTGATAACAAGGTCAACTTTTTCTTCGCAACGAAAAAGCGGAAATGAACTCTTAAATTTATACACACGACCCACGCAAAAAAAAAACTATTAACAAGGAGCGCTCAGGAACATAACAACCTCACATTAATCATTTTAAAGCGAGCCCCTTCCTTTTTTTTTGCTGCAGGCGTCAGCTGGGGAACGTCTGACAGCTTCATAATCTCATCACAAAGTTTTCGCCACCATCAATTAATTAGAAGCACTTTGGTTTCGTAAAAAGTGTTCATTTCACCTTGTTAGAACGTTAATTGCTGAAATCCCCTTGTGTAGATTTTTATTCGTTTAAATAGTAAGTCCATATTATTCCAGAAAACATTACAAAGGAAATAAATATTTCTTGACCAGTTATTGTTATTCGAACAACAATCACGATTTATCGTTCTTATTCTTCGTTACCACCCGATCCCATAACTATGGAACACAATCTAGTCTGTTTTTTTAGGTTATCACCACTTTAAGAGTTCGTAAGTGGCTGTAGTTTTTACAGCCGTCATCTCAGAGTTATGAGTGGACCTTGGAAATTAATATAGTCCATTTACTAACATGCAGGAAAGTAGTATTGAATTAATACAGTTTTCCGCGTATTTATGTTTCCCTGCAAGAAAAAAAAAAGATTCATTGGCTGAATCGAAACTCTATCCGATATAACTTTCATTGCCTGATAACCTAAAAAAAATTCTTAATTTCAAATTTCCACGTGTACTCATAATTCGTATTCGCGGCAATTGGAACAAATTAATAAATAAAAGTAAATTGTAAATACAGTTAATAAGTCCAATGACTGGTGACGATAAGGAGTTTTTTTTGTGAAAAATAGAACCAGACATAATTAAATAGTTCGTTTACTAGAAAGATACAAAATTTAAATGTGATTAGTGTGGAGGTTCAGCCTATGCCTTCTTAATTTGATTGGGTTATAACGAAGATCGCAAAGGTGAATGAATACTATGTAAAATATAACCTGAGACATCGATTCTAATGTTTAATTGAATGCGTTTCAAATTTGAATTTTATTAATGGAATAAATCGCGAGATATTTTCTACACTATTAGTCGAAATTATCGAATTATTTATTAAAATTTATCAAGCATAAAAACCTTAACGCAGATGCTAGTTAAAGAAACATACAAAGTAGTTTTAAAAACTGGTGTATATATGACCTTTTTTTTATACAAAATCTGAGTTTGCAATAAGAAGTGGATGGTTTAATTTAGGATTTGAAATTTGCAAGCTGCCGTCGCCAATCCATAGATTGACTTGCAGCGACTTCATTTGGAGGGGGGGGGGGGGGAAATCTTTCTTCACAGTATATGTAAATATACATATTCAAATAAAATATGCAGTTAGATATGAAACGACATTTGGATGTAAAACGTGTACCGAAAGTTGCACGATAGGACACAAGACACGAAGTATTGAACGAGCAAAGTTAGGAAAGAATAGAAATGATAGCGTCAAGACAAACGTGATGAGAATCTTAAGCGTAGTAAAAGAGGAAGTGGAACGTTTTACAAGTGTGAAATGACAGCACGGAGAATAACATGTCTAAAGTGAAGCGAATATTTTCTATCTAGAGGAGTGGCAGAAATGTATAGGTAAAGCAAAGCTGTAAAGGAAAAGGAGGCAACACCGTCAAACCTAGATTAAAATTAGGAAACCTCATGAAGACAAGTTCGGTATAGTTAAAAAAGAAACTTTTCAATTTTCGGATTCCTTTGGCTGTCTTCTATAGCAGATTTTTATATTAATGGAACGCCACGTTCCATTATATATCAGCGCAAGAATACGTAAATATCGACGCTGAGAAACCATTACTATGTAAATTGAAGAGACTCGTGTATATGCATATTAAAACGTGTTACAAGTTGTTTCATAAATTTATATTGTTATAATTTCACTGTTAATAAATTAAAAGCTTGGAATTTTTACGGTCTATGATTTCCTTTACCTTAAAGTTGGCTGCAGTTCTGTAAGATATTAAAAATTTACATTATTTCATGAGTTTGTTATGCAGTATAAGAACTACAGGACGGAAATGTGTCATTTAGTTTCAAAAAAATATCCTTTTGCTATCCGCTTGCCATCCGATTTACTAATTCCGATAAAAATGTGCATTAATAAATATTTTACTATTATCTTACAAAAAAACTCATCCAACCTGTGGAGGTTCAACCAATGAAAATATATTTAAAGAAAAAAACAGCCGTGTAATATAATTAACACTTTCACAGTGTCGAAAAATTTCAGTAAATTTTATCATGCGAATTATCTTGTCGGTGAGTATAGCGTAATTACAATTCAGGGTGAGCCAAAATAAATTAGGTTCACGTCAATATCTGGAATATCAATTACAATTTATCGGAACCCTGGCTCTACGGTTACTTTGTAGCGAAATCAAATAAACTTGGATCTAATATGTCCAAGACTAGTTTCGCACATCCATCTTCCAGTATTTCGAGTCATGAAAAATTCTAAAAATTTTAAAATAACTTAATTTTCTGACTCTTGGAACTTTAACTGTCACTCGTGCTTTAGGTCATCGTGTACGAGACTTTTATTATTTTCAGTATCGCATTACGAGTTCTTTCAATACCTCTTGCGTGTTTCACACGCTGAAAACGACTATTAAGATGAAATAACATATTTGCGTCAAACATTTGTGGATTTTGGTTATCGTAGCTACCACTGGTGAAACAAAGTAGCCGTTCCCGGTCATCTGTCAGCATATTTGCTGTTGGCTGAACAAAGACCGAGCAGTAGGAAAGTGTTCATAACTGCCCTCCCCCCCATTACACACAGTAAATTCACTGCAGCATCGGCATCAGCGCCGCTATAAATAGCGCGGGACACAAACACAGACGGAGACTCGGCTCATATAAAAATGCACAATTTTGTTATGAATTAATTCTTCTCGAAGCAATCTGTGGGATGAACAAAATTCGGCGTCTGTACCATTTTTTAAAATATAATATTACGTTTCAATTTTTACGTAAGTCTTTGTCTGCGCCACAAATAATTTTTTGTACCTGTCTCAGCCATATGCACCACGAAATTGAATTAAAATACTGCATAGGTCCTTCAAAAATTAACCTTATCAGTAAAATTCTGATAACAGTTCGGTTTTGCGATATATATATATTTAATACATATATATATGTGTGTGTATGTATTGTAAATACAGCTAATAAGTCCAATGACTGTTGACGATAAGGAGTATTTTTGTGAATAATAGAACCAGATATAATTAAATAGTTTGTTTACTAGAAAAATACAAAATTTAAATGTGATTAGTGTCGAGGTTTAGCCTTTGCTTCCTTAATTTGATCGGATTATAACGAATATGTATATATATATGTAGTCGAACAAGAAAATTATTTTTGTAAACAATATTACTTACACATTTTCAAATACTTTTCATTGAATTGTTCGCCGGAACGTGTAATTTTTTTTCATCAGTGGCAGTAACGATTTGCGTCATTCACTAATAAATTTGAAAAAAAAATACATTCTGATGATTTAGTTCCTGAGGTTGGTCGCTATTGCAGGAGACTCCGAAATCTGAAAATTTATAGTAAAATTTCTCCAGCTTCATGAAGAAACGCGGACGGGGACTGCATTTTATTGACCGTTGCGGAGGCGTTTCTTAATTTCAGTGTTTACCCGAGTATTTGGAAACTTTTCGAACCATTCTTTTCAGGATCTAGTAGGTCTTACGCTTTCCACACTCGTACAGATTTCTCGTAGCCTAGTGGTTAGCGTGACGGCTCTCAAGTGAGCAAACGTTCAGCGGTTCAGTCCCATTGGGCAAAAGGTAAACCCTATCGCTTTTGTAACTTTTAAAAAGTTAAGAGAAAAGCGAAACCACTTATATTTTCCGATGCAAGCATATAGCACAGGCTGTTTCATCTCATTTTCGAGGGTACCTTTTCCACATTCCCGTGGAGATCCCCCGTGGTTTCTACGCCACAGGGGACCAGCAAAAAATAAAATTGGTTGTCTTTGTTAAGTAATAAGTCTTATAATAAACGTATAAAAGTTTTGTTTGATTAGGCTGCTTGGCATTTATTCTATTTTAGTTTCTTGAAGTATTTTATGACATTCAGGTGAAATATATTCGGATCACGGTTTGGCGATCAATTTACAGGCAGATTATTTTCGTATGCAAGCTGTATCGTGTTTCTGATGAAGAAGAGTTCCGAACAAAGTTCATAGGCGGCCACGAAGACGGTAGTGGCACAGGGAAATTAAGATGATATCAGGGAAGAAAGCGACCCAATCTACTGATGATTACAAAAAGCATGTTTAAAGTGTAAAGGAGACTACACCTGGTTTGAAGGACCTTATTTCATGCTGAACAAAGACCGAGTGACATATTTTCACATACAGATACTAGTTAGTGCTTCGCGGATGTTACATGCAAGGTTTTCTTTTACAAAGATGGAGATAATTTACACGATAATATCGACTAGTGATTAGTGGAAGCCGGAGTGAGCGCTCGCGACTGATAGAATATGTTACGTACCGGGGACGGACTGCGGCGCGATGCACATGTCGTTGTCGATAGGAAATCTGTCGCATCGGAACATGTCTGGCCAGGGGAAGCCGTACTTGTTCATGCGGACCTCGCAGCCGCCGCGAACCTCGTCGCACAGCGAGCGGCACGGGTAGATGGCGCGGTCCAGACACACGGGGCTGAAGAGAGAGCACAGGAAGAGTTGCGTGTCCGGGTGGCAACGGACGTTGAGCAGAGGCAGCCACGAGGCGGCCTGCTGCGACACCTCGCCCATCGTGTCGTGCTCCAGCAGGTTCGGCAGGCGCATCTTGAGGTAGCCGATGCCGTGGCACAGGCTCATGTTGCGCGGAATGTCGACGCACGTGGGCTGCGAGGGCCGCGCGCCGCCCAGCCCCCAGTACGCGGCGGCCTTGTGCGGACCCACGCCCGACCCCGAGCCGAAGCCCGGGCCCGGGACCAGCCCCAGGCCCAGGACCAGGCCCAGCAGCGTTATGGCCGCGCGCTCCAGCGTCATGGCTGCGACTGCGACTGCGACTGCGAGTCACGTGACCCGCGGGGGGCCTAGGTCAGGGTGGCGCGCCGGAGAGCGAACAACGAAAATACTCGCAATGTACCCCTGCACCTCGACAAATACAATGCAATATCTGCGATGCTCCGGAATACTAACACATCTACAAGGTATCTATATCATTCCCTGAACCAGGATGCTGCACGATTCAAAATTTACACTTACACGTCAATGGTGCCGAATATCAGACATTTACTCATTCGATTTGCTTAAGTGAAATATATCTTCAATCCTGTATTACACCACATCGCGTCAGTTCACTTCTAACGGCTTAGTCTAGTAATAACCAAGGACTATAAGATAATTTTAAGGAAAATGCAGATTCAAACCTGGACTGATGGAACAATAGATCAGTTCAACACACTCTTCATCATTACGACAGTATTGATTATGCGCTCAATTTCTTCATTTATGGGCCGCTCTGTCAATTTCATACAATAGTGCTGAGTAAAAAATTATTTGGTGGAAAGTTAAAATACATGTAGTTCTACTAAACTAATCTTCTGCGTTAACCTTAATTTTTGCATGAGAAAACTGTCTGACTGATTTTCATTAATCCTTTTATTCTTACTATATATAATAAATTCATTTTTAAATATCAATCTGCCATCCGTCATCTGGAGACAGATTGGTGGACGTTTCAAAATCTGCATAGACATGTATTTTCTTCGCTTTACAGAAAAAAAACCTGCTGAACGGTTTTCTTGTACCTGTAAATAATTTCTTCAATTTTTCGTACACCATTTAAAAAGTTACAAAATAAAATTCTGTCAATTCAGACAAAATGGTAATATATAAATACCACACAACGTTTCTGGGTTCCTTGTCCCCTTCGTCAGGTGCTAAGAAGAGCCTAGAGAAACACAACTGCACTTGTCAGTTGACAAAGCCTCTCTAGGCTCTTCTTAGAACCTGACGAAAGGTACAAGGATCCCAGAAACGTCTTGTCTCAATTGGCTATCTTCCTTATTCATTATTTTCATTCAGACGTGAATTTTTTCATTTTAAAATTCTGTCTGCCAAATTTACTTTTTCTTTTAACGAGCCAGATAAACAACATATTTTCAAGAGAAGATAATCTTATTGATAGTGCCAAGAAGAATCCAAAAAAATTTGAATCAATAAACTTGGTATTGGAACAAAGTAACACTTTGAAGAAAATAAATTGACCAAATCCCCTATCCTGTCAATAATATATGTTGTAAACAAATATTTGTGCCAAGAGATATCCCTAACGTTAAGAGCTGTCGCAATGACACCTTTCCATATATGATGACGGGTACCCTGCTCGGAAAATATATACGAAGAAGAATTCAACTATGAACTAGGAAATACATAAATAGGAAAATTTTATGGATAACCTACTAAACATAATGTCTATATAGTAAATATAGTTTAAAGATATAAAGGCGAAGTTTCCCAGCCTTTTAAATACAGTTTTTTACAGCGTGTTATAATTGCACGTTTTTCCAGTTTGATATTTCGAAGCTACGAGAGTAATTATTTTAATCAGCAATACCACAATTGATAATGTACCAAAAGTTTAATACAAATTATAATGCATCGAAAGCTTTTCTGATATCAAGCAAACCTAACTAAAACTCGATACGATTGATGTCTGTACAGGGGAAATACCAGGGTGAGTAGGCGCAATATAAGTGTGCGAAAATTGTGAAACACACGCCTCAAA
Organism: Zhengitettix transpicula; assembly: GCA_037074705.1. Lineage (NCBI taxonomy): Eukaryota > Metazoa > Arthropoda > Insecta > Orthoptera > Tetrigidae > Zhengitettix > Zhengitettix transpicula. The sequence continues at coordinate 61,139,993 of CM073595.1, read as the reverse complement.
TTTATATTAGAATAGAATACGGTCTCCAGAACGTAGAAAACAACCAGCAGCAAACAAAAATTCAATTATAGGAAGTCGTTCACATAGAAATTAAATATTACAGTCTGGTTTATTTTTGATTACAAGATGTCGTTGTCAAAATGATAACCCACCAAAACAACAGAAAATTCCTCGTCTCTCCGGTTTCACCCACTGGTCCCTAGCAGTAGAATCCTGACCCTCCTACATTCCCTTGTCACATAAAAGCTGACACCCTACAACGTAGCCATCAATCACATGAAAAGGAGCGTAGAGAAAGCTGTCTTTCTGTGGCGGGACTAAAAAAAATATGTTCAGGCTTGCTTTTGCTCAGAATTGACTCAAACTCTTCCCCGTAGACGAACTGAACGCCATACTGATCGAAGCTTGTATTACTCACTTATCAATTATCCTTGGTTTACTCTGTCATAACTGTCAGTTGTGTTCCCTGAGTTACTGCAATGCGAAGCGGAAAAAGCACCGTTGTCGTAAAGCCTTAAATCAATTTAAATTAATAACTCTCTCGAAAGTATGTAATTTATTTCTCTATTGCGAGCAGATTCGATACTCAGACGTAATTAATAAATATTTGTTAGCTCACCTAGTGTGCAACAAATGCATATTGATCAATCCTGTGAAAATATTTCATATTTCAAAGCGTTATTAAAAGTTAATAAAATAAGGAAACTTAATATGCTAAGCTCAACGTTCAAAGAAAATTCACTAAACTGTACTTTAATTTCAAGAACATTTTGCGTCAGGTTTATATTTATGTAGTTCCACAACACTTGTATAAAATATTGTTCTCTTATAGATAGACAGAAAAGAATCACAAATTTAGTCTTTCTTACGCCTCATAAAATTCAATAAAATGTAGGTTTTCATCTGAAAAGATCCCAAACAGCAAACGTATTTGATCCATGTTGATGGACTGTAACCCAGACTGTTATAAATTTTCATTCAATATTCATAATTAAGTAATATTAATATATAAATATAATTAAAATGAATATTTCTTCCACCTCCGTTCTCTTAGAATTTTTTTTAAAATAAGTTTTGTATTTTCTTCCAGTACGTAATTACAATTATTAATTAAATCCGAACCCTTAGACTTCGCACAAATGCGTAAGTCTGGCTCATTTTTTTCTTTCACTAAAATCGGCCAATTAACTTTTAATTCCTCTTTTCTACGTTGTCAGACTCCCCTTTTTGTCCAATTTAGTATCTTACCTAAAATCTGAATGTGTTCAATGCCGTCGTGATCCAAGCCTCATAGTCCATAATCAATAAAACCCAGGAAGCATTAGAAATCAATGCGTCTGCTAATACCTCAATCTACCCACAACCTCATTAACTTTATCAATTATTTAATTTTTCTTTATTTTCTAAACCCTTTACTACTTGATTTTTGTTTATTTTTAAACTAATTTTTTTTTATTATGTATTTTTGTGAATACTATACGGAAAAAATTACCAAAATATATGTCAACCGTGACCAAAGTCAATTTGGCTCATGATTTTGCACATATTCAACATAAATATAATTAGGTCTGATTTATCAATAATTCACATTAATTGGGTAATTATTATTTTAGTTCAATTATAATACCCTGAGAGTGACGCTTCAAATTCCTTTCTTGAAAAAAAACAACAGAAAATAAATATTGTGAAGTTGACCGGCGGGTAGAAAAATCTGCCTTAAGGGGTTGACTCACAGAAAGTTAGGAAATTCTTGTTGTAACATGTCGACGGTTGCCAAAAGTTTCACATTTCCTTAAGTGAATGTTGTTTCATATCTGCATCACGAATTAGCACAGACGCCTCTACGGTAATGCTAAAAGTTATGTTGCATATATACTACACTATGCACTAAAGGGTTAACATATAGGTAATATAAGTTTGTTTTTGTTAACATACACACGAGACTGAAACAGAACATTAAGCTGAGGTCACAATGCGTCCAACTTATTTTATTTATTTGATGGTTCAGAATTCTTAATGTCTGACAACAAATTCTGGAAACAATACTAACACTCAGATTGAATATCTAAAATTTTAGATTTCCTAGCACTATATTTAAAAAATGTAAATGCACGAGAACTAAATTTTGCTCACGACCTATGATACATATGTTTTAATCTTTTTTTTCTGTATATTGATGCTAAACATTAAATTCATGCTGTGTAATTACTTATGCTAATCCGAAAAGGAATGGCAAAGCTGAAACTTTTGTACTGATATAAAGATTGTATATTCCATAGACCCTGAGGTGTGGAATGAGACGTCGTTTGTCAGAAAAATAATATTATTAACATATGGTTCATTTCAATATCAATGTAATTCTGTATATTCTTTGTCAGTTCTTTTTTCTTTATCAATATGATTGTTCTAGTTAAGGGTCACAGATCAGAGTTTATATATATATATATATATATATATATTATAAATTAATTATTATCGAAAAGATTACATTGTAGGTTATTAAGTTTGATATATTGATTTCTGCCAATTATTTTGTATAAATGGGAAGCCATTTGAATGGCAAGAAGACACTTATGATCGAAAAAATCTAAATATTTATAAGTTTTTAACATGCAATTAACATCATATAAGTAAAATGCCTTTTTTCTGCTACCGAATTTTCTCTTATAATTTGTCAAGAGACGGCTACAGATCGAGTTTGTTCCGAATAGCTCAGTGACTGGAAGAAGCGTTGTGACCGTGAGGGGGGGGGGGGGGGGGAGCATGGTACTGTTTCCTATCTCAACAGAGGTTGAGTGACGTGGATGAAGTAATCGGCTTAGATCCACCCTATGTGAAGTTTCCCAGCCCTGGAATCCCACTGTGCATCTGCCTCGGATGTTCAATGATAAACGACCTCTCCACGCTGTATATAAATTTATTTGACGTGAAACACGTGGATGTACTGCACATATACAGACACTGCTAAATACATCTAAATAAATTGAACAAACACCAAAAATAACTCGTAGAAGAAACTCAATAAAGGAAAATAAAGACGTTATGTGTTCCACCGTAATTAACGCTTATGAAACAGAAACTCACGGAAAGAAGCAGACCATTTAACAGGCTAGAGGACAATACTTGTCATATGCATTTGCATAGCTGACTAAAATACTGTATTAGCAGAAGAATTAATTATATGCAAATGTTGGGGGATTCGACGAGGAATAACGGAAGCTTCAGGATCTGTAAACGATTCAAATCAGTTGCAGCTGATGACTGAAATAATGGAATAACTGAGAGGTCGAAACAACGATTTTATTAGTTTGCAGCAGTTTTAAGTTCCAATTAAATATTTTCCAGAAAGAAGTCACACGGCTGAAGCAAGAGAAAACACATAAAATATGATGAAACGCGTTTGAATAACACGTGATATTCTACAGTTATGTCATTAACACACCTAATAAAATTATATAAATACAGAAAAGTAAAATAATACGATAACTACATGTTTCCATCAAAACCCTGAGCTTCATCTGTAGTACAATGCTTATGAAGTTTAAATTTAATGATGGCAATTGTTAAAACTGAACATTATATACAAATAAATTAAAATTTCAAACGTTCAATAACTCGTGTAAAATTTGAAAGTATCTTTTAGTAAATTTTTATTTGAAACATTTATGAGAGTAATATTGTAATATATAATAATATAATACTACCATCAACGCCTAAGATTTTGAAATCTTGCCAACTCAAATTATAAAGACAATATGTGTAGAAAATCATTGAAGGTAGAAGTCGTTTTATTGGTTTAAAAAATGTCTTTATACAAAGAGTAGAACAAGTGAAATACAGAACTGAAGAAATTGTTTCCCTAAGGTGTAAGAAATTGAATTAACGGATTAGGGCCGGGAAAAGAATTGATCCTAGGACATGCGATAAATATTATATAAATTAACACATACAAAATTTACTTTATGTGTAGAAGTAAAAGTATATTTACAGTTAGTGATTTGATACATACAGTATATTACAATTAATTTCAAACAAAATTTTCACTTCTTGAGTTGATGAAAAATTGATATCCAGATACTCTTGCATTGAACGAAAACAATGAATAAGTAGAATAATTTTCACATTTACTTGACAAAATTTGGAATTGGTTTTCAAATTTTGAGGCAGCGTCCCATGTAATCTAATACAATTCTAGGTGACACCTTTTCAGTGTCTGATTTGCCAAATGAATGTTATTGATATTGTGTTTATTGTAGGAATTGACATTATTATTAAACTCGAAAAGATTAATGTTGTTATGTACAGACCAAATTGTTTCGAGAATGTATTAGCATGGGACTGGGGGAATTTGTATCTATCTGACAGTATTTATGCTGTATTACCTGTCGAACCAGATTTTTTTGTTTGGCCAGCATAACAGTTATGACAACGTTGAATCTCGTATACTGCATCACGTATGAGTGGACTATCTAAATGTTCCTTATAATTTTTTATCGTAATTCGTAAATAATTAACAGAATATCAGTCAAAAATTAGTTTCAAACCATACATTCCTTTGTTATTAAGAAGTTTCACCATTTAATTTTAAATTTAAGTAGTGATCACGTCTGGATTTTAGACAGATTATTATTAGTACTAATTAAAAATTTTACTGTGAAACATTTTTTAACAGTTTAAATCTTATTTATATAATTTTTTACAATAGACGCAAAAAATTAAACGATTCGAATACCTAGAAAATTCTGGAGAAAATTACATAAACTGTAAAGCAAGTGCCTCAGATTCGGAACCGTGCATCAGTAATACCACCCCACAACAAAGCAAACTATGGAGCACAAAAATTACAGGCCATAAGCACAGACCTCATTGAGAAATACGATTGGCAGACCTATGAAAATAGTTCTTCAAAGAAATTTTCACGATACGGCATAAAGAAACTCATCATATTAGTAATAGAAATGATGAGCAACTTCAATGAATATAGAATTCCTCCTTCGATTGCATCAGTTACCTTACCGAATTTTTTGAAAGCATTAAGATGATGTTCCTTATGCTAGTAGGTGCACTCATACTGCAGATGATAGTGAATGCTTAAATCGCCTACAATACGCAAATGACATTGTCATATTCTCTGGAAGTGACAGTTAATAAATAAATTGATCAGGTACAATAAACTAATTACGGCGGGTAAGAACAATTTTGACGGAAAACAATGATGTTCAATAAGCACGTAGGTGAGTGTGATGTATCAGCAGTTAAGATAATATTTGAAAATTTAGATCTATACAAGGCTCCTAATAAATATAATAGATTCCATGGTACCAGAGGTTAATAGAGGAGTCAAGCTCAGATGGAACCTATTTGGTAGCAATTCATGGCATTAAAATCTAATATGCCACTTGAAATAAAGTGGCCTATATTTTACGGAAATTTTCTTCCAGTGTCTAAGGAGTAAACGTAGATGATAAATTCAAGTAGTGTAAAGTAGTCTGGAGCCAGGAAGACTTATCCAATGACTTCGTCAGAAGTAGGACGCGAGTTGAATGTGTATTGACAATAAGGCAGGACACACCGTGAGGAAAGATGACAGCATATAAAGACATAGAAATTTGTTTTTGTTACGTAAGAATTATGATGCGAAGTGGGTAAATTTTCATTTTTAATTGAAAAGCGATTTCGAATCGTCTCATAACAAAGTACGTAAACAGCAAACGTGGCTATTCATTATCAGATATTTTTTTATTAAAATTAACTTTTAGTCCGGAGACTTTACAGTTGTGATAATAATATAATAAAATTATTTACAATTGTAAATATTAAACAAATAAAACATAAGGTATTTACAATTTGTAAACTTGTGGTCTTGGATGTGACCAAGTTAGAGACGAGAGAAACCGACTAACTTGTCGGCATGATGTTAGCGATCGATCTGGTCATTGGGGAAACTTCGTGTTTGAAAAGCGTTAAGGAGGTTATGGGGGACGATGAGAAGAACGGATATTTAGGGAGTCTGTAGTGCCAGTTGGTAGGAGGGGGCTAGAGTTAGGTAATTCCGGAGTGATTTAGCGGGAGGATGATGTCAATTGGGAGTTGATTATCAGATGAATAACATTTAAAAGGTCGGTGGGTATCTAAAATAACGAAACGTCACTTGATGCTTAAGTATCTATTTAAAATACATTATCAAGTAATATGTATAAATATTACGGGGGAAAATGAGTGTTAGTTATCAAGTTCACACCCTGAGAATTTGTAGGGAAAACTGATGTCGAAGCTAATTTTTTTTTTCCTCATCTTTAACAAAAAGCAGATTTACTATAACATGGATTATGGACATCGTGCACCTTTACACACGTATTTGTTTGGTTCAGTATACTATTACGCGAATCCTAACAATAGTATTATTAAAACCTACTAAGTGAGGTTATTAGAATTACACGAATTAAAAGTTAATATCTAGTTCGCAGTTAGAAAAAAACACCTGCAGCTTATTTTCCTTTTAGTCACGCAAGCATTGTTAAAATCCCAAATTCAATTACAGTGTTTGAATAATTCCACTCTGCTTATTTAACAACAGCATCTTTTCCATCGCGGAAGTCTTCACTATACTGAAAATCTCATTTTTTAAATGTTGAAAATGAGAAGTTTCTTATGATCGACAGAAATAAATACGTTTGCAAGTCATAATTTGTGACACTTTGATTAAAGCTGAATGGGGTTTGTGATATTCAAATTACTGATATGTTCTTACGAGGTGAATTTTCGTACTGGCACATATTCTCTGAAAATTTCCGTACTTATTCAAAAATTATCGTTGTTATTCTTCTCCGCAATTCATTTGTCGGTCATTGTTTTTTACTGACTTTGAAATAATTTTTGGTCTTAGAGAAAATGAAGCTGAGTAAAATATGATTGAAATTTTATTTTATTTCTAGATCAAAACGTGGGATTATTTTCTTCTTTAGTAGTGATACTTACCGTGAAGTCTGTATCAGCAGGCAGTGAAATGGTAAATCAATTCAGGCATTTCCGGTAGCAGGAAATTATAGTTTAGTTTTAATAAACTTCAAAGGAAAGAATAAATTAATCTGAGGTCGTAGAACTATTAATCACTTGATTATAACTCTGTATCGTGTAGGAATAACGATTATTTTTTGTCACGTGTAAAAGGGTGTATAAATGACCTGTGGCGCTGTTTGCACACAAACCAAATGGACGTGAAAGTATGCAGTGTTGAAACCCGGAGAGATGGGCTGGACCTGCTTTATATCCCAGTAGCGCAGCTGGTCCCGATGATTTACAGCCACACTGACGTCAGTGACAGCATTCCGTTGCCTCCGAGACGGAGGAGGGGACACGGCCCGTTACCATTCATTTAGTACGAGTAATCTGCAATCGCGAGGCACGAGGAGCTGCACTGTTCAATGAAGTTGGCGACCAAGTGAAAATACTCTCTTTAAAGGAAAAAAGTGCATCTATTCTTGAAATTGGTGGCCAAGACAGTTCGGTACTATAATAAGTTGACTAGTCTGATCCTTAAGCCTTTACACCCATTCCAGAGCACCAATATTTGAGAGTGGCTACAAATCCTGGAATCAAGTTAAATTTCCTGAAGAAAGGTCCAGCTTCAATTCTGTAATTATGAGAAAAATATTTCGTTCTCCTGGATACGATTGAAAGGTATTGTTGGGGACTGCAAGTAAAATTTCGTAAAAATATATTTGACCCGGGTAAGATCTTTCCACTCTTAATATCCTAAAATCAAATTAGATGCAGTCTCAGCACAGTAGTAAACCGAAAATATTAAGTTATTTTCTTCAGATCATTTATTTTATATGAATAGAAGAATGTGCAATTGAGCGTTTTATCCGAGGGAAAAGAGATTGGCCAGGCCTGTTCAGTACCTTCGACCTTGTGTTCTGGAAACCAGTGGGCGAAAAAAAAAGAAGAATCTTGTATAAAACCATTGGTACTTCGTTTTTGGAATTATTCTATTTTTCAGTAATTTACCAAATACAATATCCATAAAGGCATAGCAGATTTTGTCAAGTTTTCCTTTCTCTGACCGAACATCAGAAATTGCTTTTGAAGCGTTTTACTGGACTAATCTGACAAAATATAAATAAGTGTGACTCTGAAACTGTTACGTGTCGTGCAGGAGAAAAGTTTAATTTATCAAGTAGTGGCATTGTAACTTGGATTCAGCCATCCCTTGTAGATTCAGTGACTTTTGAAACGTTCTGCATCACAATAGCTACCTCCAAGTCCAACTTCATTGCGTCGATGAATTTTTCTTTACGTATATTTACTTTGAGTGTGAATTATCAGGCTCGTGGCTGATAAAATTTAATACGCAACGATGAAAAACTTCGGGTCATTTAACTGAATTAAGAATGAGGAATAAATGCAATTATTGTACAGAAACTGATTATTAAAAAAGGCGAATTAGATAATGGGTTCAAATGCTCGGTTTTAAGTATCTAGAAAAATATACATGAACTATAGAAAAGTTAAAATTATGTAACCGGCTCACACACACTTTATATACATATTTATGTTGCGAAAAATTTGGAATTGCAGTGAATTTACACAACTGGGTGCAGATTTTTAACAGACATTAATTTTTAATGCCCTAATTAATTTTTTAAACAAATAATCCATTTTTTATTTCCGATTTTTGGTAGTAATATTGCAATTATACGTATGAATGGAGCGAAAACTGTTATTCTTACGTTGATGTTTCTGAAATAATTGAATCTGTGATGTAACTTTTATTATATAACTTTATAAATAGGACGATTTTGAGTCAACTCGTTTTAACGGTATTTAGTCAGCGGTCATTATAAATTGTAATAATCAAAATTAAATTGTTGTTACCGTTAAAAATAGTGTCAATAGATGCAATTCCTGTTACTCATATTTGACGGTGGATCTGATCGAAAGTTATGGGTAGAAATCTGTAGCACATCTGGAGGGCTCCCCATAATGTTTCCCTCTTCGGGGACTGGATTAGACATAATCAAATTTCCGTTTCGTTCAGTGGCAATCTGTAGGGGGAAGGGGGGGGGGGAGACGAGGACACACTATTGATCGGACTACCGTTGTGTCCAAAGTAGAGAGTTGCCAACTGTAGCAAAAGTAAAAGGTTGACGGTTCCAATTAAAATGTATACGGCAAAATGGTGGAAGCGTTTTTCGTTTTCAGAATAGAATTGAATAAATTTGAATAGAGATACTGTTTGAAAAATAATTATCAGGTGGAGGATGAGAAGAGGAGTAGAATGAATGATTTCAATGAATAATCACCAAAGAAACATAGATTGAAATTACGCTGCGGAAATGGGAGAAGTGAAGAATCGAGAAATATCCTAGACAATATTTGAGGAATCTGAAAGATTTTATTTTAAGCCACGAGACGTTTAAGGCAATAAGAGAGGACTGATATCTCCGGATTATGTTGACGCTATACTTATTTGTATATATTTTGCAGTGCGTCCAATTTACTTTTTGCCACTGTTGGTTTTTACCTGAGATATCAAACGTATATGTAAGAAAATTTTCCTGTAGGTCTACAGAACAGACAAAGCTACGTAACTGCAGTTAAGATATGGATCAGATTTTCCTTGACCAGCAAAATGATTTCATATTCTTACCTATAAATAGTGGCAATTTTTGTTTTAAGATAAACAAGCGAGAGTGACGTATAAACTTGACGTGAAACTCGTTGGCAAGTCCTTTTCTCTGAGCTTGCAAACTCGTGAAACATCGTTGCAGAATACTGCAATAAAAATACTTCTATTATAAAATTACTTTATTATTCATAATATCAGACTTTTCACAATTTAAATACAGATTAAAAGCAAACGAATTCGACGAAGATATTCACAAAGTCACTGATTGGACGAAAGGAGAATGCAATTAATGCAAATTAAATCAATTCAACAACAGTTTTCAATAGGAGAACCGGAATATAATTTGCATGGCGAAGTAACTCCAAGGGCGTCGAGTTTCAAATATTTAGGGACTTATTTTGGCAGAAATACTGGGTGGACGAAACAGGCGGGTCTTACCAACTAAAACAGAAAGTTGGATTCTATACATTATATTTTGAGGTGTTGCAAATTATAATTATTATTAATATTTTTCAAGACGAAGTGGGACCGCAACAGATATTACGAAATAGGAAAAGTTTTTAAAAAAGGATAAATTTCTACGTGTAGGTCCTGGTCATGGACATGAAAAAGTGCAAAATAAGGGAACAGAGCTACACAGGGTAAACTGAATAATTTCCAAGAGCCTGCCTATTTCCATTACAAAATCATAAAAACACATGTTGTGGAGGAATAACACGAAAAAGTAATTTCTTATACCAAATTCGGACTATAATTTACCTACACGGGTGTTTTGAGATAATCCTAAAAACATAAATTTATTAAACATGTCCTAAGTAATATGAAGTATAATGTTACAAAATGTTTTCCAAAAAAAACTTAAAAAATCATTGTCACAAATCGAGACCATTCCGAAGTGAATTCTTTACAACTGTTTGGTAATTAATTAAATTACAATATTCTTTACTGTGACGGTCTGTGATAATTTTCAATGAAGGATAAATTATTTTCATTGGTGTAATATATCCTAATTTATACTTTCATTAAATGTTATTTTTCATTACGCCGGAACCCTATTTCGAAATTATTTGAAGTAATCTATATAAATAATCGTGCATTGCATTAAAATTCCAATGTTATTTGTAAATTTATCATAATTGAAATGATTGCTTTTAGCATGCTTTAACGGGATAAATCATCAGCATAAGCTTGCACGTTTAAAGTTATTTCACCTCAACCATTTAATTTTGTCTCAGTGAAACTTGGTAATTAGAATGACATCAAACTAGTGACCTTGGAGCCGAAGTATTTCTTCACCACGCCCAATTCAAGGATAAGTGGCTTCAATATCCTGTGGTGTACTCACCTACAAACAAACCGTATAATATTACTACAATTATCAAGTAGGAAGAATCTATTTCCACGTACGGGATTACAATTCAGGTTATATATATCATACTGTGAGATTTTTTTTCCCTAACTCTCCATATCGCTGCGCATTATAACTGTAATATTTTTATGGGAGACTGAAGGAAATATGTTCAAGATGCCAATTTAGACAAACTCTGCCAGTCCCATGACTACGAATCGGCTACAATACAACTGCAAACTGCCATTTATCATGCAGCCATTTGGGTTAACAATTGGAGAATAGCCATAAACTCAAACAAATTCAGCACAATTTTCTCAAACAAACATATCCTTCAATAACAATATCTGCATTAACAACACACCCATTCTAAACAAAACAATTGGGTTTAATCGTCGAATCTAAGGTAACATGGCCCCCAACACACCAGTCACATTGAAAAGAAATGATTAATTACCGGTTCAAAATCCTAATTCACCTTTATCCTTTTCAATGAAAAAATTACTTTATATATCCCTTATTGCTCCATTATGGATGTACGGCTGGAACATTTGGGATTCCGCAGCCAAAATCAATAAGATCCAAATATTTCAAAACAAAATCCTTCGTTATATCACAAACTGATTCTGGTTCTCATCCAATTTCCGCATCCATAGTGATCTCAATATCCCATATAACCACAAAACATTAACCAAATGCATACTTCTTCAATATAAAAGAGACTTAATTTATCCGATCCAAGATCGACGATTAAAAAGAAAGAGACCCTTAGATCAAATTAATAATCAATAAAATACATAAGTTCAGGATGTGAAACAAAATGCTCCACAGTATAATATAACATGTACATATATCATCACTATAAAATCTTTACATTGTAAAGTTTCCTGTAAATTAATAAAAACAAACATACGTCAATTTCCGTCCTCAACAAACCCAACTGAGTTTCATTTTTCTCTCCTGCCTCACTGTCTATCTTTATTCCTCTGTCAATGAAATTCATTTACGAATATTGTATTTTGTCATATTTCCTAAGAATAGCAAAGAATGTCCATGTACTGAACGGATTGTTTTGATACAATGTTTTCGATTGAATACATTGTTTCCTTTCAGTCAGAAAATGAGATTACTATTGAGAGACAGAGAGAGAGTTCTCGACACGACGTTTTTCAAGGCATATGATCCCAGATACGGGTATATTTGAGTATTTTTAGCGCTTAGCAATTGCTGTCCTGATGCAACGCAACCAAGCTCTGGCAGGCAAACTGGTTTTGCCACTGGTCTTCCGAATCTTCATGAATACGGAATTTATCTGCTGACTTGAATGTTATTCCTTTGTTCTTGAAAAGGCACCAAAGTGATATTTCTCTTTTTCTTTCATCGCAGGTGTCTGAAACGTGAGACTGAATGTTGCATGAACTTAAAATTATACGAAGCTATAAAGTTCAGTTTAAACAATAACAACACACTGCGCGGAACAGAGAGATTTTTTTTACACTTCAATTTTGTTGTGAAATACGCTTCGGGTTGTCTGCAATTCCGAATCACGTAATAATGCACTTCAGGAACACGTTCTAAAGATTAGTATATGGTTTAATATATCAACTTACTATGAAAGTTTGCAGTAAAAAGTCACACTAGAATTAAAAAAGAAGACGGTGTTGGCACAAAATCAAAAGCGATGAATGACATGCAAGCTAGCATGTTGTGAGAGTACATAACCGCGGCCATAAAACGTAGACGAAGACAAACAGGCAGAGGAAAGGCGAGCAGCCAGAAAGCAAGACAAGTTGGAAAGCAGTTAGACATCTGCAACGGAATATTTAGTATAATATATGAACCGAAGCACCTTAATTTTGGGTCTCATTCTTCATATATCAAGCTATGACTACGTTCTTCGAGTTTATAGCAACTGTATGTAGTTTGAGATTTGTTAACACTCGAGTGCGTGCCACGTGTACAGATATTTTTGTCGGTTGTAACAATAATACGTGTGGATAACGGGAAGACTGAACCTGATAACTTAATGCTAATAGTATTTATTCATGAAACATGCACATCTCACAAAGGAGGATAATCTGTTCATCTTCAACAGAAAACTAAAATCAGAAGTAGAACATAAGAATATTGGCATAGAATTTCCTGATTTTGCTTTATTGTTTCTACAATGTCGACTTTTCGCAACTGAAAGGATAACAGCTGCAAAGCTGAAAATGGTGTTCCTGCTACGACGCTAACAAATAGAGGAACGCAGAATTTCCGGGATATTGACACTCGGTTAGGTAACAGCCTTATTTAAATTTACGAGTATGACCTCTTTGAACTTTAGTTTCAAACAATGGGTACATGAATAAATTATAATCCTGGTGGCGTTTTTGTGAATACCTTGATATCAAGATTTCAAATAACGAACGCACGAAAATTGCGCTAAATTTTAAGATTAAGATCAGACGAAAGTACAAAGCACTCATAGATTTATTAATCAGTAGTTACAATTGTTTAACATTCCATATTATGCTGATATTATTATTTACAAAAATAATATATAAACGTAATTCCATAATCTTGGAATCTTGCATTTCCCATCACCCGTAACCTGAAAATGGATGCATTTGTAAAATATACTTATTTATAATAAAACACACAATTTTTAAATGGTTTTCTGATTCCGATGCTAACGCAAGGTAATTTATTTTTATTTTCAAATCCCTTTGAATGAAATACTACATGATATTCTCAGTGAGTTTCACATGAAATTATTCAACATTAATACGATATACATATACATACATACATACACACACACACACATATATATATATATATATATATATATATATATATATATATATATAAAGAATGTGGGTGACACAAATTTTCAGATTGTATATGTATATCTAAAGTTATTAATTAATAGTTTTACTACGGCCAGCTGAAAAGTGCAAAATACCCACCTTAGATCCCTCGAGGCGAAAAGTTTTCGGGACTGAGCTTGTCGATTGTATGGGATGAGAACCAGCGTGTTCACCAGGTGACTGTCATCCACAACTTGCGGTAGAAACCACAAGCCAGCTCGTGTAATGTGTCCCACGGGTGTTTCTTTCTGGGGTGTCAGTTCTGGCCTTCCTTGTGCTCCTTCTGTCAATACTTTCAAATCCTGAGTGGACCGGCATACACGAGTCTAGTAAAGTTCTAGGCCTACATAACCGTGTTAAATTTTCGTAAGATATCATGACGTAAGTTGAGCGATTATTGTAACGGTTATGTTCAAACTTTCAACAAGCGCATCGCAAACTTGTTTGTTGGTGAATGAGAAGTGTCCAATGTTACAGTAACGTACAAACGGATAAAGGCCAGTATCGTGTAATGGATGAACAACATTATCTAGAAATTGATGCTGGCTAATACTAATTATTTAGAGAATTCTTATGATGAAATGGTCGATCAAATTAAATTGCACTAAGATTCTTTTAAATCGCTGAGATATTATGCATCTCTTGTGGACGACTGTATAATTTCCTACAAAGGTTCTGCATTAAAAAACAGATTAACCGCTGTTTGCCGCGCTTGTTTAGGTCAGACCAACAGGCAGGAGAGAAAATATTACTTTTGGCGTTGGAAGAAACATGGAACCATAATTTATTCACGGAGAAGAAATGAGAATCAAATCAATTAGTTGTGGAAGGTGAAAGTTGGAAAAACGTACTGCCTGCGAGAAAGCTTGGCACTCAAAGGCTATCATCATAATTGTTTGTATTACGGCAAACAATGATCGGGTTTCTCTTGCGATTTTAGATTTTCTTATCTAATTGAAGCAGAAACGACAAGCTTAGACCAAAACAGTATTTCTTCGCCAAAACAATGTGGCATATCGGCCATTATATTAACTATTTCTTACTTAGAGAAATTTGAAGCAGTTAAATCCACCTAATGCCTACCTGATTGGGTATAATTTAATTTTACTTGCGCAAGATATATGTTCTATGTGATACCAGCTGTATCACACGGAGAATTCCTCGCAGTGTCGAATGTTGTTTTACTCTTCCTGCTGCAGTGCAATGACTTGTAGTTTCTGTGTGCTCATCATGCCAATCTGGTCCTGTGCCTTGTCAGTATACATTTATACGATGAAACTTGAGTTATGAGGTTTCTGTTATTTTTGTAGAGCTACGTAGTCAAATCCTTTGTATATTGTTTCGGAAAGGCAGTTCGTGTAATTGCGTTCAATTATTAACTATTGCATATTTTGCATTGTTAAATTTCTGTTCTGTGTATTAGTTTTGTTGCAGGCATTGAACTTAAAAGTATTCTTCTAGTTCCAATTTTTGCATTATACTACATATTTTTAAGGAAGTTATCAAAATAAAAAGATAACATGTCTTCCAATACAGTCTACAGTCAAAATCCCTCTAAGGTTTTAGTTAATCAAATATGGACACCATTAAGTACTACAGATTCTTTCCTTTTGTTACCTTGGAATATTGATCAAATTACTAGGTGTTCAACTGCACCTAAGACTCAATATTATTCAATAAACTCAAATTTTTACCATGTAAGTTGCAGTATAGGACTGTTGCACTGTGATCCACGATGAGAATGAGCATTGTTAAAACTTTCTTAATCATCCAATCAGCACTGATAGATTCTGTTCCATTCCATCGGAGACTGCAAAATTCAATGCAGACTTTGGAATATTTTTGTGACAGCTCCCAGGATGTGTACAAGTATGAGGCCTCTTCAGTGTATGGTTCAGTCACAGTATTTGGTTCGGTAATTTAATTGTAATTGAATAAGTGCCTCAAGATCCAACAGATTGTCATCTTCCTGGGTAGTATTGCAGCATTAAGATATGATCAACAATAACAAATCTTTCTACAGAAAGCCAGCACTTGCAAACACTATTCTGAACAACAGGAAATCTTTGACAACTACGTATGAGTATAACAGATGTTGAATTCGGCCAAGTGTCAAAGTCTTATATATACTTAAGAATAACTTCTAATGTAATATTTAAAAAGGATCGTATAGGCACGTAATCCAGTTACACTGACATTAGTTGTAATATTATTAATCAGGGTTCTGATTCTCCGATAGATGACAACCAATTAATAATATTTCTACTCAACATATTAAAATCAACCTTTATTCCTGTCCTCGATATATACAATGTGTCCATACTTTATCATTTTTAACAGAAGCTTTCATCGTTATTTTTCAACATATACATCTGTTTGAGGAAGAAGGCCGACAACAGTGAAAATTCATTTTCAAATGTAAATATAGATTTAAATTTCACTTGCACATATTTATTATGTGTATATCATTAGTTCAGGTTCTGTAAATTCTGTTCCCATTATCATAAAAAAGATCAACTCATTTACTAAAGATGAACACAAATGAAAAAGTAAAAAAGTTTAAGTTATTCATCACTTACATTTGGTACTCAAGCAGAAATTAATATATGTAATTACTTTTTGAGAAGTAAGATCTTTATTTAAAAGTGAAATGTTACTGAAACGAGGTATTTGGTTATAATTAATTATGAATTTTATCTGTATCAGATGTTTAAAGCTAAATTTGTTCAGTTTAAAATCAATGTAATTACTTCCACTTACCTGAAACACTAGGTATACATAATTTCTTGAATAGCTCTAGAATTTACCTGTCACATTATCTGAATTGCACACCATTGGATACCTGTGGAGTTACACCTATACGCAATTCCATAAGACACGAGGAAGTGAAAAAACACTGTGTATATTAGTTTTGCAGTTTCCATATCATTGACATCACTCTGACTACATATTTTGCTGAGCTCAGTTCATTTATTAATTAACATCTTGACATGTTCTTTTTTTATCATGTGAGATGCCTACTAATTTATGACTTTATTCTCCATTAATCATATAAATTTCTTAAGTTACTGATTAAATGTAAAATTATCGTTCCTTATTAAAATTTTCTGAATGAAATATCACAGTGTGTTCAGACCATCAATGTAAGACAGAATTTTGTGTCATATACTAATTAAGTTTATGTAAAAGAAATAATGCTGTTGTCAATGAGATATGGAAAATAAAAATTCCCATTCTTAGGGAAAAATTTAAAAACATCTACAATATGTTTATTTCATATCTCAACTATTATAAGACAAGGAAGTGGCCTTTTTATTGGATACATACCAGATTTTTGTAAATTAAAGTACGGTGACATTTTACTGTGGGGTATGTATGTAAAAGAAGACATTAACAATTTTATTAAACAACATTAAGTACATCAATTAGAAAATTATATAAATTAATTTACTGCCCACAAAACTATATGTTGTAATCATTATTGCAAATTTGGAGTGTATGACAAATTGTGTTTTAAGAGAATAATAACATTGATGAAATAAAATAACATTATATGGTTTCACCACAGTTACAGAAAACATGTAATGTAGTAAAGCGAACTGAAATTTATATATATATATATATATATATATATATATATATATGTATGTATGTATGTAGATAGGAAAGAGAGACAGGGAAGTTGACTTACCTGAAATCAATAGTTGATCCAGTTGGGCTGAGGTGAGAGAATATTACAAGTTTTCAAATGCTTGAGCCCCCTTCATCAGGGTCTGGACTGCATGCCCAACTGGGCTAAGACTAACTAAAAATGATGAGGTTCTGTTGGTCAATCCAAAATGTACAATTTTATTATACGATAACAATAACAAGTATTAAAAATTCAAGCCTTACAACAGAAATGTTTCTATGATGCTGTTATTATGAAAGAATACATTAGGGGCACACTTCTGCTAGGTTTAAGATACTAATGCGGATACTCGTTTAAAGTCCTCGTAATTTGAAAGAAAGATATTCAAACAAATTGCAAAGTTGAAAGATAGATGTTTGAACATTTTACAAAAAAATTATATAAATGAATAAGTACGAGCAACAAGAACTTAGCTCACTTTCATATAATATAAATACATTATTACAAAATAGACCCTTGCCACCATTAAACTGAAAATGGCCTCATATTAAAACCAATGTACTACCAAAGTGAATATTGTTGTTGAGGCATTTAATATAAATTTAGAACCTTTTATATATGAAATTGTATGATGAACTATCTGTGCTAAGTGTCATTTCATGATTTCATCTCTCTATAAAAACTAATAGTACTGAAAATAAATATATCGAACATTTGATAGTAGAATTTATCAAGTTAACTGCTATTTTTCAATTTCATAAAGATAACTTATTAGATATCAACAAATTGATAGTTCATTTTAATATACCAAATATTCTGTAGGAATTGTCAGTTTATATTTGTTGAAATTAATAATATTATTAATTACTTCAGAATACTTTGTAAAAGCTAGGTTACCTAACTTGTACACAATTATCGACATCTGTATTATACACCCCTCTTCCTCCACCTGATAGTTTTGTACGCAAACAGTTTGAACTTTTTATAATTAATTTATGAATTAGAAAACTCAAAGATGGCCAAATTATTTTTTTTGTAAATAAATATATTTTTCCAGGTTTGTAATTTTGTCCATCATATTTGACAACTTATGAATTGATTTATTCATTATATAAGCAGTAAATATTCATGTCCTACAGTTACTATGAAGCAAGAATATTTAAAAGTTCTTTCCTTGAATTAAGAAAGTGAATTCAAATAGTTCATTCATCACTATCACTGGGGAAATATAAACAATTGTTGAAAACTCAAATATGGAATCCCCATGCTACTTATTGCAAATGAGTTGTAATTATAATCCACCTCTGATTAAAGAAGCTAAATTTAATATATTATAGTGAATAATTTTAACTCTGAAATTAATTGAAAATTTATCAGAATCACATGTTTGAAAAAATTAATGTCTTAATCAAGGTAATCTTCTCTTTGAATATGTACATGATAAAATGATAGAAGTCATTTGTTATGTGATGATGCTGTTTTTTATTATTTATTGAGATTTATTATGGTCATGTCGAAATCATGGTCATTGCATGTTATTACAATAGATTACATAGTGTTACTATTGATATACGTCAACATTCTTAACATTAGCGATTTGGTTTCTATATTTGGTGAATTAAGTTTGCTTCCTCGATACATTTTATGAGGTACATGGAAGCTATCGTTGAAGTACAAAGGTCTGAGATGTGGTGTTTTTCAATTTTTTCTTAATTTATCACTAATATGTAAATTTTGATCCTTATCAAAATTTTCCAATACAATGGCTTCATGCAAATGAATATCAGCAACTTCAGGTGAGTGATATGAGCCATCAAGGTTTCAAGTGATTTAATCCTAAACCTTACTAAATTACAAATGAACATCAGATCATAAGGAATCATAATTAATTGGATATGAGAACAGATTGTTTCCTAAAAGACAGCATACTAAAGGGGAACAAATGTTTGTGGCTCAGACCATTTTTTAGGATTATGTAAGGCAGTAATACATTGACAGTATCAACCTATATCTCCACTATTGTGATGATGTATGGAGAATGTTGGAGTGTTTTCACGAATCTAAGAACTAAACAAGAAATTAGTGCAGTTTTTGAGAGTAAAAAGTATTGTCAAAGAAGAAATATTGACAAAAAATATTTTAATTATAGAAAAAGTTTAAACAAATGATTGAGGAAGGAACTGCGGTATGAATCTGAGATGTGCATTTTGTAGAGCACAAAATGTTAGAAACAGAACTTTTTTCTGCTGACCATTGAATTAAATTTAAGAAATTGGTGCTTCAAGAATACAATCCTAATTTACATTCTAAAATACATTCTAATTTGTTGCATTTCTTTCCAAATATGATAAATATCAGCAAAATCATCGGAAAACCTAAATAATTTGATTGTAAGTCACAACAAGTATATTTGGATTTAGCAATTATTTAATTACACCTTAAAAAATAAAATATTAGAGGATTAGTTTTCCAAGAATTATCAGAAAAATAATTTGAGTATCAAACTATATCCTGCAAAGATGCTGATTACAGGTTTAGATTCAGGTGAAAATGAATTACATATTTCTCTTCGATGAAATATGCATTTCATGTGTATCCTTGTTTCTAAGATGTCCAACTCAACCAACCCTAGCTTCGATGGCTGCACCAATAACTTGTGGCACTCAAGACTCCAATAGTTTCTCACTTCACGACTCTCTCTACCCCCTGACTCACTGTCACTCCTGAATATTTTATACTCACTGATCATTTTATCATTGTTAGTCTCTGTGAAAATTCACCTCTCGGACCTTAACAAATGTTTGGCCGAAAATTCATCCATTACTAGATGGACGTCGCATATTCGTCCAATCAATTCTGTTCCCACAGAATTGGGCTGGTTCAATGTGATCTTGTTTGGACTTAAGTCGCAAAATAAATGTAATTACATTATATTACATATTACTATTATCTGTATATAAATAAAAATGAATGTCTGTCCGTGTGTCACTCCTAAACCATTCATCCGATTGGCATGAAACTTTGGTGACTTCTTGTGCGCACCATCAGGATGGTTTCTGTTGGGTTTTCGAAGCGATAGAAAACTACTAAGGAAGAACGGGGGTGAAACGTTAAAACATGCTATAAAGAACTATATTAACGTTGATTAGTTACTTTTTGGGTCTATATGATGAATATTTTCTATATAGATATATTTAGTGTATAATTTTAAAAAAATTCTAAACGGCTTCTATTGGCGTCGAATAAAACGTTGTCGGAGTCGCTTACGTTTATAGTATCATTATAGAATTATTAAGTGTCTAATTTCAACTCCAAAAGGCACGGGAGAGAAGCACCCTTATCGTACTGATGGTGGTTGAAGGGGTTCACATAAAAAGTAATGAAAAAATAACTGATATTAGTGTTGATTCCGGGGTTATAAGAGTCCCTGATTTTAATTCTTGTATTAACAATGGTTGTTAATGAAATTTTATGTTCCTCCACGTGGAGGTGGACGTGGTTAACAGAAGGTTACCCGGAGTAGTTTTAACCCTCTTACGTTACCGGGTAAATATTTGATTTTCTTAGGATACCGGCTATATTTAGGTCTCTATTTAGTTAAAGGTTGTATTTCTTTACTCCATTAAGGCCCCGGGAATAGTTTTAGACTCTATTAAGTCAGCGAGTATTTTTTACTATTATAATTCTTAGTTATTTTTAAACACTTTTATTTTATGTAGTAGGATAATTCCCGAATACCGTCAATCAGCATCATGGTTTATTTAAAGTTAGATGCATAGGGGTTATGTCGGGGAGGGGAATGTAAATGTTCCAAACACTGGCGGTATTGATGCTGGTTGTATGAACTGTTTACCAAGAAGTTAGTGTCGAATTAATTCCTTTTCCGGGTTAATTTAAAAAATACCCGGACAACGTCGCCACGCAGCTAGTATTACATAATTCATTCTGTATTTTGATTGGCGGGTGGTCAAAGTGCAGTTTATTTGCCGAAATACAATTCAGAAATGACTTCGAAGTATCACGTTTAATCTTAGACGAATTTTCTTTTTGCTATTTTTTCTGTTAACAATACCGCAAGAAATGTTCATTAATGTTGTGAAAAGTGAAATTTCGGTTATATATATTTCGATTTCATTTTTTCGTATTTAAACTAAGATTAACAAAGCATCACTGGATTTAGACACGTAACATGAATCTGGTTTTGTCATTCAAGTATGGTTGTTTTGATACAACTGCTGGATTTCAAGTCACATATTTCATATGTCATAATGAAAAGTGTTATATTTTCATCGTTATGATTTTGTAGTGAGTCGCAAATTCGTCTTATGTTACAAAATAGAATCGGCAGCCTCTGCAAATTGCACCTTCTTCTTTTAGTGAGTAAGTAATATCAAGGGAAGAAAAGGTAGCAGCGAGTGTTTGATTTCCCGATAGAGAAACTTTCCTCAGGCCTCATATAAATTTCACAACAGCTATAAAAGTTGTCTTGGTTTAACACCCTTCCCTGCATTTCATGGGCCTTACCATCCTTGTCAATTCCGGCCCCAGTGCCCTTGAATATTCAACAACAAATACCAAGCTTCTTTATGACCCACAGACCTTTACTCGTACGCAAATTTTGCAAATACTGTTCCTTACCTTATTTCAAATATTGTATGGTTGAGTCTAACGAACAAAGTAATTTTTATACTGAAAATAATGTGGATAGTTAGTGTTAAATCAAGTAAAATATTAACTGCATTAAAATACATTGATAATATTTAGAAGATCAACTTCGTTAGCGAACACGGTCATATTGCAAATTTCACTTTCTCCAAATCCTTGTCCTTGGATACCGTTTCACTAAATTTTTCACCATCGTAACATGACACGTTTTGAGAACATTTTAAAATGTACTATCATAATTCTGGTTTGAAAGTTTGTCTACGGTGATGTTCAGACATTTCATATGAAAGTCATCTTATAGCCCATTGCCTACAGAAGAGGGAATTATGAAATAAGGAAGGAAAAATCTAAAGTTTCGAACAGTAAATATACTCTTTTTGGCCCGAGGGAAAAATATATATATTAACCAGCATTGTGGCATACTATAGAAAAATACAGCCACTAAATTTAACCTCGATAGCTGACTCTTTCGAACAGACTGCATTTATTTCTATCCAGAAGTCGAAACGATTTTATTATGAAACATTCTTTATTCACTCATCAAGGTAGCTAAAAACCGGATAGTATCACTATCAGATGGTTTTATGACAGTTCGTGTATATTTTACAACTTAAGATTTATTTTATCCTTATTTAGACAACAAAAAAATATTTATCGTGAGAACACATGACGCAATATCAAAACGCTGATCCTTTTCCGCTCTAAAAACACTGACAATTATTTTTCCTGTAAGAAAGAAACAAAAAGCCGTCTTTGTGACATGAAACTATATGAAGCACATGAAAATACAGTTCTGCCCAAACTTGCTTTCTGTTTTTGTTATCCGCGTGGCTGTACCGATTTCTAAGAACAAACACAAGGCGCAAAATCCAAGAATTGAGAGTCAAGCCAAATATAAAGTAAAGAATTCTCGGTAAACGTAACTACTGACGCCTTTTCTCGCGTTGTAAGATGACACTAAGAAAGTAATGTCCACAGCATCATGTTAGAAAAATAAGACGTCTTATTAGAATACGTAACAATTTTGTTATGGCAAACTGTGTTAAAGCACAGTGAAATTATTTATTCATTTATCATTGTTGTGCATCCTATATGCATCATTTTAATGTTGAAATAATGACTAATTTGAAAAAAAAAATCCTGTAGCCCGAATGTAACAAGAAATAGGAATGGAAAGAAATTGATTCAATATTTATTATTCAGATTTTCCTGGTGACTTTCACAGAAAACGTATAAAGGAAAGCAAGAATAAAATGAGTAGGGAACTAAATGTACAAGCTCCTAAAGAATGAGAAGGTTTATATACTCCCAATTTAAGCATCTGCACAATATTTGATAGATTCAGATTATGAATATGTCCGATTTTTGTCATGCAGAAAATTAATATGATAGGCCTGTCTCTAAATTATGCTTACGGAATATATTTTTCGTCTTCTGCAGCTGGCGAGTAAATAGAATTTGGCGTTCATTTGCACACACGGCCGCTTCATTGCTTGGGTAAAACTTTTTGAAATTGCCCTTCTCGACAAATATTCCCCTTTTTCTTACGTCTGCTGCGTCCTCCTGGCATCAGGCTGAACGTCTATGAAGCCTATTATATTTTAAATTATTATTTTATATGAACGTGAATTTTACACCTCCGTTTGAGATGAATTGGGTTTCGTACGAGCCTAATTTGTTTTCATTCTAAAACCGCAAGCGAACCTAATAGTTGGACATCATCTCATTCATGAAAAAGACACCGAGGCATATTCCTGGAACATTGTGCTTGGCATGTGCAAATAGGAGCTTGTTACAACCTTCAAATAAAACGGCTAATAAGAGAGGCTTTATCTGATACCCAGCATCTCGGCATTGTTCCCGCGAGATGACTGGAAGGGTAGAACTTCAATCCCTTCTATACGCAGGTCTAAGCTCAGGTTTAAATACAGTTACCACCCACACATGTGACGCAGGTACAGGAGTGTGTCAGGAAATCCTCCAACCTGCACATGTCATCTAGAAACACCTAGAGCTTATAGTTAGTGCAAAGCTCACGTATAATCCACAACAAACAACTTCTATGATACTCAAGTCTTCTGAAATATTTTTCAATGGACTGCAACATTTTTCCCCCCTAGAAGACGAATAGCTTTTTTACGATCGTCGAATATTGTGAAAATGAGGTGAGAAAACAGGAGTTGCCAAATATATATCACTATGCTAAAATGTCTCACCTTGCGTAAATATAAAGTACACTGTCCATATATTGATTAGATCCTTTGGAACGAATTCTAGTTTCTTTGTTAAACCTGGCCCAGTGCCCACGAGTTTCCGCGATTCATAATAAATGAATGTCTGGGAAATGATAATTCATTGAAATTAATATCAAGAGCATAATTTCTATGGGAATAAAAATTGGTTACTATAAAATTTCTTATTTTATTAAAAAAATTGTTATATTTCCCTTTGTTCTCATTTGACGCTCGCTGTTCTTCGCCAAACCTGCTAATAGAACACTCGTAAAGCTTACTTTTTTAACATAACCCTTTTACCGTATTAGCGGTGCTTTGTCAACTAAAACAGATTAAGCCCATTCTGTTGTATGTCATTGAACTCGTAATGAATGTCCAGGATACGCGAATGCGTTTCAGTGTTACCAGATTCTCTCTTCAAATAGAGATTTCTGTATAAGAGTTTACAAAACTGTAAACGGATAGCCTTTTCGGATATTTTATAGCAGTCTGTAAATAAATCAGTATACCTAACAGGACTAGAAGAAATTCGATCTAATTTAAATGTTTCTGACAATAAACAATTTCATATTCACTTAATAAATACATATTTATATGCAGTAAAAGTATCAGTAATTTAATACACAAGTTTATTGTTATTATTTTGTAATATATATTCATGTGTGATGCTGAAAATATAATTTTTATAAAATCGCTAAGTAACTCCTAATCATATTAAGTAATTAATAATTGTAATTATCAGACATATGAATATTAAAATAAATAAATAAATTGAAAATATGTCAGAAAAAGTTAATAAATCAATGCAATAAATAATATTAATACAACTTTTTTGGTTACAAGATGCAGTAAAGCCAGAATATGTTTTTGAAATTTACTTAATATGTATTTATGAAAGTTATTAATGGTCAATCTTGGCATTGTATTCAAATTATTCATAATACTAGATTTCATGGAAGAAATTTTGATCTTAAATTCTTAATTAAAGCATTACGTATATATTTTTTAACAATGAAAGTACACCTGATGATGTTCCAAAGAAGGGACGAAACGTCGTGAGGCTGAGTCATGGCCACTTTATTTATATATTGTCATATTTAAGATATTAAGCTATACTATGTCATTATAAATATATTTTAATTAAATTCACGATGTTTTTCTTTATTTGTAATAATATTAGACCATTGTTTTTTTATATGAAATTAGAAGTTGAATTCGTTTTTGTCTGGATTGCGATTCATCGTGATCTCAATTATTTTTACAAAGTTTTCAGATTAATGATGTTCCCGAATTGAGTTATAAACTTAGTAACTCTGAGAATTCTATTAATTAATGAAGTTAAAGTAAACTTTCGTGCAATTTTTTTAATTTTCTTAACGAGATAAGCAACACTGTTATTTTATTTATTTTGTTGCAATGTTATTACAGCGGTTGATTCTGTGATCAATATGCAAAATCTAACATCTTCGCGTCCAGAATTTGTATATTTTAACACGACAGTGCTTCTATAATCAACTGTATTAACACACAAACTTTATTCATATTCAGATGACTTTTCACATTAAGATGATATTCGATGTAGCTGAATGTATATATGATTGGAGCAACCAGTATAAATTCATTGAACATTTTTGTCTAAATTCCGGAGAAGGTAATCGATACAACTTGAAGGAAACGTGTGGATTGCTTGGAGCGTCGGATTTAGACCAGCAACGGAAAGTCCATTAAGTTAGAATTCCACTCCGTGTTCACCGTATTATTACACAAGTCGACATTGTCGAAATGTCTGGATATAGTTTCTATTTGTTTTAAAAACTATCTGGCAATTTTGGTTGGAACGTATTTGATTCATATTTTGTTGTCTACGGCAGTTTGCTAAAATAATAATTCTTCTAAAAATGTCTATTTCTACTGTTCTGCATACCTTCGTGCTTCATTTTATATGTGATAATATAAATCTAAATGAATCTCTCGTTCCTGAGAGTGGATTCGAATTTTACGTTTCGTTATGCAGCTATCTGTGATCTAATACTCTCTTCATTCGAAATCCTGTAGGCATCCTCAGAAATTGTTCAGTAATCCAGAACAGTTCCAATCATAAATCATTCATTACACGATTAAATCAGTCCCCCGTTAACTTTCCTTTAAAATCCAATCACCTAAACTATTATCGGTCAACCTTTGAAATGCGATAATTTGCAAATATTATCATATTATATCATAACAAATTCCTTTATGACGGTAGTGATAAAAAATTAACAAATAATGCTTCCTTGTTGATGCGTAGAACGTTACTGAGCTGGTGACCCTTAAAATATATACTAATTCAAACTATTAATGATATAGTAGGCTTTCCCGGTGAGGATAATCAATAAATTTTTATCATGTTTCCACCTAGGTAATGAAATGTAACAGCGATTTTTCGATGGGTTTTACTGCAACCATCTTCAGCCTTGGGAGGAAAACCGAGACGGAGATTTTTGGGCGCCACACAGAACATTTTTGAAAAATCAAATTTGGAGGGATATAAAGAATCAGAAATTCACATGAGAGGGTACAGTATCCATTCCAGTCTGGAGATCTTTTCAAACCTAGCAAAAAATGTATCTGATACAAAAATATTTAACACTACTCGTTTTTAATTTGTCTTTAAATATTTATATAAATTAACTGTTGGACATATTTTACACCTCCTCGTACATTTATAAAACACCACCACTCAGATAAGTAATTCCTAATGACAATAATTTCATTATTTGTTCAGTACTCTAATTTTGATTCTACAATACGCTTACCGTTATTCTCTAAAAATTTCCATCTCCCATGTAGTACTAAAACACTCAATTTGTGCTGGTCTGGTGTGCATGAAACTTCCGCACTTAATCTCCAAGGTCACTGGAGAGTGTCCGCTAATCCCAACCACTACATCAGAACTTATAAATAGTTTTGTAAGCCTGACCAGGAAGATATCTGACAAGAAATTTGACCTGGTCTCCCTATTAGGTTATTGAAAATATCCAATGGCTCAAAATAAATTATCTTCGAACATACAGAACTGTTCTTTCACTTTTAATGACATCACTCCAAATTTAGTGTGGAACATTATCGTCACCCCCGTTATAAAACTCGAATTACGCCCTAGGATGACAAATGAATACGAGAGGTTAATTTCGTGTTGGAAGATCTGCGAAAATCTACAATTATTTGCTCCACGTATATAAACTTGAATAATTCTGGTTTTAAAACATTTTAATATTCACTTTCCCTTTGTCCCTTCAATACAGTTTGTGATTTGTTTATTAGAATCGCGCCCTTTCAAGGGCCGCAAACTATTTCACGTACAATTCATTTAATGCCCTACAGGCATAAAAATTTAAATTGGTTATGGTATAATTTTTCCATCCTTCTGAATCAGCACAAGATGAATTTTGCACAATATCTCTACAATCTCCTCTAATTCACAATTTCTAGAAGACATGATTTTATTTGGATTCGTGCCTCGCTAAAAATTTTCCGGGGACTATAATCACTTCTCAGGTTTTAATTGTAGGAAAAACGTTAAACATTATGACTATTAGATTCAGCACAGTCATCCAACTTTTCTTAACAGATTACTGTATTTAATTTATGAAGAACAACATTATAAAAAAATGCAACGTTTGTTTGTAAATCAATTTTAATATGGCATTACGTTTTACGCTTAAAATATAAAGATCAACTTGTTAGTATTGACACATCTGATGACGATGGCGTAGTTGTCCAACGAAACGTTTTACACCGATAGACCTGGCCAGAATTAAGTATTCATCTGTAAAGTAGTTAAGTCTACATTCATCATCATTTCTTTAGTTAGAAACGACTGAGTGTAAAATATTAAGAAAAATATTGATGGGTAACTGCAGGATTTTAACCCCTTGAAAACCGAACCTCCAAAATTAAAATTCAATAAAAGTGCATAGATTAAAAAAGATAAGAAATAAACATTACAGTTGTATAATGGTTTATTAATATCAAATTTAATTACGGGTTTTGTAACAGTATATGGATTTATTGAAAAAATGGGAAAACCCGAATATAAACTTGATGGAAAATATTTCTTATTTTCATTAAACATTCTTTAGTTCATAAAGTATAAACGAAATTTATTTAAATTCTGATCCGTTAACTGTAATTACCATCAGAACATTTTAAATTTTACTAATCAGTTTATTAAAATATATAACGAACAAAATATACTTACTCATGAATATATTTTACATTAAAATACAATTTACTGTGATAATGGAATGTTTGTTATCATGACCTTCTCATCAATAACTTGTTTTCTAATTTTTAAACTTATATTTTTACACATTACAATATATTTTTATTGATTATAAATAATACCTCATGCCGAAACCTTGCGCTTTAAACATAACAGTGGCCACAACCTGCAAAAATCATGTTTCTTTTTCCGTTTAAGCAAAAATTTCAAGTGAAGATACAATCTTGAAAAAGTATTTAACATTGTGTAGAGATGAAACAACCCACAAAAATAATACTTGATCGGGCACAAGAGTTCCATCGTTACTGAAATCATTTTCTTGCGTTGCTTCTGAATCTTTGGTAAACATTAACCCCGTACATTTGTGGCAAAAAAAAAGAAAACTTAATTTAAAGAGTCTTTACCACTGAGCAGTTTTGTGTTCCATGTGGAATAGGTAATCCTCTCTAAAGTATTTAAAAGGATTTTGAGCTCCTGTACTTATTACGTCGCCAAATGGAACACAAGGTTTCCCCGCGCTCACACTTACTTCAGTCTTCAAATGGAAGTTCTTGGTTCACAATAACTATTTTTCTAAGAAATAAATAACTTCTTTTAATTTGATCGTTAGTGTTGTAACATTGCGACATGTAACAATCACTCTCTATAGGGTCTTCAGAATATTATTGTGTAGTCCCATTTATGAAATTGGACTATATTATTTATTGGCATAAAATTATTTTTTTTAAAGAAAAAAGAAGAACCTATAAATATTTTGATCTCTAATCCTCTCCACTAGTTTCAATTACGTTACGTTTAATTTTACCAAAGTTAACGTAACACAATTTTACGGAACAATAAAAGTGAATTTCCAAAATTGGTTTATCAGAAAATTATTTAGTTCACTTAAAGAAAGTCTCTATAATACTCGAAACCACGCAATTCCAGTTCCTTATATATATTTCACCTTCCGTTAATTTTTTTCAACATGAATGATATTTTAAAAACAATAAATGTATGGCGTTTATTTTGTAAAGGGCGTATTTATGGGCTTTTTAAAATTCTATTCGTGTAAACTGCAATTTTAAGCGGCATATAGAATTCGTTTATGACACAGCGATGGAGAACTAAATTTCCAAGATCGGTGACAGTCCGACTAAAATCCAGACTATCAATTTTATTTGAAGAATAGCAAACAAAGATCACGTAGATGGGAAATTTGCTGAAAACGATTGGCCCAATATTTTGGGAGAAGGAGAAGACACATATTTGGGCCCGATGGACAATTGCGGCAAATGTAAGTTAATTGTCGTATCATATTATTGACTCCAATATGACGACTATTTGTTTACATTGTGAATCTAGCTAAGAATCTCATAAATTTAATCTATCGTAATGTGTGAAGACTGAGTGACAATTATATCCTGCAATACTCAATAAATATATGTAAGTATTCTATTCGTAAAAAAATTTGGAGGGATGTTTGTTGGGATTGATGGAATAAAATTCAATGTATTTAATAGCTGTTGAATTAATGAATTATCTGTGAAAGTATGTACGGAACTAGGAACAGTTAGATTTAGGTTAAATCACTTCTTGGCTCAATTAAATACTTTTTCGGGTTTATATAAATAAGTAGAAAGTAACGCCGGGCACACAGCTAGTACTCTATAAACACTATTTACCTGCAACACGTTCATTTGATACTATCTCCCCCTCCTAATCAACCCTCGCAAACACTCACAGAATTTTAAATCCGAGCTCAATCTACTGAAGACGCTCTCTGACGAACTCCCCGAAGTTCCGGGCGTCTTGAGGATGCTCGGCGGAACGTTGAAGAAGACCGCCAGAGGACGTGACCTAACTGCTCAATAAAAAAAAAGTTTAGTCTTGAACTATGAAATATGTTAAATATTTTAAATATTTGGTGATTATGCTTTTCGTTTCTGTCAATATGTGCTTTTCCGATTTGAACTAAACCATATCTATTGTTCAGGCAACGACCAGCGTCCTGGAATATTGTAAGTACGTTACGGCCGTCAGGAATATGGGCCCAGCTTTTCGAAAAGAACGCTGGTATTGATTAATACAAATTTGTAGGACACCCATTGGATCGATTGATACAACTGTAGAACGAAGCTAATTTATTTATTAATCTCAGAATCAATTATGTCGATACGGCAGTCGGTTAGTCAACACATTTACCGTCACAATTGAAATATAACCACCCCCTGCAGTTTGCGTTCTAGAATAATTCTAAAGTTTACTTTCCAAGAGAGCACAAAAAGTTTCCAATTTATTTTGGCTTAAACATTGGACGTGAATACAGACGAATTGTAAAAGAGGCTATTTAGGTCACAGAGCATGTTCATCGACAACTCAATGAAGAATCACTTGAAGTACGTGAACTTTTACCTCCCAGACCGAAAACATAATTTGAAGCTTGTGGGCTGTACCTACGAACTATATGTGCACGAACTGATACTGACTGAAATGATAATTAAAAGCGGATTATTTTCAACTGATAATATTCGAGCTGAAGTCACTGACACCGGAACATTTCCTTTCATTGCTTTAAAATGCTGTGAAAATGCAGGAGTCTTTTCGGACGGCTACTTTGAAGGTTATGTCGGAAGTTGGGATCTAAATCAATGATATTTTGCAAGCAAATTCTCTAAAGTGTCCTTTTCAGATTCGAAATTACACAAGAAGCAAATCAAATGACGAGTGAGCTAGGCAGTGAATTAGTGTTTACTGCACCCAAACCTGGACGGTTAAAATGAGTGTGATATTATAAAGAATATAGAATAATGGAAGTTCTGTTTTCGTTCAGGTTGTTATAGTCAGGTACATTTCCTTTTCTCAATTTTTCAATACTGTTAAAATGTTAACTCGTAAAATGGTAAATCACAACCCCATGAGTAAGCTTTTCTTAAGCAAATTTATCCGATCGCCGTCGAGACGGGTGCTAAAAGAAGAAAATTTTAACTTCCTACAGTTGGACGTCGTTATCGAAAGAACGGCTGGGAAAAGTGTGCGCGGATGACAAGTAAAAAAAATTCGTATCCTTCGCGATTTGAACGGGTAGGGACAGGGGTTGAGTACGACGCACATACGAGCCGTCGCTGTTGAGTGCGCCGCTCCGCCCCCCACCGCCGCGACGCCCAGCGAGCAGTGTGCCGGCGTCCGTGCCAGCAAATGGACGCCCTCGTCGACGACGCCCGGACCCGGAAAATGTAGTGTAGCTAGTGTAGAGTGCGTCGTATCCTGCAGACGAGAATGCCTGTGCGCAGAGGGCACGTTGCTCCGAGGACCACCATAATCGAAACAATCATCAGGAAATTTGACACTCACAGTAAGTAGGCTCCCGAAATGTAATTACTTTACCGAAAATACGAACAAAAAACATACATCCCTTGTTCATAATCTCGTCTTAGTATTTCTGTAGCTATAAAATGTTGACAACGAAGAACGCAGATATGACTCAAAAAAGGTTACATCTGTTCTAAGTCTTTATCGATCCTTCATTAATTTAACTCTGGATTCCTCTGACTTGTGAGAGTGAAATATTTTGCATAAAACTGCTTTTGTTTAAAATTTCAACTCATAGTTATCCTCCCGTATAAGAAGATGAGTAAATCATAAATCGGTATCGAACTGACAATTCTGTTATTAAATGCGTTGAGACGAAACATGCAAACCGCAATACAGCTTCTATTTTTGAAAAATTCATATTTATAACACAGTTTTGGCGTCATTATTTACATACCTTTAAAAAATATGAATATTTATGACTTTACGTAGCGGAAAACCATAAAATTTTAGACTAAACATATACATAAATATAGATATATTTATTGCACGGATTAAATCTCAAATAGAAATTATGAGGATACTGCGTAAATATCCGCTTTTACACAACTCTGTTATTATAGAATGTTTGTTCGTAGAACCTCAATCAATTTCACGACTAAGCTACGTGCGAGAGACCGAGTACGTTCCATTTTAATGACTGTCACGTTTCGCGGCCAATAATTTGGAATTAAGAAACAAAAGTGGTCCGTTTCCAAGTGTTTATTGAAACGTAAAATTATTTCGTCGCGTCATAGCGCCTGACTCGTAATCGTTGCACAACCGGAAAACGTTTTTCCAGTTGATTTGTATGTGATTGTTTTTTGTTTATGATCACTGACGTACCAACTTGTGGCTCATTAACTACGTACAAGTTATCGTGACACTCTAAGCTCTCCGACCTGCTACTGTAACTACAAGCGTTTAGATACCGTCAATAATATTGTGTTACTACAGTTTGTCTATGCGACAACCAACATGTCGCAAATACAATGAGATTATAAGAAAATGATTATCTAACGATTACCTGTTCCAATCGATTAAATCGTCCGTCCACTTAGTACTATATATATAATACCTTTATTGGGGCTTCATTCTTAACACGGAACGTTTACCTTGTTAGGATCTCCTAAACACGTTCGCTATTCCCAATTTATTTTAGAGCATCTTTCTATTTTTTGCTCTAAAATTAAGAATTACAATTTTTAAATGCTTTAATTAGAACACTGAATTTAATTGGTTATGACAATGCGATTCAAAATGATTGTGTAAAACAATTAATCCTGATAATTTTAATTAATGCACGCGTTAATATCTTTTAAAATGATTTCGTTTTACTTGGTACAAATGACCACTCAAGATCACTACCAGCTCTTTTAATCTTACCTTTTCCAGTTATTATTATGTAATTCCAAGATAAAGCTACAGTTTGGAACTCTGTCGTCTTGTTCCATGTTCCGGGTTACATGTTCCATAAGTTCATAGTCTTTCTGTATTAGGTATGAAAAAAATTAACAAGAAAGAATACGCTTTGATGACCACGGCAAAGGAAATATTGGAAAGTTGCCAACTTGCAAATTTTTTTAGTATGATTGTATTCAAAACGGAACTTGATACACTGTTCACACTAAAAGTGCACAATCGATGTAATAAAAATGCGATTCTGTGAAACCTTCCAGATTCTCATCAGCTGAAGAGGTTCCAGTGAAACAACACGAGCCTGGCGCAACTGAGTGACTTCAAAGTCACGAAAACGGATTCACCTCCATACAGACTATTCTGACATCTGCTTTTTCATGTCATTTCTTTATATTGGATAAGAAATTTTATAAAAATGGCTGCTTACAGATCGTATATAGGTAATACCCATTTAGTGATCTGATTGTAGCAATTTCAGTTTGAAACAATGGAGCAAAAATTGCATCTTGTCTTTATTAAAAACAACAAATGTACAGAAACATTTTTTTTGCAATGATCTTACATTGTTATTCATTTCCGAATTCACGGATACCCAAATACATCATGCCTTAATAGGAGCATCTCAAACAAGTATTAGAATTGCTCTTTTGATTCCTTTCCAATTGTTCAAGGAATTTCTCACTTTTAAATCGTACTGAGTAAAACATATAATTTTCATTTTAATCTTTTTGACCAGTTTGAAACCATGGTCTTCGAGTAATATGAAAAGAGTTCTGAAATCAAGTCATTTAATTTCCATTATAATTATTTAAACCAAGTTTTTATTACTACAATATTCCTTGCAAGTTTCTGACCTTCAAATATTGCTTTATATGATTCAGTTCTCCTTCTGAGCAGTTAAACCCATAAAATATGCAAGTATCTTCGCCGTTTATGATCTCGTATATTCCAGTTCAGAAAACTCTTTGTCCAAGTGCCATCTTCTTGAAATACGTCCCGATACCTTCTACTTTTCCCAAACAAAACTGGTTCCATTATCCTTTGTGTGGTTTTGAATTCGTGCGCAATCCATAAACTTCCACCCAAGTTTCTGACCAGTACGTCAACAGTGGAGAACATAGGCCTATAGTTAAAATACACGCCTCTTAATATTTAATATATAGGCCCTGTTACCGAGTATCGTTGTGCTACCTATACGTTTCACTCTTCACAAATGGCAGTTTTTTAAACAAATTATGTGAATGGAACACTGAATTAATTTCTGGGATTAATTTCAATATTTACGTAATTAACCTGTGGTTTCTAAAAGATTTTCCATCAGAAATACCATTTGAAGACCACAGACGAAATAAAATGATGAATTTCCGTTGGCTGATTTATGCTTGTATCACGACATTATGGGAGATAAATTTTATCAGGGTTTCTGTGATAATATCTGATAATTAAAAAATATACATTTCAAAATATGCCCTTCTAATGTTTTCTAATAGAAATATTGAATCGAACATATCCAAGCCCTCTTAGCAAATAATTATTTACTTTCATTTGTAAACGTCTCATACACAGTAGGCATCGCACGGATTTTCCTAGAAAAATAGAAAAGCTAACTTAAACTTTTACCAATCTTTGATTGTTTCGCCAGAAAGGATAAATGTCCGGATAAATACTGACGAAAAAATCAAATCACATTTCCCGTGTTATTAAGTATTATGTTACAGTAGATTTTTCCAGGGTTTTCATTTATTTCCGATTATGGTAAAAATCAAAACATTAACATTATTGTGTGGAACGGTAACGTTCTCCTCAGTTTATTTTTAACAATCATCAGCTTCCTTTATCAAGGAATGATTATAATAGTTTTTATCTGGAGTTTTTGCGAAAGTTTATGTCAGAGGCCGGAAATTGGATCAGGAAACCACATTGAATTGAAAGTTGGTAATGACCTTGAGATCGATACGTCAATAAAATTGTCATGCCCTGCTTTCCGATGCGAAAGAAAGAATTCTTTAATCAGTCGTAACCTATTTCTACAAATGTCTTCGGTTCATTTCTTATGACCATTCTTTATTCAAAAAATACGATAAGAACAAAGCAGTTGTTAAACTGTATTGAATTATTTGGTATTTCAAACGTATTAGGAGTAATTAGTAATTTCCTTGACAACCCCGAAAATTTCAAGTTATCGCCTGAAAAATGAAATGAATAACAATACTATACGATTATTTCAGTATTGCGGCCACTGAAGTGTATATAATATAAATACTTAACAATTAATTGTGATAGGACAATCATCTCCAAAAAGCGTTTTCACGATAATTTATTGTATATACAGCTGTTTTTTCATGATTTCCGCTTTTGGAGAAATGCTTAGCGAATTATTAGCATCCACAGCACGAGATTTAAGACTAGTAGACTGATTCATATTAATTTTTTCGGATAACCAGATCCACATTTTGTCGTTCTGATACCTTTACTACAGGATATAAAGCAAATAAAATTTTTCAACAAATTAAACAATATATCTGTGTGAACGGGCACTTTGTCGATAACTGACATCCTCCCTCTGAGAATAATTCCTGAATTCGGTTTTTACCAAACGTGTTAATTTCTTTTTTTAAAAAAATCTTTAAGTAATTCGGAACAGTTATAAAGCAATACAGTGGCTTATATTTTCTCATGCAAGGTTATGGCCCGGTCCTCGAGTTTCAGCTCGTTGTTACAAGTGCGCACTTGGGTAGAACCCTCTCTGAAGTGCGAGCATTATATAACACATGCGCCTTACTTCGCCATTTTTCACGGATCTGTGTGATAAATTCTGAGTTCTGGCTACTGAAATTAAGAAGAGGTGTTGGAATGTTTCATAGAGATTTTTCCGGCTTTTTCATTGTTCTTCCCAGGACCATACAGGTCTTTAAAAATTTGTAAATCTACTCTTACGTTTAATGTCAAGTTATTGACCCCCCCCCCCCTCCCAGGAAAAAGAGACAGCGTCACGACTAGACCCTCTTTACGATATAGTTTATGTGAACTATGTCCGCTCCCCGTTAACCGAAATGCGCGGTGCTTTATCCCCCAGATACTTGTTTTCGCTCATCAACGTTATCGCCTCCCAGAATAATTCTGCCATGAGCTTGTGGTTGAGCATAACAACGAGACCATTGAAATTAAACCAACAAACAGTATGCATATTTTACATGGGGGAATTACACTAATGACGATACGTGTAAAGTATCGTTCAACTGTTCCAACAGCTAATTCTGTTCCCCATCCCACCCTAAAATTAATGACTAACGTTTTTTATCCTGATTAGTAATCTGAAAACAGCGATTATATTCCCTGTCTTAAATTGACAAAGATTTGCTGTCGTCGGCATCCACTTAAATTAAATGAGAGTGTATAATGCCCCAAAATGTGAATGAGACAATTCCTTCCACATTAAGCATACACGAACACTATGAACAGATAACGACCCGAGAAGCCCCACAGTGGCTACGGTGAAAAGAGAACACATACCTATGTCTCGGAAGCCACGAAACGTGAAATTGCATTCAAATCCCAGCCGGTTTCTTTTCCGTGTGCTTTTGTTTCTTATTATAAATATATCCATCTCTGTATGCTTCGTGACTTCCTGAAATTCTGCAAAAAGCCGTCACAATTTTTAGATATATGTTTTTTTAGAATTTTTAAAGTACATATGTTGGCATGATTACGAAATGTTGTTCTAACATTGTATCAGCTTGTCACATTTTAAAATATGTGAATTAATATAAATTAGAACATTCATAAACGTATAAAAATATGCTGAAATCTATTACATATTACTTCGGTTCCTTTCACAATATTTGTAACATCTTGCTAGCTTTTGGTTTACATACGCATGAAGTTCATCAGAAAAAATAATATATTGCATATGAGATTTTACAATTGACTTGTTTTCAATCCCCACAATTTGAGTGTTTATTTCTCCCATTTTCGAAGAAATAATAGATTTATCGTCATGAATTGAGGGTAGTATAGTAATTCAGAAAAACGTTGCGTATTTGAAATTATTTATAAATTAAAGAAACATGTTTTAATCAATTTAAAATATATATGTTTATCTGTAAAATGTAACAATTAAATAATAAAATTGCCAAATAGCATTCAAAGAAATGGTGTGAATAATTAGTGGCATTACGTTTCTTCAAACATTTTTTTGGATATTTTGTTATTGAATCATTTAAGAAAATTTTTTTTGGCTAATACCAATACTAGCTACAATCTTCTATAAAATGTTTTTTGTTCCCCTAATATCCATAATTTATTTCAAATGTAACTTTTATTCGACTATAAAAATATTTTTGTATTATGCAAGGAATGCGAACACACAAGTTTGAGTTACGATGAAAATTGTTAAAAAAACGACAAAGAACAAGTATCAAATGCACAAGTTTGATGATACAGTAGCAAACCCGTGTATACAAAACGGTATATTGCTGTATATTTTTAGATGGAAAATTTTTGATGCCATCTTTCAGGATACAATTTTGTGTTTCATTAGCTGGTTTACACTTTCCACAATAGACTGAGAAGTTGAAGTTTGGTTGAGGAAGGAAGGGGTGGAAGGGAAAAAACCCTCATATTAAAAGTTTGCCTTAATAGTACGGAAAAACAATTATTTGAATTATCCTTAGTTATTCAAACCGTAAACTTGACGTTTCAGATGATGTAAAGCTTGGATAGAGACACTGTAGTCAGTTATTAAATGCATTGTTTTTTTTATCTATGATCGCTTTGTGATGTATAAAAATATTATAATTCCACCTTGTTTGTTAACTGATACATAATCGTATTGTATTTCTGCTCGAACACGTTGGAAATGACCAACTAGGTCGAAAGTTTCTTCCTATCATAATAATTAATGCTATTTGAGACTGTATGGGGTTTATTTCCCTGACCATTTTCATAGCTGAACGAAATTTAACGATGTGTTTGAGAACTCGTTTGCTCCTTTTGTTAGAATGCATGATACATTGTTCTGCAATACTAAAATTCGTTGCTATTATTTAATGAGGAAGTGAAAAAATTATTTTAGTGTGGTCTTCGCTAGTCAAGTTCAAGTTGCTGCGATGCATGTCTGGTCTCAGATGTAAGCGATTTGTAATTGCGGATACGTTATATTTGCGATTGATTTTCTGACTGATATATATTTGTAGATAGAAAGCAAAGTTTTCCATTATAAATATTCAATGCTGGCACGAATATTTACCCGAGCTGCTGTTGCGTATTGTGAGACATTGTTACATAACAGGTGTGGGTTGCGACCCAACAAGATGACTGCCACGTGACACTTCATAGGTTGCCGTCGCTGGTCCGTCACGATCTGCTTCCAAAGTCAGTGTGCTTCACACTTCCGCCACAGACTGCTTCCTAAGTCCTGTCACCTCCGCAGCCTTAAGCCCTTTCCCACCTTCCGCACTTAATCCACGAAGTCCAGCTGGACACTCGTATACTCTCATTACTTAGGTTAGACGATAGTTTATATCCAACAAGTTGTTAAATGCCGGAATATCATATTCCACGTTAAATCTAGAATATTTTCGGCTCTCCATATTTCTGTCCTAAGCTTAGCTCGTTATATCGCATTAATTACTGAATCAAGACAATTAATTATATTGCAGCCTTCCGTTCACCCTCAACCAAACTATTTTCACAGTGTTCACTACGCTTACTGTTGCTGGCTTGTCCATCATATTTTATCAAATCGGCGCTCTGGTTTCGTGTCCACCCAAATCCCATACACGTCAATGTCATTTTACATCAGCCGTGTAGGATATGATCCTTAATGGAGTGCAAATTGGCGCTAAAAAAACATTTAGTGGAATTTATTGAAGCCGTGAATGAATTAAAAAATAGAAATAGTTCCCAATGCAAATAATTCTTAGTTCTATCTACTGGTAACAGGTTGTGTTACAATTGCAATTTGTTCCGGATAGTAAGCCGCGATATTTTCGTGCAAAAGAAATTAATATTTTATCAGACACGCATATACCAGGGCCGTTTCTCTCGTGTATGTATTCCTGGCTGGCATCAACAACGCTCTTGCCGTTTTTCATAGTTAACGGACCCTAAAAGATTGAAACGGATGGTTCGACTTACACATTTTGATGACGTATTCCTGAGGCCTTGCGTGAGACCTGCATGAATTTTGTTTCTAGGCTCTTCTCCGGCCCTTGAATGTTTTGTTACTTGGTTTCTTGTGCTGTGGTCGATAGATCAATGTGGACAAATCCAACACAAAACTTTACTGCAAGATTGACTCTAATTTATTTATTTGCAAATACTGATATTTCGTTCGACAGGGTAACTTGTTACCTATAGTCGACCAGTCAGTTTTATATAAAACTATTAGCGACGAATAAACTTTTTATTGGCAGGAAAGCACTGCAAAATGTAAGACGTAATTTTGAGGACTAATATGAAATGTCATTTAACCCGTCAGTCTATTTTATATTAGTATCTCTGTTAGAAAAGCACAGTCAGTCCAGACTGAAATCTGTAAGGGTAATTACCGGATTATGAAGCGACTCAGACCAAGAGTAATTGCATCCGCACGCTTCAGTAAGTCCAAAGATATGGTAGTGACAGGACGACTGATCATGGAGATCGGTTTCAGCACTTCCTAATGCTTAAGCTCTCATATTCCATTGGGAAAACAGAGCTGCTATTGACCGCACGTCTCCCACACGCTGCGCACAAACGTACGTGGCTTTCCTCCTTACGTTCCTGTTAGGAGGAAGAAAGGAATACATTCCCGCTCCCTTAATTGTCGATGCTGAAACTTGGTACATGAATATGAGACAACTTGAAAATAATTTGTATTTAACTTTCTTAATTGTCCATGAAATGCGCTAAAGTGCTTTCTGTGGTTTTGTCGTATCGACTTTGTCGACATAATATTATTCACGTTGGTGATGATATATCATTGATTTCCCATTTGTTAAAACTAATAATCATTATAACAACAATAATATGTGGCTGAAAGTGTATTTTAAGCCTACAGCTCACTCCATTATACGTACACTTAAAATACACATAATCCTGAAATCAGATAAAACTTTATTTTCTTTCCAACCTCCAAATTAGTTACCACTCCTATGTACCATGAAACTTTTACATTATTTGCATTTCATCTTTGCTTACATGAAATCGCTCAGAAAATTGATTCTTGGTCTTGGGCAACGTTGATCATTTTCAATTGGATTCGCTGCATTGTACGTACAGAATGCTGTTGGAACGTACTTCACCTATATTATACGTAACATT
The DNA here is from genome assembly GCA_037074705.1 of Zhengitettix transpicula. Classification (NCBI taxonomy): domain Eukaryota; kingdom Metazoa; phylum Arthropoda; class Insecta; order Orthoptera; family Tetrigidae; genus Zhengitettix; species Zhengitettix transpicula. The sequence continues at coordinate 61,099,311 of CM073595.1, read as the reverse complement.
TATAAACCACTCAATAAATTATTTTATGCCAATCAAAATCTCTACATATTTATTTAAGCTCTCTTCCAACAATCAGCATATAAATTTAAATTTTTTTAAAAAATAAATACTTTTATATCCTAACCGATTATAATATCATGCTAGTTAAAGTAACTGAGAACATGATTCTTATAATAATATATAACTGTTTGTATTGAATGTCAAATATAACTAATCATCTCAGTCGCTTAATTATTTTCAACTTAATGCAGCTAATACTTCCTGCTTTTGTTCTCCTAATCCTTCTGATACTGTCTTATTTTCGTTAGTTTAAAAGTTCTTTAAAGAACTTCCACAATTCCATCTGACTCCAAGAAACTTCATTTTGTTATATATAATGCAACTAGTAATAACGTGATAAAATTGGCTGCTAAAGTAAATCCAACTTAACTTACCTTGCATTTTACATGCTTCCCTGACTGAAACATAAGCGTGATTTCAGTTCCTGAATAATCGGAACGAATTTGGTCCGTTCTCAAGTCTTCATGTATGCTTAATTTTTTCCCTCTTTGTCACACTATGGAATCACATGAAGTTCAACTAGCAGAAATTTTCAGTTACAAGTATCCAGGATTATGAAAATTCCCACGCCTGGACGCACAGAACTGCCCCAACAATCCATAGTTGATTATCTCAATCACAGAAATTTCTAACTTAAGGTCATAGGAAAAGAATTCATTTAATTTCTAAAACAAATATTATGAAATAAATAACCAAATTAATACAGTTTTCATTTCAAGTTTTATATAAAAAGATGTTAAATCTTATATTTGTTTTAAGTTACACATGTGAACGCGTTTTCATTTCTGCCTCCGCTTTTAAATGATGATAAAGGATATATTAAAAATAATATTGTATTTTATAATACAGTACGAGTATATATAATCTTATCTACTGTAGGAGAAAATGAAATGAAGGGCGGATAAAGGCGGAAATTTATGGGCAAGTTCTAGCACGTTGGAGAAAGTTCAAGCTAGTTTTGGAAAGTTAAAGTTACACAGATTCAGTTGGTGTCAGTAATGTTTCAGGAAAGATGAAGAGTAACTTACAGAACGTTGAATATTTACACAGATAGACACGCACATACAGCTATGTATTTATATAAAGGTGAAACGATGTTTTATCGCTGTTCTAAGCACCCAACAGAAATAACCGGCATAAATGTGTTACCTACAGAAAAGTAAATTATTCACAGTTGCCATCGTGGCTATTCTTTTCTTTACTCTCTCCCCATACATAATAAACTTAGCTTATCGGTTAATTATTAGCATAAAAATTCGTCATCAATGGCAAATATCGGTCATCTTCAGCACGTCTGAGGGAATTCGCATTTATCAACCGTATATACAATAAATTACAAATAAATGTAACTCATAACTTCAATCGCCAACTACCAGACTGACATTCGTAACATAGAACTAGCCGTGGCCGTGACTGAAGCATTGCGAAATTATGTTTGACACTTTTCGTTTTAAATCCGTCTACATTATTATAAACTTTTGGCAATTTCAACATTAACCAAACCATTTTTTACATAACTTCCATCTAAACATTCTCAAATAAAATACGACGAGAATGTACAAAAAATACTCATCGTGTAACTTTGTCTAAATAAAACACAATCTGAATAAGTTCCAACGAACAAATAGGAAATTGTTATACATACTGAAAAATAAATTTTAATATGTTAATTTTAATACAGTGAGCGTGAATTCATTCAAACGCATTGCGTGAGTTTTGAATTAACCTCAGCAGGAATAAAAACAGAAAGACAACTTCTTATGACGCTATAATCGATTAACTCATACTCATCTAAATTAATTCATTAATTTTATTTAAAAATCGAATGATACATTGAACTCTGTTATTCTTAATGTTTTGCAGTCGTATACTGACATTTAATTTAATCAAAGGAAATGCTTTAAATTGCACAGTAAAATACGTATAAGTAACATGTTGAGGCCATTGAATTAAAATAAATATTTCCAGATAATAGGAACATTTACAATTACTCCTATTATACTCAGTCAAATCGGATGATTATATTTTCCCATTTAAATGAGAGATATCATTTCCCCTGAAGCATACGCAGACATACACTACAAAGGTGTATTGCGGGATAGACAGCTGCCCACAAATTGATACGTTATAAAGTCCTAAATAAAACAACATACGGTATTACAATGACTTTGTTGTGTATATATCGTATTACTCTAAATTTCACAAATATCAGTACTTTGATGTGCTGATGTCGACTGCTTCCAACACATATTGACTATGCATGTCAAATAAACAAATATGGTCCGGAATTTGCAAAAGGTTCTGAAAAAAGTATTTAAAATTTTTACTGCATATTGGTGACTGTAAAATGTAATGGAGATTTCTTTTCAATCTTTGCTAAATTACTGTTTCCGTTTAATTAAACGAATACTAAGAGAATAAACATACTTAATGGAAAGTATCATACAAGTTATAATATTTTCTGCTATTTATCTTTCGCAGACCGTCCTTATCATATATTCCAACTTGGAAATACAATCCTACATGAAGCCATAAATAAAACACTTAACTCTTATTACGGAATGTTTTAGTGTTCCTCACTTCTATTGATTGCACGCTATCGCCACTATGTGGATTTTCAACATTTTTTAAAATTACAAACCTCATTATAAATTCGTTTATTATATAATTTAAGATTTCAAGAAATTATTATTGAAGCACACTTTCAATATTTTAATTTTCAAAAGTATTGAAAGCATCATTCACTGATTTTTGAATGAGAGTTCGATTGTTACCTCATAATTTTAATTTTCCTTCCTAAATACTTGTTAATTACTTAAAACATTTAATTATGAAACCAATATATGTTCTCCAGTTGGGAATTAACATTTCTATGATTCGAATAAATCTCACGGAACTACACAGATAAGCGTTTGTTTGATGCAAATCATATTAGGTCAGAGAAAAATATTGGATTCCTAAAAATTTTCAAGGCATGCTAAACCTGAGGATAAAAATTTTTGAACAAGTTTGAACAAAACTTCCATGCATCAACTAAATCCGTTGGACATGTCGCTACCAGGATGTGGATTTATTTTTGTAAAAAAAAATAACTGTAGAGGTCAAATTCATATAATAGCAAGAATCGTGTTTTATTCCTTGGTAAACAGAAATATAAATCATCAGTAGACACTCCGTATTACGTGAAAAAATTTCAGCCAGGAAATTTCAAGGTTATCCTCAAAAAAGTGAACAAATAAAGGTAAATTTGTTAACCGCAAGCGTATAAATGATTGACATCACCCTGGAGTTTCTTCGCCTATATAAAGCTTTGCACCACGTGACTGCGGGCTTCGTTTAGTTACATAAATGGAAAATTTGGTATCCCAGTAAAGTCATAAAAATGTAAATTCAAACTCATTTAACGCATAAGTTTTGTTGCACGTACTAGCAAAACTAGAAAAGTGTGTCTGAAAATTAGAACCGACTGGGCCAAACGAGATACGTCTGACGTCATACTAAAAATACGTCACCACTGGGCCCTGTGCCTGGCAGGAAACGTTTTAAATATAAGTCAGGTCTACCACCTGCATAGGCGTGGGAGGAAGACACTGAAAACAGCCCTCGTCCACTCTCAGTCACGCTACTGAGATGTCGCGTTGTTCATCGAGTTCATTACAACGATACACATGTAATTATTAGCTCCTAATAACTTTTTGTCCAGTATCGAGTCTTTCTTATTTAAAGTTGTGTTATTTATTGGCTATCTCATATAATTGAGCCTATAATTTCTAGCTTATTTTGAAATCCAATATTTTTTTACTTGCCAATACCTACATCTTAAAAATAAAAGTGAATCTAAAACATAGATTTTTAATTGTATTTTTAAAAATGCCGGATAACCAAGATAGCCAAGATTATTTACCACTTGGCAGAAAATCCATCAGATATTTTTACGTAAACGAATAAATCCTGAGGAGTTAAAAATCAGGTTCGGAACGTTCGTCATTTTGTTTAAATGGCAGTTTGATATTGCTTGAAACCATGCTACACTTCTGTATAACAAAGATGTAAAGTTTAATCAGAACTAGTCCGATATTTTTCTTGATAAAAGCGAACTAATTCAGATGATATCAGTTTTAGACCTTCTGAGCAATGAAACGTAGAATATCCTAAAATCCGTCAATTCTAAACCATTTTCGTATGATATTTACACGATACACACGGAATGTAATTGGAAAAGTGTATTTATATTATATTTTAACAGTATCAAAATTGTGGATTGGTTTCAAGACATGGATTATTTTCACGTGTTTCACAGCAGTGGTAAAATAATACTGTATTTTTTCATTACTAACTTCTCAAAAGCAACATTTAACAACTAGAATCGACTTTTTTTCAAATTTATTCATAGCACTTTTCAGCAGTGCATTTGTGATTAAGTTGTGCCAATGATTACAACGGAAAAATGATTTTTTTTCTTCACTTGAGTACTCGCAGTAACGTTGCATGGCAGATCCGTCCGGAGTTATCTATCACGCACTCAGGGCCTCTGAGGGCCTTCGCTTGATACATAATAATGCCTTGGCCAGGAAACAATTCCTTCGTTTCGAAAGCACTGTTCCAGTTTCTACGTGCTTGCAGATCACGAAGACTTGTAAAATTCATTAACGTCGGCACCTCGTATAATTATAAACAGCACGAGTATTCTGCAATCGATCACGGAAAGGGGCGAAGCCTATTTTTATTTAACGTTTCGATGGAAATCAAGTTGAAAAGTGCCTTGAAAAATTAAACAAATATTTTACACACAATACTTACTCTTTTTTTTAAATAAGGACATCTTTATTTTATCAAATCCAAGCTGATTTATTATAAAACAGAAAAAATAAATCCTGAAAGTTGAATTGTGTAGAAATAACTATTTTATCATTAATTTCCGTGAAAATTATATTGTAAAGAAGACAAAAAAATATTTCTACTTAATTTATACGAAATTTTCAGAATTTATTTTTAAAACTTTTCAACATAAAACCAGTGTATTTCGAGGAATGAATTATAAACCAAAATGTGAGAGAGGACTTGTCTTCTTACCAAAAAAAATTAGTATAAATATAAATTACATAAGGGAGCATCAATGTAATGTATGAACACTGCCAAATTAGTCATAAATTATTTTTTAACAAAATAATAACACAACGTTTCGTCTTAAATGTAGTACCTCATCAGGTATACAATGAAGTAAAGCATTTTTCTGTTACAATGAGTATTTCAGACAGAACATTCATTGGGAATGTTAAGATTTTTTTTAAAAAATAATAATATTTGGGGAATTTGGCAATATATGGAATTTATTTACTCCACTATAGACATGATGAAGTCCTACACAACTAAAGTTATGCTAATTATGTTTTTTTGTTAATTAATTACTAATTTGGCTGTGTTCATACATTTAATTATATTTGGGAAAATAATCATCACAAGAATAAGAACCGGACATAATAAACTAACCCATTATGAATAAAAGCCAATATCTCAATTGTTTAAACCCAAGTAACTGAATAAAATTCGAACATCAGAGAAACGATATGCTGGGAGAAAAATAGCTCAAGAAAATCATAGAATCACCAACGTACCAAACTAACATTAAAAAATTAATTATAATAATGAATTATTACACTGACATTTAAAAATAAATTGTTAAATCAACGTTTCACAAAGTGAAAGAAATAATGTGACTGAAAAATGTTAAGCAAAAAATCTTAAATTTATGTTAATAATAGCTTGTAAATAACGTATAATTTATGTAACTTTATAAATGTATTGTAAATATATAGTCACTAAGGACCTGACGTTAAACTTATAGTTTAATTTAAAAAAAACGCATGTAAGCAAAACGTTTACTTAGGTTTCAGTTTATGACAGTCTATAACATTTAGAATATATTTTGACCGTTTTCAGCATATTTTTCATTGCACGCGCAGTTTGCCCGAAGTCCGCAGTAGAAGCCCCCACCCAGACTGCATTGCAGCGCCGACATTACTACGCTCCGAATGTTATGTAGTTCCTTAAGACAAAGCCAGCATATGTTTACGAAACGAAGAATACGTACAAATGACGATACCTTGCTCCAGTTCCAAGATTCCAAGAACCTCTTCGTCTTATCTATGACTGGTTCTAAAACTCCAGTCAGAATTACTCGGTCATAAATAAAGTAAAATAATAATGGTAAAGCTTAAAATCCTTCATTTAAAGACTGAAAAGGTTTTTTTTAAAAAAACAAAAGATATCTTCTTACATTAGAAACCAAACATGAAATCATCCAGTGGGACTGTTTTGCTGACATCAAATTTACAATATTACGACAGTAAAATATAATTAACCGATTTATTGTATTTATACCTTCAGAGGAATGAACTGTTTTGTGCGCAGTCCAACACTACGGAACTATTTCGGCTAAATTCCTACTTCTTTATGTCCGGCTGCTGTTTTTAGCCACAGTTATTACTCACTTGCCAGGGCAAGCGTAACTCCGTAATTAGTGCCTGAGTATATAGCATGCTAGTCGTCAATTTACTGTCACATAAAAATGGTATGGACCAACTAGCTCAATCCTACTATAGAAATAAATTTTATGAACGATTCTAAATGTACAATTTTTCGGTTTGGTATTGGCCTACTCAAGTATTTATTTTTGTATATTTAAGACGCCATCGATGTTGAAACCTTATGCACTAAAGTTGACACGCTTCATTGCGCCTGAAAAACTGACGTGAGGTGTCCTCGATAACTCCCAAATGTTCCAGTATAATCTGATATTGCGGCTTGCGACGTATCCATCATGGTATATTTATGTGGCTAATCATTTTATAACTTCAATAGCTTCGGGGGTTGGGTTAAGTAAACGATACGAGACAAAGGTTCCAAATCGATAACCCTTTGATGGGATTGATCTTTAGGTGTTGGAATAGAATCCGTTCCGTTATTCACATTACGTAGCCTGTTCTACATTGACGTTCAATAATAATATGATTGTAGCTGGAGGTCGCGTGTCGCGTACGGTGAACGTGAGGACCCCGAGGCCGATATTACCATGACAACCACAAACTAGAACGACGCGACAGAAGTCGACAGACGGAAGCAGGCGCCCGACGCAAAAACCTTACAAATATTAGCCCGGGGTTCGGGAGGGACAAAAAGCCAGCCAAGTGTCAGCAGTTAACGAAAAAAGGAACCCTTGATAATCTCACGGCACATGATGGAGACAAACACTTAACACGGAGGCAGAGCTGCTCCTCAACACCGCACCCAACGGACACTTCCACATTTATTAGATAGCTGGACGTTTTCAAATACCACATGAAAATAATCAAGGATCTTTGCATTCATATTTTAATACGATAAGCACAAAATTGGTTTTCTTTTAAACAATGCCATTATATGTTTAAGGAAGAGGATTTAACATTGTAGAACTCATCAAATTTATTTTTAAGTCAAAACAAAGGTATAGAAAACATTGTGCGACAAATTACGTTAATTTTGTCTGTATTCGGTCAATTATTAAGAAAAATAATGTTATTTCATGTCTTATACTGTTTTAAGACTCAGGATACTATTTTACTGATGTTTTACTATTCTGAATCGTTTCACATAAAAATTCCATCATTATCATGATTCTCAATCAAATTTAATTACTTATCTTCCTTTATTTACACACGTACCGTACTACTAAAGTGCCGAATGATTTACCGAACAATATTATTTGCAATGGTCCACTTTTTTCTTGTTATCCTCAACCAACATATAAATGTCGCTGTCAGGCATATCAAATAGAGATCTTCGTGATCGGTTGTGAATGTCTCAGTTACACACATTGAATATTTCTATTTTTATGTCTCCACGAACACTTTTAACATCATCAAAATCAATATTTAGAGGGGCTAAAATTCTCATAGGATTCTTTCCAGTATCAGTTTTTGCGAATCTTTGGCTATATAAGTTTTCGAACATTTCCTCGGGCGTACACACAAAAATATCCAGATGCGTTTAAAAAATAATCGTTCTATTTCAAAATCCATGGTACGAGTTTTAAAATACTTTCATGAACCAAACTGTGATTTATTGTTTCACAAATATTTCATGTGCCCTCAATGGACGTAAAGTACACACCTAGACGTCGCATTTCACTCATAACTGTAAGAATTGGAGGCACATAGACGAAGTCTTTCACAAAGCAGAATAAAAAAAATCACCTTAAGTGAGATAGTGACCTTGTGGTTCAATGCGAGAACCACAGTAGAGGCAAATAATCGTTGAAAGATGCTCTGGCATGCAAGTTCCAAAGTACTTGATTTTTGTACTGTTGAAAAATTAATTTTTTAAGTGTTTTCATGAGTGTTGCAAAATATATCACAAGGTGTTTTTGTGCTTCAATATAATAAATTTATATCTCATAAAGATGTATGATTCCGTTTTAAAGAAACATGTAATCATCATAAAGGTATTAAGGTGTAATTTCCATCTATTTCTCTTTTGGATTGGGTTCAATTCATGCAGCTATTCTCTACCGTCATGTATATATACCGTTTACTTGAATATTGCTTTAAATTATATACACATCAGGATTGAGTCCATACATTATAATACAGGCATAAAGATGATTCAGTATCGATTTTCTTTTATAATTTTGTTACGCACAGCAAAATATAATTTCATCAATATTAAGTTAAAATCAGTTGTCTATAATTCTGCGCTATTACCCTATAACACTAATTTTTAGAAACTATACCCGTCAGTAATTACGTATAGAAAGAAATGGATTTCCCTTGTAGTGAATTTTTAGAGTTTTTAGACTTAAGGTTAGGTAGAATAATAGATATTAGCGAGCTTATATTGGTGAGTTATAATTTTTTTTATTTCTTTTACAATTTATGAAGATATGACGGATTTACTCAAGTATCATTTGGCCTTTCTCAAGTCGCACACAGTTGCAGATGAGTAAAATACGTTTCATCGAGTGTCCGAAGTTCTTATTTTATGTTTTTAAATATTATGAGCAGTATTTTAAATGAAATAATAGAACTGCAATTGTCCGTTTGTAAATATTTTTGCGCGTGTTTCACGGGTCGCATATGCTGCTTTCTAGGCCCGCCCAGTTAGCAGCTTCCAGCTGGCTGGGACGACGCGTCGTTCGATACGTGACGTCATCAGTCCGTGACGTCATAGGCTGGCGTCACGTGCGAGGCCTCCTCAGGCCGATCACGCATAAGTTATTCAATGCCGGTGACCCTGTTTTTTATGTTGCTTTATGTACACCCACAAGCCGCTCTCCCAGTAAAGTTCAGCCTGAAGAAAAATAAATTAAACGTTGCCTCTTTTTCATTAGCGCGGGTTTTTAGATTTCCCTGTGGATTATAAGCATTTACTGTAATAAAGGAAGCAACTGCAAGACTTTTTTATCTCTCTCTCTCAAGAGGTTAACTCTTGGAGAAATACTCCGACGGTTCACGGATACAAAGAAACGGTGCGAAATCGATTGGAGATTAAGGTCGGCGAAGGAGGTCGCCAGCGTCACGCCAAATGCTCCAAGAACACTTGCTTTAAGAATATTTGTTAATATTCGGTAACATGCAGGCAGCGAGGTGGAACCTCAGCGAGAACATGTGAGAGTCATTATCGCTCAACAGAACAAAAAACACACCATTTGATTGGCAACACCCTGAGTGTGAGTGTAAGGACCCGTGGGATAATAAGAGTGCAGATGCAACGGGGCGTGGCCTCCTCTGCAAAGCGCGGCGGTTCAGATGGCTCCAGCAACGAGATTCCTCCAGATTTCGCAAGAAAGGAGTTATTCTGTATTGAAAAAGTGATTTGTTGTACGTTAATAGGAAGATGTCGGCGCCGTCGAGCAATAGTACTACCTACAGTTATCTCTCCGAGGTATTGAGCATTGGTTTTTATAAGCCTTCTTGGAATAAGAAGAGAGAGAGACGGTTACTTTCGCAGATTCTCGGAATATAACAGGCACTCTTGTTCGCTTTTTATAAAGCCAGGTAGCAGATTAAATTAAATAGTCCGTGGTTCCGAAGTAACTTGATATTTATATTCCCTCGTTCTTCACCGTACTTATAGCATAAATATGTGCACGCATAATTTTCTTGCTTAATAAACCTGTGAAAGAATATAAAATACTAAAAATGCATGTCACAATCAAAATATCAATAAAGACGTAACTTCCTTGGAAGTAATTCTGTTTAGTTGATTGCTTTATCCAATCCTGTTATTTAACATGGTATATAGTTGTTTTGGATACAGATCATCCAGATTACAATCAAGTTACTCTGTACTATCGAGAAATAAATTAGTATATTTATCCGTGGGGAAATAATTCGAGCTACAAACATGTTGGAATTAATTCAAAACTCATGGGTGAGAATGTGGATGGTTTTTTTTAAGCAATAAGTATAGGATTATTTATATTCCATTTTTTCCGGGTGCCAGGCGTTGCCTGGGTTGTCATAGTTAACCTCAGCTACATCCATAACCCCGTATTCTCCAATCTCGGTTGTTTTTGCGTTATTTTTATGTAACGCCCCTAAACTCCCATCCCTAAGGTCCAATCCAATATAGGAAGGGGTAGAAAAAATACACAAAACGTCGAGTGAAACACTATCAATCTCATTGACCCCGTAAAATATTTATTCGACGCAAATATCGGCTGTTTTAGCATGTTGAAAATTTCCTAGTCGTGTCTTACCCCAACAATGTTTGTTTCTGGTTCTAAAGGAACACGTGTACGAAATTTGTCCAAATTTGCTCCACGGGTGTAGTTTTGTATGTGGAACATACAGTGTTTTCACTTTTCTCCCCCACTCACATAGGTAGAAGAACAACATAACCGGCATGTTGGATGCTATAATTAAACTCAGCGACATCCATAACCCCGGATTCGACTCCAATATCGGTTGCGTTTGATTTATTTTTATGTAACGCACTTCGACACACATCCCATGCAGATTCGGGTTGAAATTACGAGCAATAAACATCGGAAAAAATACTATCAATATCATTGAAGCTGAAAAATATTTATTCTACCCAAATATCGGCCTTTTGACAAGTTTGAAATTTTCCACCCCAATCCACCCCGCCGCTGGATCTAGTATACGTGTGTTACCCTTACAGTGTTTGTGTCCGTTTTGAAAGGAACGCGTGTACACAAGCACACACATAAACAGTCTATTTTATTTATTAGATGAGGACTTCAAGAACGGTGATTTTCAAATCAAAGTACCTGGCAAACATGACTTACGAGACCAATATTCGAATACATGGCGGCTTTCTGGAATACCTTTACGAAAAATCTCAGAAGCTGCCTGGGAATGAAATTATATTCATTATAGAGAAAGGAGACACAAAGGTTATTCGAAGTTTATACAGGCTAAGTTCCATGGTACAGAATTAGCTCCAAAATCCGAACACCTAGTATTTTGGCATGCGCAACCATCATTACATAATAAAATGTAGGAAGCAAACAAACATAATGTTCGTAAATTTTTATCCGTAAATAAAAAAATATAAAAATCTGAAACCATTTACTGCGGAATTCAGGAAAATAAACTTTTGTATAATATCAACAGATTTAGGAATTGAATAAAATGTTTCTTCAAAAATCTGAAAAGAAGAATTAAAGGCTCACAATAAGAGTTACAAATTCAACTGAAGTGCCTTATTAAATTAATAACTGGATTTACATATTTTACGCAACAACAGCATATGAGTGCAAATACGTAATTACTCATGGAAGATTATTGATTCATATATTTTTGATCTACATTATTTTAATGTAAATTTATATTTTATTAATAGCTTCTACCAAGAGGAGACGTAACTGCAGTAATTAATTATGAATTTATTTATTAATAATGTTCATGTATTTTTTTATTAAGAATGTACAATTACGTTTTATTATCACGTCGTTGTATCATGTTCAATTTTAATCTTTTAAACGGTTAATTTGAAACCGCATATAAAATGCGAATCGGCTGCACCGGACATCTCAATCAATATGTCATATTCGTAACTTTAATGGAACGAACTCAGATTGGACTATGGATTTATCAGAGCATGTGAACATATATTCTGCACAGGCTTCAGTATCCAACGTTCTGTGCGGTCTCTGAACATTGATATTTATATTAATTAAAGTCAACTACAATACGCGTGTTCGACTAAATTATATTATTTGCTGTCACAGAAAAAAAAATGGAATTTTAATCCTTTGCAATGTTAAAATACTTATAAATACATAAATTGTGAGGGAATACTAGGTGTTCGGGTTTTGGAGCTAATTCTGTACAATGGAATTTAGCCTGTATAAACTTCGAATAGCCTTTGTCTCTCCTTTCTCTATAACTTAGGTCTTAATATTGGTCTCTTAAGTCATGTTTTCCAGGTACTTTGATTTGGTACTCACCGTTCTTTAAGTCCTCATCTAATAAATAAAATAGACTGTTTGTTTCTTTGTGTTTACACGCGTTTCTATACCATAAATAAAAAAGTTTACATGCATTTGGAGGAATTCAGATTGAACTCATTATAAGCTTTTAAAAATAGTACCGTCTGGTAGAAACTTATTTCTAACTTGTGTTTTACTATCCTGCAATAAAATCCGTAAAGCAATCATTGACTGATTCAGGATGTCAAAATTTTTAAATTTAGGATAGTAGCTGTTAACTATCTTCCAAATTGAATGTTACTACTTATCTAACTACGAGTAATCATCGAATTTAAGCCTGTTAGATTCAACACAAAATATTAAATTAAGAAGAAAAATATTAAATTCAGAAGCAAATACAGACATGATTAATTTTGAAATATTCTTAATTATTTATTTTATAAGCAATATATTATATTTTCTGTGCAATGTCAGGATGTATAAATGTTTGTGCCCCTCCTTAACTAAATAGGTTTGTCACAAACCAAATCCATATAAGCAAAGTAATACAACGTGACATAAAAAGATGTGAAATTTTTAACTATTACCTCGAGACGGAACTGTTTCATTTTATCTAAGTGGGTTTTAACAACACTCTAACCGCGTAGTGTAATGAATTCGTCTAGTCAGTCCTTTAATCTGATAGGGTCGTCTAGAACGTTAATCAGTATTCTTATTCTCGTTTCCCCTGCTAGGAAAAAATAATGTGCACTATAGTCTAGTTTTCCTCATTTCAGTTAACATGATATATTTTACTAAAAGTTATTTTCAGGTAGTGATTTAATAGATTATTAGTGTTTCCCCCGTTAATTTTGGTTTATTGACAACAAAGCATAGATATTTTCTTATGTTCTATTAAAAAGGATTATTGTTCACAAAATTCGCGAGTTCATATTTACGATAAACTTGGAAAACAATTGAAAGCAGTCTGCTGAATAAATTATCCTTTGTTACTGGCCATATTGAAGCGTGAGCAAGAACCCTAGCACTAAATGTAAGCATACTGAAGTTGTGGTGGTTATGGGGAAGGCGAGACTTTAGTGACGTAGGATGACGTCATCTCACTATTAAACCGGAGCTCATGTACACGCATGTCAGATTAATATGTTTCTTATACAACGTCTTTACTCAACTGTAGTAGGTAACATTTTAACTAAATTTTTCTTTTAAGAAACAATTGCATTCCCCCTCGGAGCTTATTTCAAAAACTTCATTGCGTGAAATACATAATGTTTTTTTACCGCTGTTAAGCATTGAAAGGTATTTAAAATTATAACATACTCAAAAAATATAAGGTGTTTATGTATTTATATATGTATACAGTAATCTCATTTACATTATTTTCGAGTTCCAATAGATTGAGAGTTAACAAATGGTCGCCGTTCTCGTCGGACGAGTTAAATTGCAGTATATTTAGAAGCTTTCTGAACAATATGATATTTTAGTTATCACTCGCGTCCTTCATTAATGGTTGTTCTGGGTTCATTAGATTTTATGAACAAACATAAACATTCCTGAAAATATTTGAAAGAAAATGGGTGACTAAAATTGCAACTGTTGTTTGGTAAATATTAAACGAATATTAGAAATAATATAATTAGCAGGCGAAGCAAGTAAATATAAAAATTTCATTTAAAACGGTGGCGTAATTTCATTTTACCTTGATTAATTCTAGTTTCCTGGAAAATGTATGATACTAACATGTTAAATACGGCTGAATTAACAATGACATTAATTTATTCGTGTTTGATCGATCTAAAACGTAGTTTGAAGAACATCATAATTTTTTATATTTGTCGTTCAATTTAAATTCCCCTCAGTATTTTGCATATTCCGGATCGTTTCATAAAACAGTATTTAGTATGTATAATAAAGTCTTGTATTAAAACGACCGGCAAGTTAGGTCGCGTTTAATATTACAAAATCTACGTAGGTTTTGAGTTTCCCTCAATTAGGATACATACTAGAGTTACAAGCAACGTTGATGATGAACGCTTGTTGCTATGGAAACGTACATTCAGATAAGTGTAGATGTGCAGAACTCAGCCAAACAACCTGACGTGCTGTACGAATACATAATTGAGTCTTAATATTTCGAAATTCAGCTAAAGTCGGACGTAATTGAGTTATTTAATTAGTAGATTGCTATGCATAGACGACATCATTATCGCGGATACAAAGTCAAACTTTCCGATCATTTTTAAGAGAAATGCGCTCATTGTGCTTCAAACAGGAGTCTGAAAATGAAAGAGCCGACCTCCTGTGGTGTAAAAAGGGGGGGTCAGCGTGACTGCCTCACATCACAGAGGTCCCGGGTACGAATCCCGGCCAAGTCATGGATGTTTGTGTGAGAGAAACTATCGGCAAATCAGTCCCCCGACTAGAAAAAATGATTTCCCATACTGAGTCCCTAATAATCAAAGCTGTTGATGCGACTGTAAATAAATAAATAAAATGAAATGAAAGAAAAAATTTACTTTAGTATTTTTAGCTAATAAGAAATATCTTGAGAAAGCTTTTACGGATTGAAAATATTTATTTACTCTATTTTAAATGGTTGATTCTGCCGAGGCAAAAGAACGATTCCTGGTTTGTGATAATCTGGAAGACGGGGGTTTCTACATTTATGACTGTTCCGAACGAATGCAGACTTCAGTCACTATGAAGAACTGAGCTGTGAAATTGTTTGGCCGTCGAGGGAAGCGTGCTGAAGGCAGGGAGTAAATCACTCTGGAAAGGTAAATAAATAGTTACGCATTTCGTCATCCAAATACCTTGCGCTTTGAAATAAATTTATTTGGCTCGATATTTCTTTTCTTAGGCAATGATAAAGTAACTTCCGAAAATACTTTAAGCTTCGAAAATATTTATATAATATTCTCACAAGTCACTCAACTGCATCACAATCCAAACGACATGACTTTCCAGGATGTCTATTTGGCTATCAAAATATAAATTTTCTTTATTTAAGCGCCATTTGCATTTATTTCTAGTTCTCGCGTGTAAGATATTAAAATATTAATTAGAACCTTATTACATATCGTTTATTGTTTCAATATGATGAGTTTTATGGCATCGCATGTAACCAGTATTTATCAGCGGACAAGTTAAGAATAATTTTCAGTAGATACCCATCAGAGGCAAAACTTCAGAGGCTCATGAGTTTTGATTGGTATCGTGTCTATGAATTAGTAAATTATTGTAAAATGTTACAGTTAATGGTACGTATATATAATATTTACATAGGTATCGAGTATCAATATAATATAACAATACAAGGTGATGCTTAAACTGTTTTAGGAATATGAATATATATAGTAAATGAGAAAAAACAAATTTTTTCTCCAAAATTATTATAATTCTGAAAGGAGCTATCGAACATGATTAAGTCATCTTCATCATAATATAATATAAAAAAATTAATAAAATTGTGTTTTATATATGCAGTCATAACTTTGTTATATTCGTAGTTAAAATACATCCCTCACTATTTATAAAATAAAAACATTTTTCAAAGAATTTCATTTAATATTATTTTTTTTAAATTTATTTAGACAACATGTTCATAAATAGAATATCATATGCTTTCAATCGTGAACGAGTCAAGTTTATTCTATTACAGAAGCCATGAGACAAATATTTATATTTTCTTCTTGGTCTAACTTGTCAAAGTTGTCATGAAGAAGTTTTACATCATTTTTAGGTTTATTAATGCAGATGTTCTGGACCTAAAGCCGATCTGCTTCCAGAAGGGAAAAGTCCAATTCGAAAAGATAAACTATATATATTCGGTTTATTAAGAAAATCCTAGATGCTATTAGTACTTATAGAGAATTCTTTTCTCCTTCCAGTTTATTTTTCTTTTTTGTCTACAAATCATATTTACGATATTATCTTGCGAGAAATGCTAGTCGCTAAACCACAACAGTCGGCTGTCAGAAGCTGTCAGTCGATTGTTATTTGTCTAATAAACTAGTGTATCAGGAGAGATTACAAGTCTTGTGTGAGAGAAGCCGCAACAAAATAGCTTCTCCAGAATCAATGTGAACGAAGCCACACAGAGACCGCTTCCATATAGCTCACATTCTCTAAGAATAACTCAGCGAGGGAGACTTATGAGTCAATGTTTACTCTAAGATGTTCATCTTCTTTTTATTACGAATGTTAGTTTGTCCACGTCGCACACTACAGCTGAAGAAGACCTGTCATTCTGATTAAGTCGTCCGAACGAGCTAATGAACGAATTAATATCGGCAGCAACAATTATCAAAGAGGTCACTAATTCGTCGTTTCCAGCCTGAAACTAATTTAAAAGTTGTAAAACAACTACGTATTTCTGAAACAAAAAGTTCATATTTGTATAATCAAATGGATGGACGATAAATATGTTAGGGAAAATATTTATTTCTGAGGTCTAACTACATAAAAAAGTAATTCGAACAGTTGCCTGCTGAAGAAACAGATTAATTAGTATAAACAGTTCTGCAACACAGTGTAGATCTTAAATGACTTCTTCCCTTTTGGGGAGAAATTATTGTTGAAGTGCAGGCACAGGAATTAAGGGAATCCACGTTTCATATTCAGCCTTATTTATTTGTAACCACTAAAATGAATTTTCATGTAATTTTATTTTCCGGAATGTTTGAATTGTAAAAATCCCTAGGTCCGGTTGTCAGCCTGGATGCTGTGATTTTCACCACGTGTTAAACCACGTTAAACTCGTGTTTCTGCTTATTAATCATGCCACTCACGCCTCATTTCTATCAGTGTATATGAGGAATAGTCTAAATATGAAAAATGTAGGCTGAAATCATATTACTGAAGCCACAGACGTCTGTTGAATTAATTTATTGGTTTGGGGTCGGGATTGAAGAAATAATTTCATTTTTCTAATAATTTAAAGAATCAGATAAGGTGTAATTTGTTAACTCTCCAACGTGCAGTATTATTTTCATAGAGCACATTCAAAATACTGTCACAGGTTTTCGCCAATTATTCCAACAGCTAAATAAGTTTATGGTATCTCGGGGTCATTTGTTAACCTGGTATGACGTTTTAACTAATTATATTAATTAGTCATGCAATTTTGCGTAAGAACCACGTACTCCACGTTCTTACTAAAATAGCACACGCAGTGAAACCAGATGATTTACTGGAAGGCTAAAAATTTGTGCGATGGATACTGAGACAGACAGACGTCATGTTGCATTTACACGGACTATAAAATATAATTTACAACAGAAGGAAGACGCGCCTTCATTTTTAATAATTCATAGTCACATTTGAAACTTTTGATGCTCTAGAAGTATTACTGCAATGTTTCGGCTATTACCATGCTATGTCTAGGGTATAACAAAATTCGACGGTAAAATTTCTACAGGCATTTTTGATCGTGTTAGAAACTCAACGTAAAAAAGAGCAGCAACCTGTATTCACACAAAAGATACAACTAATGAGTCTGAACAAAGGGGAATGTAAACACGTAACTTTTGTAAACCTTTACGTAAATATCGTTTACCGGCAGATTTCTAAACTTTGTCAGATATGTCTATAGTTTTGTTATTGTAAATTAATTTAATTCTATGCTTTTGTAACTTGGTGAAAATTGCAAATAACTGTCTTTATTAGAGGCCCTATAAGCGGCCCTGAAATTTAGATTCACATGAAAGCTGAGGCATTTACTTATAAACATAAAAAGTAAAGTCAACGTAAATCAAAATTGCAAATTAAATAATATTTGTTATCTCTTTAAAAATTTTGGTTTCATTTCAAAGTAAAATCCCGTAATCTTCCTTCCTTTGTTTATTTTTAATTTTGCATATTACATAATTTGGAGCCGCAACGTGTTATCATTTTTTTAATATAAAATTTTTTGAATACCACAATATATTCAAACTGAAGTATAACATTGTTGTATGAAGGAATCTAGGGATCGGGACTGTATTATATCGATGTTCTAACGTTCTTTGTACGGTAGATACCGAATCGTTAAATGCCTGTATATATCGATAAAAATGACTACGAACCATTTCGACCTCTTGTGCCTCTACGCAACAGGTCCTTCGCCTTTGTGGGAAGTGTAGCCTACTTCATGAAACGCTTAAGCAGACGTCGATGGCCCGTTGTTGGAACTACTTCAAGCTTCGGGGACGAAATAAGCTTTCTTTCCAACTATTCGGCATTTCCGTTCCGTTAAGGCACCCATTAATCTCAAAGTAAACATAAAATATTTCTTGCAAAGAGGGAGATATATTTCATATACATCTCACAGATTGTCATATTGTTATTCGGAATAAATATTTACTCTATTACAATAAAAAACGCAGCATACATAATTAAAAATGTAATTACAAATTATAATATAATTTTGGAACAAATTAATAAAACATACATCTATGTATTTATGTGATTTACTGAAATAGAACACTAACATATTAAAGGAACAAAGTATAAATACAAGATAAATAAATATAAAAATGGCCAACTTTCTCGTATCAACTTACTAGAACGCGTTACTCCCGGTTAAACCAATTTTTTGTTCCTGAAGGGTTGATTTCTGTGGCGTCTGCGGATTCAACTGAACAACATACTCTTCTCTCTCTCGTACTGTTATGGCAAGTAACTTTTATATTGTCAGCTCCTTCCCTTCCAAAATACTTGGGTTAATAGCCTTTTATTATCCTCCATTCGTACTATTTTCAGCAAGTATTCCTGTTTGTGACTTACTACCTGGCAATTATTGTTTTCTCTTCACTGCTTGGATAAATTTAACTGGGTCTTTTCGGATACCTCCCAAACTTTTAATAGTTTGCGTCTTACATTAAGGGAAAAGTAATTCACTCCCCTCCACAAACATCACCTCAGCTTCATGAGGTGTAGAACAAATTCGGAAAAGGTTGAAATTCTAAAAATCGAACGTTTTATATAAATTTAATTTAAAAATTGTAATTACTTGATAGATTTTGAAGGCGTTTATGGCACTATATGATGCAATAGAAAGTGGTAAAGTAATTTCTACGTGTCTTTCTCTTTTCTAAGAATCTGTAAAAATAATTTTTTTAAAAAAAAATAATAATGCGTTGGCATCATATAATTACAAAACGAGCTTCAATTTCGTTGCTGCGGTCCATCGAAAGTGTCTCATAGAGCGTATCCTGATAAACACTGCTAGTCTGGACTGCATTACATGGTGGGAAAGGAGTTGTCATTAGTGGAGTGCAGATCTGGGGACATGGATGGCCTTTAGCAGAATTACTCGTAGAGCAATGTTCGCAGTTATTGGGACCATACTTTACAGTGTGGATTACGTGGAATGTTTTTTAAAAAATGTTTTCCCTTTGTTTGTGAAGCATATAAGCAGCACAGCAAATACATTTTAATTGGTGAATGGTGATAGAGAACATCAACATGATCAACCTCTCCAAGAAAATTATCCGTTAAGAACGTACAGGTGACTTTCTTTCAGGAAACATAAACTCTTAAAGACAGCATAAATAATGTGTATAAAGTAACATAGGCAATAAGAGTCTTTAATATACGCGCGCAAGGTTTTAGTTACAAGAAAATAGGTCGCGGAAGGTTTTACACAGAGAAGTATTCTAATAATAAATTATGAGAATATGCTAAAACATAATTAAATTTATTTTTAACGTATTTACAATTTTATTCGCACTAATAAATTATTTATAATGATTTACACAATTTAATTGATTAAAAATATGCATTAACTCCATTTCTACCGAAGTTATTGGTCCGTGCTGAATTGGAACAGAATTACATATTATAAATTTGATTTCAAATAATACTACATCAATCAAATGTTATATAGCCATTTTTATATTAAAAAAATTATACCGATAGACTGGCAAAATCATATGTAACGAATTAAGCAAGTATCTGCAGTGTTTCTTTGATGTTACTTGGAGTGTCTTTTTGGCTCTCTGCGTCTATCTCTCTCTGGCGTCTATAAGCTGAATTAAACTGTTCTTTGAATACTCTCTTCATAACTGCTTATCTGACATCACTCTCTGAAATATACTTGGCAACTGATGTTCATATTCTCTCTGTTTGTCCTTTTATAACATCTGTGACTCCATCTGCAAAAATTATTTTCTTGTCTTCTCATCTGGTTCCTCACACGGTCACCCGATTTTGTTACCACCCATCACTTCATGGTTGGACATGAGCGCGATAACAACATACGGAACACTGGTCGATTGGATCTGTCCTCTTACACACAAATTATTCATTAAGTTGCTTTTTTTAAAAAATTACATATTGGAACAAAATGCACAAAACAGTATTTATTTCAATCAAAAATATAAAGCAATATTACAAAAATTCATAACGCAACATTATTTTTAATAAAGTTACTCAGAAAAGGAATACCGTTAACATTCATATTCCTTGTGTAAAATAATGTTTGCTCTTTATGTTTCTTTAAGCGGCTATTCTCCAGAAATTATTTCATCGACTCGCGTCATTTATGAAAAATAAGAAACAAAGCAGTATAATTTTTAAAAGAAAAGTTTCTTATTACTTTCACTACCCTCACAGAGTTACAGGTATAATTTTAATTAATAATTTGTGAAGTCAATAATAACGTGAACATCTAATAACTTCAACGGAAAATGAAGAAATCCGTAATAATACGTGTTTTTCAAAGTGGCGACGGCGATGTGCTTGTACGTTGTTACCGATCTCATAGACATTATATGATCTATTTATTTTATAATTATGGGTTTATAAGAAATTCAGGTGAACCTTCAGAGAGCTCCGGTGGAGGCTACCTTTGGGGATGCCTTCACATCTCTCTGGTTTTTTGAACTAAATTTCCCACATGCCGAGGCACCTCGCCCTGTTTTGAAAGGTGTATTTTCCGGGGTCTCAGACCTTGGGCATACGGTAAGAGTTGTTCGCTGTTCCCATTGGAACAGTCGGCCAGCTGCTTCTAAACTGGTCGATGCAAGGAGAAGGGGGATGCTGCGTCCCCACAGCAAACTACTCTTTCGCTATCGGAAGGGCGTGGGACAAGTACCCAATGCCCGACCTACCTGATGCAGGTTTTCTACGGTTTATCCTGCATTAATTTTAGGCGAATGCCGGGTAGGATCCTTAAACTATAGCCCGGGGGCCCTAGTTCACCATTGGCAACCTTCCTCTACCCTTCCGCATCCCCCCTTTCAAATCCCTTTCTATGCTATTAAAGGGGAGTTGCCACCATGTGGATTACCCTCACGTAGCCTGTTACCCTAAAAAAAAAAGAAATTCAGCCTGTAAGAGTAAACGCTTGATTTTTTTCAGACCGCAGTTTCCTCGTGGCCAACGCCCACCACGGACTATGTCACATCATCTACTGTTCGGACGGCTTCTGCCGTATGTCGGGCTTCAGCAGGGCGGAAGTGATGCAGAGGCCCGCGGTCTGCGATTTCCTCCACGGCCCGCTCACCTCGCAGCACGCCATAGCCGTCGTCAGAGACGCCCTCGCCATCGGAGCCGAAAAGCACTTCGAAATTCTCTACTACCGCAAGGACGGTAAGACTTACCTAACATACTCAAGATTATTCTCAGTTTGGGCATGACATTTTATTGAAATACTGCTTTAATTTTGAGATAATGTTTATCGTATATTCCAAGACAATTTGATATACTTAAGACAGTTCCGATCGATAGACCGAGAAAGTGAAACTGGAAAAAGCGTCCAGGACTTTATCATGAAAAAATAAATGGCAGTTGCTCCTCATGCGCCATATTCACCCGACCTGTTTTTATTTCTTTAGGGGAAACAGTGATTGATCTACGTTTCTAACAGTTAAACACACTTTCGCCTACAGGAAGTGGCTACTCCATTTCAGAGAATACGAGGTGTTAAACAGTAGTTACCGGAATTTTGATAAAGTTCGTGAAGGTTTTCTAGTACGAATGAAGCAGACAGATCGTATTTAATAACCCTTTGTGGACCACCGTACCAAGGAAATTTGTGCTAGGTGGTTGAGTTTAGGATGTTTTTTCCATTATTGTGCATTGCGTGACTTGCGAAATTGAGATGACGGATTTCAGAGAACGACGTGACTGTCTAAAGTTTTTGTCTGAAGCCTGGGTGGAACCACTGTATGACAGGATAGAAGCTCTTGTATACCGAACTGAACATGACACGAATAGCTGCCAAATACCGCGTTCATCGTCCAGGACATTCAAGAGGAATCACTGAGAGTTGTCTGTACACTCGCAAGGGGATTATTTTGAGTGCGTAGCTGGTTAATCAGATCAATGTGTAGTGTAATTTCTGCTACTTATGGGAAATTTCTAAACATAGTGCTGCTTGGTTCAGCATAGCCTCAAACTGACGTCTGTCTAGACTTTCTGTGTCTCAGTGATGGCCGAAATAAAGGGTTTAAACTGTTATTATGAGTAACAATAAAGCCGGAAGGATGTAACTGACATGGAGTATTCAGGACAATTCCGAAGGGTGGTTCCCGGAATGAAAAACATTCGAATGTACTCATCTGTTTCACAATTATGAGGCAAAACAAAGCTCTTTTGTGAAACAACATTGTTAAATTTAACAAAAGTTTTCCTTAAAATTACATTTTTGAGCTAATGCTCATTTATTGCCTGAATACATTTCGAATATAAATCTGCTCCTATTATCCCTCAAGTCTTCTGTGTAGTTGTTTCGGCTATCTGTGGACGTCCTTTGTGTTTCTTTAATCTGACGGAAACGTTTCTGTCATTTTCACCTGCATATGTTGTCCCTCCCTCGCAGGCCACGTGCGATACAAACTCGACTGTATGGGATACTTCCGTAATTAGTATCGCTGTTGTTCAGAATGCGATATAATTCCTCTGTATTGCTGTAAGGGATAAAGGTATGTCATAAGTTTACTCTAGGCAGTTCTACAAATTTTCTCGAAAATATTTACATATTAGATTGGGAGAAAGGGTTTTACATTTCTTGGAATCGCTGGGAGTTCTTATCTTGCAGAGTGCTTTCTGTAAGGTGCGACTGAGATAATTATGGAATTGAAGGTCCTATACAGGGTGACGAAATACTTGTTTGCAGCAATCGGCATCTTTGCATAACTACGGGTTATCAATTCTTCTATATGCTCGCTCTGTCTACTCGTCTCAGAACTCGTGTCTTTCTTTTCTCCGAAACACACATTGAAACATCTGGTTTTAAAAAAAACTGAAATTGCATTCCCTAGTTAACTCAATATGTTATTAGGCAGTTTTTCATCCGAGAATGTAATGTTTCTATCGCGATACCTAGAACAATCCAGTATCCAACTTACTGTCCCACGCTTATTTGAGGAAATGTTGCTGAAAACATAGTAGTTTGCTTTTAACGTTAATTCCCTCTCCCAACCCTTCACTCCACCCAACACCGAGGCTTTGCATACATGAATACTTAAGCTACTTCCAGTCCATGTCGTAGCAACTGCATTTCTTATTAACTTTAGTATTGTTACACACGCAAATTTCTTAGCGAAATAAAATTGTTCAAATATTATACAGGGGACATTCTGAATGAAAAACTGACGGTCACACGTCTAGTTCAACATATAGCAGTACTACTACATCAATAATATGTTGAACTAAAAATATATATCTGCATTTTCTTCCATGAAATTCTGGAGCATTGATATTTTTATAATAATTCTTTTACAATTTTAATACTGTACAATTAATATTAACAATTACAAACCCCGTTTTACTAATTTAAGTAATCTGTATTATACCTTTTCATTCAAATAATTATATGCAGAAATTATTTGATTTGAAAAAATATTCCGATTATTCTTAGGTCCGAATTGGCGAAAAAAAAGGATTTAACAATCCCCAAATGTTTCCTTCAAATTTTCAAATATTGCGATCCATTCTTAAATCATGAAATTTTTCACAATAAATTTTTTTTTCAAAATTCATTGAATGTGGCGGATTTTCAAACCTATTATTTTTAGGCTCCAGTTTTTCGTAATACTACACTGTCGTGAGATTGTTACATTCAGTCTGTTTTCTGATGGTGCATTGCAGATTATATTATGTTAAACGTACGTAAACATTTATCTGGATAGTTGGAGATTTAACTGTCCTTCCTAATGTTTATTAAGATTATTATTATCTTTAATATTTAGACTGGAACAGGTATTATGTTTTAGAGGTAAAATGTTTTAGAAAGTTTTCCAACAGACTTTAAATAAATATTTTTCATTATTATTAAAATTCTTTTAAGAATATTGGTAATGTTTTATACCTACTAGTGAAAAACCGCAAAACATTCAAAATTTTATCATTGAGCCATTGTTATTTTTTAAAAACAATATTTATAAATTTTAATACGTTAATTTAACTGTCATAATTTTTAAATTCAACATATCTATTTTAAAGCAATAATAATAAGTAAGTAGTCTCAAAGACTACAATAGCATTGACAGTTCAAAAGTTGTCTTTATTATCGTCCAATTAAAAAAGACGCACATCATGTTTTTTTATTATTATTTGACAATAATAAATTATTATTTCCCAAAATTGGAATACTTCAGTTTTCACGACAAAATTGTAAAAACCGAAACTGATTATTTTTCATCACATCTGCTTTAGCCGTTCAGATAACACTTGGAAAGTTTTCCATGAGAATCGTCTTTTCTCATTCACTTCTTTATCTTCACAAATACGGGCGTACACTATATTATACAATTACGGGATAAATATATACTAGTTTATTGTCGATATAAATTAAGATTCTAGCTTTGAACGTAAGGAAGACAAAAAAACACTGTCAAACTAATTATTGTGAGCTGGTTTGGTTCTTGAGATAGTATGCTGAGACAATGGACAGACGACAAGTGTTTCGCTCAGATGGGACTAGCTTCAATACATAATTACATAATTACAGAAAAATTGCGCTTATGTGTTCAACAAGAACAAACGCGCAAATTAAAAACTTAAGTGACAGTGTACTGTATGGCCACCTTTAAGAATGACTGAAATAGAATTGACGCATTTCTCCTTTGACTCTTGTATAAAGAACAGTCTAGAGACTTTCTGAGAAAAGCAAATAATCTAAAACGGTGTCGTTGTATCGCCATTGAAACACTTTGCGCCGATTTCAAGAGAGGAGTCGAGAACAGTCATTTCTAATGTAATGGAAAATAATTCGTAACATGTTAAAGCGGATAACAGCCGATGCGGCAATTTGTCTCCTGAAGTATCTTTCAATGGTATATAAGATTCAAGACAATAAACATACACTAATGTGTTAATTTTTTAAAATTTGCTGTTTTTAGTCGCATTAAAATGAGTCATTTGTGACTTTGCATAACTTCTGCTTGATTATATTACAATTGTTTCACGTTATATAGATATTATTCTTATCCTAAGATTCATCGTCTAATTAGATTACATTTTGAATGCCCGTTTCCTTACTAATTTTTACAAGGTTATTTACTGCCGCTGCTGAGGTACATGTCTCCCTTCTTGTGTATTTATCAGTTGTGACTCTTCTAATCCTGTCGTGTTTTGGGCAGTCGTAGAGGACATGCTGAATCGGCAGAGCAGCCTTGCATAAATCACATGTAGGTTACTGTGACCTAGAAAACAGATACGAGTGCGTGAGGTTAGAGTGGAGAGTTCTTATCCGAACAAGGACCACTTGCTGTCTCCGTGATAGATTTCCAGTGTAGGTTATTTCCTTAAAGATGTTGACTTCTTTATGAAATATTCCTTCATTCCTACCTCTTCTACACGTGTTCCATTTTTCCTCCAGACTTCTGGCATATTGCATATTTGGCTGCTGTAGGTATCCCTCTACCTCAGCAATTTCGGCAGCACTTTCGTTTCTTCTATTACCTTGTCTGCCAGTATCCATCCTATCGTTATCTTTTGATTGTTTTTTTGATTGTCATAATGTATTCTCTGATTTTATTAACGATACCATTCCACATCTTTCGGTTGCTTATTATGTTTATAGCAGCCAGAGAGTTAGTTAGGATTATATTATTTTTATTTGGTTTTTCCATATATATGGCATATATTTCCGCCGTAGTAATTGATGCTTTGCTATTTATGGATACAGTCCTTGTAATCTCGTTCCAAACTATAGCGGATTGAACACCTTCGCAGGTTTTTGACGCATCCGTGTATATTTCACTAGGTAGCTTGTACTTCTCCAGTAAGGTCTTCAGCTCCTGTGTTCTGATGCTGATCAATTTTCAAGTTATAAAATTTTAATTTAAAACAACGCCAACCGCTTTGAAGTTTCCGAAACATATTAGTTTTATGAAGATCTCTATGCTAGTTTATCCTGCGCTAATCTTTTCAACTCTGCATAACTACACTTGTCCACATCCACTCAGATTTTTCTAACATATTCTAACTAGGTTTTCTTCTCCTACACACTTCCCTCTAATACTAATTTAACTAATTTAACGAACCTTAAAATGTGACCTATTAGCCTATCCCTTGTTTTAGTCTGTGTATATATAACAAATTACTGTCTCAATTCGGTTGTTAATCTCCTTCTGTTACGCATGAATCACTTTACATCAAAGAGAGTAGAAAAAAGAAAAAAATGTTAAAAATCTAATATTTTACCTTATTATTCATATCAACGTTTACCTAATTTCCAATTTTTCCGAAAGCTGAAGCAACTGAATAAAAGAAAAATTCCATGTTAACCACCAACTTCAGTTTCATATATATGCACCAAGAATGTGTGTTTGTATACTCGATTAATATCGTAAGATTGGAACTATGTTACACATAAAGTTGAGTGAAGCTAGTCAGAAACTGTGACATGCTTCGCCAATCCTATTTGCCACCAATCGGTGGAAAATTCTGAAGCGATTTGGGAGTGACTTCGTATTTATAGCTTTCACTATCTGCTATATAACATAAACCAGATGGCGGAAGGAGTTTTAAGTGAAGGCGTCAAATGGTCTTTAAGCATGTTCGTCCGAGTTGGTTACATAAACTGGTTACGTTACCTGAAGTAAGGTACATCAAATAGCTTTAAAGCTTAACTTCACCAAGAATTGGAGTAGCTAAGACGATATCATAGCATAACCAAAGAGGGCTTTCTCCAAAACGAAAAACCATCTCATTTCCATCCATGAAATAGAGTTTTCAAAGTGGTTCCAAAATTTATAAGTGAAATTATGGCAGTAATCTAGAAAGTGGTCACTGGATACAGGCATTTATATTATACAAAGGAAATGGCTTAAATTAATAAACATGAAACAACGTCCCCACCTACATTTAACCTCTGAGTAACTGAAACTCATTTTGAACATTTTTTAACTACCACTTCTCTCTCCGATGGCATCGACGACCCCAAAACGTTCAATTCGGCATCAGACTCGGTCAATTTGGATATACAGTATTATTTTTTCCCCGTTCACTCCCTTACCACCACCGAAGCCGAAGGAGGCTTATATTGAACTTAAATGACGTCGGAACTGCCACTAATCAACTTAGCGAACCGAAAAAGTATGGCTACGACACCGAGATATTAATGAGTATTAAAAACAATGGACGAGAATTTCACGATTAATTTTTGTTGAACGTGTTTGCCACACTTGGAACAACTAACGTAATGCGTAAATATATGTCGAAACCTATTTACCACTTTTAGGTACCGAGTGAGTCATAAATAGATTGAAATTTGCTGTATAGTGACGCGAAATTTAGAAGATGCAGAAATTATTAATTATTGTTCCTGCCGCTGTTAGTATTAGTACTAAGAACTAAATATACCCGAGTTCCTTAAACTTATCCTCGAGTTGACAATGGATGCTCGCCAGGAAGCCTTTCGCCTTGCCAAAGGACAACAATGATGCTATACACTGGAAACCAATGGAACAAGAACTCACTAGAGAAGAGTCGCAGTCAATCATATACAAGCTAGGAAATTTCAGAGACAATTAACTAATATTTATTTTTGACTTACTGTATTTTATAGGTCATTATCGATAATATAAATTAAATACATACAATGTAGCGCACTGATCCTGCTACAAAGCAAACCTAGTCTAGACTATACTACTAATGAGATAATATCAAATTAAGGTAGGTCTAAGTCAACACAGCGCATGCGTAAATACGCGACCACAATTGCATTGACAAAGCAAGTTTCAAAGGTGCGTACACAGATCTATTTGAATGTCGGGCTACAGCATTCCAATATTATATTTTAATTCCAGCCACATACAATTTGTTTGCGGGAGAACGATTCTGCGCATTGAATTATGGCTGCTATATGGATTCGCATGAGCTTTCATAGGCTTCCATGTGAAATCCCCTATTTCCTCAGCTTCCATTTGCTACTTAACCGTGATTGTTCTATGTGTTTTTTTAAAAAAAACATTATAAATAATCGAACACATTATGATAGATCAGAGGTCGTAACTTTACCTAAGCTATTTTTCATATTATTTGACTTGATGAAATTAATGACAGTCAGGACATCACTTCGCTATACCCATCTTTTTTCTACGACCGTAATCCAATTTTAAATAACTTCGGCTCTTGAAATACAGACTTTACTAAATTTTGCTAACAAACGATAATAAAGTGCCTGTGCCCGTATACGTAATCAAAACTTACAAATGTGAATGGTAAAGAAGGAAAAGAAATGTTTTATAATTACACTAATGTTGGCATGTAAATTTTATCCTTTGAATTTATTTTAAAATTTACGCTAAGAATTTCAATTTTACTGTTACGGTTTAAAATATAATTTTCAAACACTTTTTGTCCTCAAAATTTTGTATATGCATGTGATGCTGTTAGTTATCTTCAGATACATGAAGTAAATAAGGTAAAAAATTTTCGAGTATTCTTTGGGAGAGCAACTAATTTTCTTTACACGATTCGTCAAAAGGTAACGCTGAGAAGCAAAATTTTCTATACGTCGTCAAGAAATGATCTTGTTTCTTTTGATAATTGGACAACTCCAAAAAAGTTTATGTGATGGTAGAACATGAATTCAGTATTAGTTTCCACTCGTGATTCACATTACAATTCCGATGATATTTCGATTATATAGTTACGTAAAAATACTATACTAATTTAATTTTCTAAATCGAATATCATTCTGTCATATCTGACAGCACTAAAGAACTCTTACAAGTCAATTTTGACGTCAGTAAGACTCATACATGCCACTAGACACATTGTTACTTGGAATGTGTTCATATTCATACGAGAAAAACTTATGATTAGATTCAGAACATTCGCTTTGAATTTATAAACTCTAAAATTACAATAATTGTGGAAGAATATTTTTGGATTTAGATATACAATTAACTTTCAGATTTTAAAACTTCCAGATAATAATTCAATTCACTTTTCAGTGGTTAAATAATTGGCTTAATTTTCATCCATAGTATAAAAGTTTTTGTATGTTCCTGGAATTTCACAACTTCATATTTATATATATATATACATATACAGTTAGACATTAAATGTCAATACAGCTAAATTGCATTCGTTCAAACGACTAACATGCAGCAATACGGTTTCATTATCCACAGGTCATGGAAACTTTTAAAAATTGGCAATGATACTTTAGTTTCTACAAAATTGTAGACATCTTATTCAAAATGGCTCAATATTGATAATTTGATAAGATAGATCCCGCAAGGTATTAAATATCTATGAGAGACGGAAAGAGTCTGTCAAAGGTATGTGCAAATAGTTCTGATATCTTTGAATAGTGACGAACTGATACGCAAGTAACGAAGCTGTACCAGTAGAAGCTGTGATACATATAGGATATGTTGCCAGGTTTAAACCTCATTAGGCTACCTCTCTTATAACAATTGACATCCCTTTCTTCCGCGATTACTATTAGTATATTATTATAAAGTTATATAATAACCTACGCAATGTAGACAGAATAGCATAAAAGGAAAAGAGTCGGGGAATTTTACGACTAGACGGCTGCAGTCTCGTGGCTTGAGAATATGAATCATGTTCCGTGTTTTACCCATTCTTACTCATCAGTAAATATATGCAAAAAGAATAATTCTAAATTAAAAAATTAATAAAATGCCTTTTAGATTTCTAAAATATTTTTTTGTGCATCTGTTGCAGGCACAAAATTCCTGTGTAGCGAGGTTATAGCTCCGATCAAGAGCGAGGTGGACGACATCTGCTTGTACATCATCAACTTCGAGGATCTGACGGCACCGCCCACACCTGCCGAAGATGCTGTTGCCACGCCCGCGGGAAAACTCAGCAAATGTGAGTAATTCTCTATATAGCGACATAATTCCGATCCAATGAGAATGAAACGATTGCATGTGTTTAAAACTCGAACATGACGCTAATCTTACAAACTTAATTCTCTAGAATATTATGTACGATAAAGCAGTTTCAATGATCTATTGATTCAGATATTTTCAAGGGCTATGGGTAACAGCTTTAAAGGTGATGGGAACACTGAAACTGTATCTATAGTTATTTTGTTTAAGTTTGATTTTAAAGTCATTACTATAACGTATAAACTCCACAAAAAAGCGTGTATTCACCTAATTTCTTGCAATTGAATAAAAACATCAGAAGTTCACGTGGAATATCAATATAATAATTACATTTGAAAATTAAGGGAAGTTTAAAAAAAATTATAGTAGCAAATAAAATTGAAATATAGTATTATTGTACGCAGCTAATTAAATGTAAGGGTAGGGGGGGGGGGAATTTGAGAACCTGGAGGGGAACAAAATGCTTTTAGGTGGGAATTTAGAAATCAGTTATCAATGTTGAACTTGGGAAGTCAGCTTTCTCAGTTGTCTGCTACGAGGAAGGCTTGTCGTTGGAGTTTGGCTACATCCATGTGTGCATGTCCACCTGCAGATTGACTTTGAGTAGTCTGAGATGATTTGGTGCCGACTTCTGCCTTCAGCTTCCAAAGGCATCACTCACTTCGGGGGCTTAAGAGTTCCTTTCTTTTCTGAGGTTGTGATATTTCACGTTTAAGGCTAGAATGTCCTTTCTCGTCTGAGTGTAGAAAGTAACTCTTCTAATACTGGAAATCCGCTTCCGTGAACGCCCCGCAGGAAAATCCTGTCTTTAGATCAAACACTGTTGCAGGCTGTCTCGTCAGCTCCTTCCGCCGCCTGGACAATAGCGAAATATTCCAAGGGTGGCGATATTCCCCGGATCACGCCATCCTTATTCCGAAAAAATGACTTGGTCTCTAACTAAACCTTCCATTCTCTACTAAATAATAAAATTTAATTACAATACAAATAATTACTGTTATACATTTAACATGGAAATATGCACAAATATTTTAAACTTTATTCATTCGTGTAATATAAGTGGGTCATTAAAATTACAAATTAACTTGTACAGATGCATTAGTATCACGAAGAGGTGCATGAGTAACTATGGTCCAAGTACGCAAGGTTGACATACTAAATTACTTATGTAATGGTAGCCAGTGGACTCGTTTTCCCTCTTCCTTTTTTTTAAATATGCCACAATTTTAAGATGTCTGCAGGTATTATAAGAGATTGACGTGTGAGAAACTCAATCTTTCCTTTACGTCGCAGGAAATTCTGATCAACATACGTCCACATTACCGTGTGGAAGTGTTGCAAGACAAAGCCAATCATCTTCATAAAGTTCATAAAAGTTAGATTGATGTACTTAATATGTCGAAGCACGCTTTTATCGGCAACAGTAACTTCAAATAAAAAAAATCCTAAAGGAGGCTTTATTCCAGTTTTCCCAACCATAAATTCGCCGTATTCATTAATTACTGGAAGCTCATATCACCTTTTACAATTTAAGAGTCCAGCGGAAATTAGAATAGGTGAGTAAGTTTGTTCTGTGTAATAATATTTTTCATTTCTTTTCCTTTTGTGGAATATGTTATTTATATAACATTATATATTTATCTGTTGTACGAAACTATGGCATAGTTAAGTGAATTCGTTCATATAAAAATGAATACATAACGCCTAGAGCCGAGTCATATTTCTTTATTACACGAGACGTCTCCCACGCCACATGTTATGTTATTTCTGAGAAAACGTTCCAATATGTTTAACCTTCACCCAGAAAAACAACGAGAACTGGCCAGCTCCGGATACGCTACCCGGAAAACATACCAGAACAACACAAGAAATTGTAGTTTAAATAATCAATGTTTTTTATTCATACGAATATCTGAAAGACGTAGTACTTACCATTACGTATTCCGGAACAACATATGTTTAAATTCATTTCATGTAATCAGTTTTAATGCGCACGAGTATGATTTAGAATAGTTAAAATTATTGAAGTCTGAAAGATTTTATCCGAAGCCGAAACTTATAAACTAAAACGGCTTCGATTGCTGTATCGTAGTACGAAAACTGACTAATTTGCGTCAAAATACAAGGATTAACACTACTGTTTTACACTGAATATCGGTAAAATGTTAACAGTCTGGATAATATTAAAGTTTCTATGATTAAATTAATGATTCAGATTAAATAAAATAATTGTTTGATTTATAGAAGGACCAACATTTGTTACAATTTCAAGTTCAAAAAGAAGTGTTACCAAATTAGGATTTCAGATCCAAAACTTACCTTCCCGAAAAATATATTCGCATAAATATGTGTCTTTTCACTTATCCATCCAATAAGTGCTATAAAATGAATCATTTTGGCCCCATAAAGTATTAGTAAAATTAGTTGTATTTACGGTTAGTAGCAGTTGAAAGCAGAAGATTCATAAATGCTAACTGTGAAGCAGTATATTCTAATAGCCGTGGTTTAGTGAGCGCTAATGGATTTTGCAGTGACCGGTGGATTGAGCGGCTCTTCTCAACAAAGCACTGCCTGGAACGAGGCCAAAAGCCGAAATATCACCCTATATACCGCAAAGAAATTAACTAGGATGAGCCATAACACAGAAAAGCCATGGTGTCAAATCACTCGCGTGTCTCGTGTGTTCCGACAAGCCGTACTCAGTCAATTAGAATATGTGGTGTATAAAATATACATATTCCCTTTGATGTGACTACTTGCAGTCAAAACTCGTATGTGATCCTTTTATGACGTTTTAATGAAACTCAGTTATAAACGACACATTGGGTCTTAACTGATACTTGACGTGATTTAATACAATGTCGAAAGTTTTATTATCACCAATCAATGCTCGTAAACAAACACATACAAGTTATTTGATTTTGTTGGCAATAACCTCAGGTCCAGTTGCGTAAATTATACCCTTTCAAATTTTTCCATATTTATGAAAATATAAGAAACCAAATTAGAATCTCATATATTTATTCTGAAAAATGGAGACGTCGGCACATTGTGCCATTATCATTAAATACTTATTTATTAAATATTCAAAACACTTGTAAAAATATTTGCAACTAACAATTATTTCAAATACCATTACCATAATTACAACAACAAAATAATAATATACAATACTAAGGACGTCTAGTGCAAATTATTACGATGAAAACTATATTTTCAAGAAATGCCTCTGTCTTTTTAATTAAATTTAATCACCATTTCTAAAATATATATTTATTATAGTTAATGAACTATTTTGCATCTAAAAATTTAGAAACAAATATAATTACCTGAATAATAAACACATTTCTGGTATTATTCTCAGATTATCTGAGTTATATATATGAAAAATATTTTATAAAACAATATTTAATTATAAAAAATATAATTTAATGCATAAATAAAAAACTTATAATATTAATCGTACATTAAACTTCTTAAATACGTCAGAGAACAGTTGTATAGTATATATAGTCGCCTTTTTTCCATGTAAATGTGTGTTTGTGGATAGTTTGTAACATTAACACTCCTCATAACTTTTTTTCCCTGTCATATCCAACCAAGGAACATTCAGACGTGAATATTCTGCACTAAGAGCGTTAATATTTCGAATCAGACAACTTTGAAGACATGTAAAATTGAGAGAAAGATGTTCGTGAGAAAGAAATAAAGAAGTTCCACTGTGGCTAACGTAGTCATTAAACAATCAAATCACATGAATTCTAGCATAAAATTTTAAAGCGATGGAAGTCTCTACGAGTCGTCAATATCAGCCTCTGAGTGACTGTAAACAACGTCTTATTTGCAACGCAGAGAGCGTTTAAAATAATATTCTGCAGGCGATATATTTAAGCACTATAAAGATATACACTTTAATCTTTTTATGTTTCTCTTTACTAACGATAATAGGCGTATTATTTTCGACGTTTGGAATTTCTCCAAGGTGTAATGCAAACGTTGTACCACCTGCTCAATGTTGAAAATATCAACAGCAACCGCTTTCTTCAGCAAGAAGATGATAGGTGTGAATAAAGTATCCTGTAGTTCCCAGAAGCCCGGCTTGTAACCTAGCCAACATTACATGACGATGAATTATATTTTTAAATTAGTAGGAATTCTGTGATATTCCGTTTCCTGCATGATTTGACTAAAGTCAAACAAAGAAATAGTGGCGGTAGGTAGAGATTAATCGAAACAACGTTGCTTTCGAATGGAAATGAACGTATAGATAAACGGTTAATAAAAATGACAAGCCAAATCTATCTCGAAATACCAGTTAGTTTCCCACTATTTGCCTGGAACACTATTACAAAACTTCGATTTCGTCCGTCGGTACGGAAGGCAAACTTATTAAACTATTTCAATTACGCCGTCTTCTGCGTACCAAGGAGAAAGTTGAAGGATATTAAGAAGTGAAACGGGTTGCAGCAATTATGGCGTGAGTGAGTGATGAGCTTTATATATTCTGTATTGTAAAATCTACTAATATCTCGTGAAAAAAAAGTTACGCGAGATTTGGAGAACTTTGTGATAAATAGGGACGAAATATAGTCTTAAGTCGGCTTAAAACACCACCGATTAAGTAAGAAATCCGCAGCACGCAAAAGCGAATAAAATAAATCTAACCAATGGAAGACATTTACGAAAATACTCAACTTCTACAATGGAGAATTTACGGTGTTGTACTACAGATATATACACACATCCGTTTTTGCGCTATACATGCATCAATAAAAATTAGAATTATTATAAAAAGAATCACGTAGGTGCTACTCAATAAAAATGAAGATTGTTTTTAATCCCGATATGAGAGACATAGGAAAGAAAATTAATACATTAAGTACATTGTGATTGTAATATTTATACTTCATTGCGAACAAAATTTCGGACAGTTCCCTCTACGACTAGTGTAAGTTGATCAACGTCCATGTGAATGTTCATACTCTGATTTTCTAGAAACCCTCTTGTTTCTGAAGATGATTTTTCTTTCTGTTGGAAACGGAACTAACATCGTCTCATCTCTGCTGCACTGTTCATGTCGCTGAGTTCTCGTACCTTACTTTAATTCCCGATATTTTAATCACTTCTCTTTCACTCTTGTTTTTTGTCTTTCTTCCGTTTCCCACTTTCACTTCATCTTTATTTTTATTTCTTCATCTTTTTAATTTATTCAGGCATCAAAATACTAAAAAAGAAGTATCTAATAGTTTCCCACACAATATTCAACAAATTTCAAATCTAAATTACACAGATATATGCAATTTGTATCGTTAATTTGACTAGAATTGATATTTTCGTCATTGACTAGTTATTTTATGAAAGATATTTTTTATTTATATTATATAGGAAAATGGAATAAATGGAGATGATGAGTTCTCAAAAGCCAATTCCAAACACTAAATATTGAATTTTATGAGTATTTCGGTATTAGGTGTTGTTTTATATTCCTTGAAATAAATAGACCAGATGGGTCTTCAAATACTATTTTTGATACTAATTCTATTTGCATGTTATTTAGGTTAATAAAACATAAGCAGATTAGGATAGAAATATATCGACAGAACTGGGAAACTCTAGCCAAGGATTATTTTGTTCTTGAATTAATTGAATGTACTTGTGAGCGATTTAACACAAAATATCCATTCTTCATCAAAGTCCTAATTAATTAGACCGTAAAAGTGATTCCGTAAATAGTAGGCAAGCCTTTGTCTTGTCTAGACAACGGATAGAGAATGCTGCCTGAGGACAGCTGAGACGTTAGTTACACTTTGCTAATCCTCGGTTTGATTCGCGGTACTGTAGACATTTTTCTATCCTATTCTGGTAATTCACCTCATGACCTTTAGTGCTGACCTTTATTAAATAAAATTAAAGCATAAATCATAAGTGGATGAAGCCTTATTTAGGACAATAACATGTAGTAATTGTATTAAGAACGTTTTTGTTGTATCTTAAAATAATTGGCCATATTTTCCATATTTATTTTATATAAAGTTACAACTGAATAAATTGAAAAATGAATTGTTCAGTTTTTAAACGGCACATACGCCAATGTCGTTAAATATACTACTTCCTTTTTCGGGTTTCCACCGGGGTAATCCCAGTAAACAGCGACGTTTCGACGGCTAGCACTGCCACCTTCTTCCAGGTGGCTGTGCGAGCCGTCGAAACGTTGCTATTTACTGAGATTATCCGGATGAAAAACCCGAGAAGCACTTCTTAATTCTAATCACCGGGAAATCCTCCGATCTTTAATACGAATTCATTATTAAAACATGAAATATTGTGACACACATACAAGCGCATTTATGTCTACATTTCATAGTTGAAATATATTAAATACTAGCTGGGTGCCCGACGTTGCCCGAGATGTCACTTATCCATAACCCCCCGGTTTTTTTGTTATTTTTATGTAACCCAACTCGGCCTCTATCCCTAAATGTGTTATCGGCCAGGTTGCATTGTTTGAAAATTCACTCAATTAAATTAATAATGTAGTACTTAATTTAGTAATTTTCGAAATTAAATAATTAATTTTTATTTAAATTAAAAACTATTTGCTAAATTTTATAAATTTTTCGGCAAATCCATTTTTTTAAGCGGAATGATGTTGGCGTTCCCATATTCATCTTCTTTGTATTCCGTAATTATTTTTTTAATCAATAATTACTATACTTACAATAATTACTATACTTACAATAATTACAAATGTAAAATTATAGTCGATCATTTTTTTATTCGGCCTATTAGTTTTCATATTAAGTCCCATAAACACAATTAAATGGCTTTTTGTAATATGAAAAGAAAAAAAAAGTAGTTGTGTAATGCAATTTTCGCTCAGTTCTCAATATTCACGTGCATTTCTTGTTCTCATTTTAAAGATATGCATCTTAAATAAAATAACTAATAAATTTAACTTCCTAAATAACGCACAGACTCTCACAACGGAAATAATTTTAATAATAAAGACAGCTTTCCCGGTGTAAATTATTAACTAATTTTTTCACGGTTACGCACCGTCTCGACGTTGACGTTCTGCAGCTGTCTTCAGTCTATGGGTCTGCGTCACGTGTGCGAGGTATATATAGTATCGGACATGCTGCGACCTGATTGGCCGTTGAGGATCGCCTGACATTTACTACGCGACTTGGAAAAACGTATGTCCTTGACGCTGTTGTCAGGCGATCCTCAACGGCCAATCAGGTCGCAGCATGTGCGACACTATATATACCTCGCACACGTAAAGCAGACCCCACAGTCTGAAGACAGCTGTAGAAAGTCAACGTCTAGACATCTGAACATGGTGAGTAACCGTGAAAAATTTATTAAACATATAAATTGTTACATTAGAAGACGATATCAGCAGTCATAATATACCACTATGTCACATAATGTTGTAAATTCGAGATTAATTACACTGTGACCAAGAAGATATATTTAACGATCAATCAACATGAAAATAAAATCAGATTGAGCAAACGTTGAAAGCATCAAAACAAACCTTTCTGACACTCACACAGCCTGAAGATTTTACAAATATGTACAGAAACGTTTTTGAGTTGATAATTAAAGATTTTATGATTAATAATTATTTTAAATTATAAAAATCGTCGGTTAATGTCCGGTAAGGATATTCATTGTTAAAAACAGACGTGAAAATAAAATATGACTAATATTTCAGTATAAAGAGCTGACAATTTGCAGAAAAACAAAATAAATTATTCTTTTTAAAATAAATAAAGAATATTTATACAGATCAAAACATCATAGTTACACAGGTTTTTAAAAATATATATTTCTGGTTCGACAGTTTAATTTTTTTAAATATAAAAATGTTAATCGTAAATGAGTTATTGTTTCCTAAATCCCGTAACTTCTATTAAAATTTTGCTTCTCAGCTAAACTGGTTTCCCTCTTCATTAATTTATATATTGATTTGGTTTTAAAATGAAAAAATTTACGTCTGATTGACGTAATAATGAATAAGAATCATAGTCAATTCAGACATTAAAGGGAAATACCACACAACAACGTTTCTCGGATCCTTGTTCCTTTCTTCAGGTGCTAAGAAGAGCCTAGAGCGACACAACTGCACGCGTCGGTTGACAAAACTCAAAAGCGACGAAAACGCGACGACAAAGGGACAGCAGACAGTTCAGCGTAACAATAAGGGAGTAACGACAATGAGAAAAACAGAAGGTTCGGCGTAACAATAAGGGATCGCAGCAATCGCTGAGTTTCATAATTTCTCTTTGTACATTAATTGCTGTCTGATCTTTGTTTTCATGTGAATCGTCTATGGCATGAGTCTGTAATTTGATAAAAGATGGGCTACAAAGTTAAGTTTTCATAAATTATATGATAAAACGCAAGATATCTGTAAGAAAAATTTAATTTTCAATAATTATTCATGTAAAAATAGAAGTGGCACCACACAGATGAAGGAGATTTTCATACGTCTCTAGACTTAATTTATTGAAATTGTAAATTGAAATATTGCGCTCCACTTCTCCACTTTTAGACCGACGTGGCACAATTTTTAA
Organism: Zhengitettix transpicula; assembly: GCA_037074705.1. Classification (NCBI taxonomy): domain Eukaryota; kingdom Metazoa; phylum Arthropoda; class Insecta; order Orthoptera; family Tetrigidae; genus Zhengitettix; species Zhengitettix transpicula. Next base: position 61,059,931 of record CM073595.1, on the reverse strand, counting down.
CGCATTCCTGCAGATGTTACTAGAAGTTGTCGTAAATGCTTTTGCAAGTGTACTCCTGTACACGCAAAGAAATTAATAATTTCCCCGGTCTTCTAATTGAAACCTCTATTCCACTTCATAAGTATGGTCTTTTACCGAGAAAAAAGAAAACGTTAGAGTTCTCGACACAGTTTATTTTTATCTGATTCGGTCTCACGTGCATCATCTTCACTAGAAGCAATTTAAGCAATAATTCTATAAGTCAGTAAGGGTAGTTCTGGGGATACCGTCGTACACACAACCTTCTGTTGTCGCTGCTGCAACCAGATATGGCTACAATTATCGTCCGCTGAACAAGTAGGCAGAGAAAATTTATAACGGAAAGTATAGAGAGGTGTCGCAGTGAATCAAATAGTCGGCCAATTTCAGAAATAATTCAACTTTATAATATTTATTCACCATTATAAAGTATTAACGATGAACATTCAAAATTAATATTGCATTCAAAACAAAATTTCAAAAAATAAATCTTAACATTACAACACACAAAATTATTAAATTTGAAATTAATGCCTTGTGTTTGAAAATTAATTACGTTTAATAAAATAATTGACTTTAATGTTCCTTGGAAACTTAATTTATTTTTTTAAAATGAATTTAAAATTCAAATCAAAAGTTAAATAATTTAAAAGCAAGTTTCAAAAGTTAGAATTTAATTAAATTTAATTAAATGGAAATTATTAATAAAAAAGAAGTTAATCAAAATCAGTTTTTTCAATTAATTCCATTAATGGTCCACAAGGCAATTAAACACATAATCTAATCTTAAAATTAATCAAAATCAATCAATTCTTCAATTGAATTAGGAAAAACTGAACGTCCAAGATCATTAAAAGTTCCGTTAAACCAATTCTTAAATTCAAGTTAATTAGACAAATTGAATTTTTTAAATAATATTAAACACTTGTAATTAGAAAAATCGTCAATTCTAAAATCCAAAAATTATTGAAATTCAAAATCTCAATCAAGTACAAATTCAAAATATGAAATTCTTAATAAATTCAACATTCAGAATTGTCTTTCTGTTAAAAAAATATTAAATCTCTTTTAAATCCATCTAACATTCTTTAAGTTCACTCGTAATTGTTCATTAAAATTTTATTACTAGTAATCTCATTAAATTAACGTCACTTCCTAACACGTGCACTATTTAAAATGTTCCCATACTGAGTACGTATAATTTCATTTTACAAGATGTGTTTTAGTCCTTTCATATGGCATAACTGCAATTTATGCCTTTAACGTCTCCTCTCCGTGTCTATACTCTCCTACAAACACATTATTCGCGATACAACAGCCACTGATTGACAATGAGCTTTGAAAGTTAGAAATCGCTGAGCGTTAAAGAAAATTGTTTATACAGTCAATGTGCGCGAGAGTCCCAATACTAATTCTGTAGTTCCGTTCAGTTGACAGAGCGAGGCTGTCCTTTCGGCAATCTCTGCGTATGGGCTCCTTGCGAGGAAGGGGCCTCAGACTTGCCGGATACCTCACACCACCTAGTGACGTCACCACTGAAGAGGCTGAAGAAGATGACGCCAAGGAGCGAAGGTTAGTCTCATCATTAACATACAACAGTTTTCAATCCACATATGAAACGTGATATCGTCTCCGAATATTAGTGTTACAAATTATTTAATAATATCCTCATTAGGTTAAACATATCTGATCAATTTGTAGCGAAATCTGGGATGTCTCCCTAGATATGGACCGAACTGAGAATATGCAATATCAGCCAGTCTGAAAACTTCACCTTGACGTACAGAGTTCTCTATTTCGCTCCAAAATCGTTGATTTTACTTACACCCTTCTTTCTCTTTGTGGCCTATTGCATATCACCTTCATATTCTCCTGTTACACTCTAACTCTCATACACACTGTAACCTTCTACACGTTGATATTTAAATTATATCAGTCGTGCTTTTCCAACAATGATGAGAAGTCTTTATTAAACACGTTGTTACACAACACGTAACAATATTAGATATATTATATCTTATTTATCGAGAGGTTTCGCCATGGTTGTAAAATAATTGTAGGTGTATCAATAACCACCTCACGAACGGAAGTAACAGCAAAATCCGTTACGTGCTCGATAAATGAACTTAACAGCCTACTTAATATTAACAAACTTCATTTCTCCTGAGTGGCAAGTACTGCCCCATAATTGTTCAGGAGCACAAACTTCAACGTGAAAAATAACTTTAATAATGATAATAATAATTAATAATAATGAAATCATTCATCATTTTCGCAGGAAATTTAAGCTATGCACTAATGTTTCCGTTCCAGAGTGTCGCCGTTCGCGAAGCCGACCAGCACCCCTGCGCCTCCTCCACCAGCGCCGCCGCCGCCGCCCCCGCCTCAGCAGCAGCCGCAGTCGCAGTCGGCCCCCGCACCTGCTCAAACGCCACCTGCGCCTATTGCCTCCCCTGAAGCGGTTCGTACTAAATCACCCAAAAGTTATATATATACGTAATTAAAGAATCTCGTAAAAATACGAGAGAAGTCATTTCAGTTGGCCAATTTAAAGAACACACCATATAATAATAGATCGAATCACTTTCTTAGCAATAGGTAATATAGCAAGACATCAGATTTTGTATCTAAGAAAGAACCCTGCAGTTGATGTATATATATATATGGTTGCCAGGTCAAATTGCCGTTTCCTTCTTAACCTTCTGAGGGGTTTAGGTGGTGGAGGAGGACGGGATTCTGTAGTAGAGATAATGGGATTGAAGTGATAGCGATTTCTTACGTTATATTTGGGGGGTTTCAATTGAGGGAATATTCAGGTAATTGTGAATTCTAGTGTTAGTAACGTTCAAAGGACAGTTAATTATAAATCGGAGGATTTTATTTATGTGGGTTTGTAGCTGCCGAAATCCAGATGTAACAGGCATAATACCAAAGGGAATAGATGAGGGATGTGCACAGGAGTTTTTTTGTTGAGAGGGATAAAGTAGATTTCGGGTTCAGTAATTGTTTTAATTTCTGGAGTCGGTGGAGTATTACTTTTTTAAAGTGGTTAGTGTGAAGGGACCACGTTAGTTTGGAGTGGAGGGTTAGGCCGAGGTATTTATGGGAAGCTTTAGTAGTGATATTGGAGTTGTTAACAGTGACTTATAGGTCGTAGCCTTTTCATTTTAGGGAAAAAGGAACTGTTACAGATTTGGAAGAATTGTTGACTATGCATCAGTCGTTGGCTCAGATTGAGATGAGGTTTAAGGATATTTGAAGGTGGTTTGTTGCGGTTTGGTAGTCGTGTGCGTGAGAATTGATTGCGCTATCGTCTGCGAATATTGAGGTGGTAGTAGAGGGTATAATAGGAATATAGTATTTGTAGATGGAGTAGAGGAACTGACCAATTACACTTCTTTGTGGGACTCCTGAGAGAATAGGGTGTACTGGAGAGACGTGATTGTCAATTTTAACTCTATAGGATCGGTTGGTGACGTAATTGGAGAGGTTTATTTAGTGTTGGGAGAGGTGGGGTTTGATTTTAAATATAAGGGAAGGGGAGTGAACTTTATTGAAGGCTTTTTATGAATCTAGGAATGTTGCTATGCAGATCTTCTTTTTTTTCGAATGCGTTGTTAATCGTTTCTGTCAGAATGTTGATCAGTTGGGGACAGGACTGATTGTTTCGGAAGTCAAATTAAAGTTACGCTGTTGTACAAAGCGAGTCAGATCGTTAGATTTTCTCTCAAAAGAGTTGTCAGCTTTCGCTCTTCTCTTAGCCGGAGGATTAAAACCCGCCCTCTAGGAATATTGGATTCACGAAAATGTATGAGATCCTTTCGTTCTTTATTATGCACCGACTTCCTGCGATTGAGACTGTAGGAGCTAAGCTTTCGTTAATACAGCCTTCTGTGTCGTTTTATGAATACGCAACTATCGATTTGGAAGCTACGTAGCCGATCACTCAGACCCAGAAAGCCGACACAGCCGTCTCCCAGAACTGGGCCTAATGGAGTAGGTCTGTCCATGAGGACACGTACCTTTGCCCTCAGATGATGCTCCTTACTCCCTGAAAACGAACGAAGTTGTTTATTGTTTGAAACGTCATTCTATCTCTCCTTCCTCTTAGCACTATCGTCAGATTCTCTTCCGCCGAGTGTGTTATTCTCATTACACTGAAACTAAATCCTCATAGTTAAACGACTTTTTCTCCAACAGCTAAGCAAATTTCAAGTCCAAAATATATTTAGGATAAAATATATTCAGAGTTTTCAACCAGGTATGCTATAAAAAAGTGTATTTAAGATTTATGTTTTCCTCTGAGCTATACATCTTAGCCGAAGCAATAAAACACTGTTTCCGAGTAAGACGTATCAGATGCTCCGTCAAACGTAGTACATAAATCTACTGTGCGCCGCACGAATAAATACGTCTTTCCTTACAACACTTGCGAACTTAATAAGACGCTATATCCCGTTATTAAAATTTGTTTGCATATTTCTCACTCCCGTACCACGCCGACTTCAATTTAAAAGGTACATTTACTCTAAATCGATTCAATCGTGCTGTCACACAATTTCTCAAACTAATTTCCCGAAACGATGGCTGTCATAAAATGCCAGAAGACATATTAGAACTGTACACTAAAAAAACTAAGCAAGTAATTATTTCTGGTGAAGGTGGTATGCAAAGAAAACGAATTACAAAAACCATGGCTGAATTAATGTTGCCTGTAACAACATAATCCAATGAAAATAGTGACAGCAAGTACATATATGAAAGATATAAATACTACTTAAACTGAAATTCGTTTGCATTAATGTGTTTGCAAGACAAGTGATAAAAAAACCTTTATTTCTAATTTATACCAATCGACTTGTGCACTTGATTTGCCCAGTATGCTTCGCTTTTCCTGCAGTTCACCAATAATTATTGTGAAAATGCTTTCCTTTTAATGACGTTATCATTAGTATTATCACTGAATTTATTCAGAATCACCTTTCTTAATAAATAACTAGACGAATACTTGTGCTTCGCTACGGTGTTTCATAAAATAAAACTAACGGAAAAATATTTCTTACTACTGTTGACTAGATAAGGAGGAAATGCATTATTGTAACAAATACATTAATGTTTCACATTATAGAGGAGATAATTTACTCTCTGACATAAACGATATATTTTCATGCAAATAGAAACCAATAAACGAAGAGATATTTCATTTTCATTGCCAGTAAATCTGAAGAATTCGCTAATTGAATATAATTAATCTGTGGCGATAATGCGGCATATTTGATGTTTTGTGTTTATTCTTCACAGATGTCTAACGTGTGGGACCTAGAAGAAATGTCGATGGCGCGCACCGTCCCTCACGCGTCGTCCTTAGACGCCATTTCCCGTTCCCCGCGAGTGTCGGAGACGCCGGCCCAGCAGCACAAGATTCCTGCCAGGAGCGCAACCGTCAGCGCCTGTAATTACCATTATATTTTTTTATAATGTTATTCACTGACAGATATTTGGGAATATTAGCGTGAAGTTCCGATATATAACTTCCGTGCTGTAATCCTCTCAGCGATGACCTATGTAATAGTTTCAAAATATTCCGCTCCACATTATTTCCTTCTCCTCACGGTCTCCTCTTTATTTCAAGTACTCGAAAAAAAATTGATGACCTTTTACAGACACATTTTATTTATTATTTATATTGTAACGACGTTTCGATACCAATTTGTTTCTTCTTCAGTTATTTTCCTAAAGTAAGGTATAAATGATAAGATTTATAGTATAGTTGTACAAAGGCAAACTAAAGTAAACAAACAACTTACCAAATTAATATAACAAACTAGCACAGCAAAACGATTAACAAGTTATTAAATTCACTCAGTTTGGAAAGAAAATAAATAGGGTATATATAAGGTCATCAATTGTTATATTAATTCAAAAACAGTCGTTAAATTAAAACTTTTAAAATCGCCTAAGTTTCTGGCCGAAAACGTCCAGTCATGGCAGACCTGTATTACGATTGCATTTCCGGTGATTAATTATAAACATTTCCAATAAAATTACTTCACAGTATAAATTTTGAGGATGCCCATTTTTGGTCATAATATTAGTGATATGAAAAATTCCCGGTCCCATTATGACAAGGCGAATAAATTTATTAGAATTAATTAATATTCCACAGAAGTTATCGAGAATTTGAAACAATGTGGAATAAGGCATTAATAGCATAGAAATTATAATAATAGCATTTAATTATTGTATATAAATTAAATTAACATTTTCGGCATGTGCCATAATATTTTTAAATAATTTTTCATCCTTGATATAATCTCCCTTAACAAAAATACGTTCAAAGGAAATTCTAACGCACAAACGAATGTAACACCTTAAGAAAAAATCTTACGATTAGTGTTACTATCATAGTCGAGGACAAGAAAGTTTCAGAATAACTATATATATATATATATATATATATATATATATATATATATATATACATATATATATATCACCTCCAAGTCATTAATTGCATTAACTTTTCTATATTATAACCTCAGACAGTTTGTGAGAATTAGGGTAAACCAAATACACACAATCTGAATTACTCTTCACGAGTTCAGATTTCTTCCGAGGTGCAAAAATATGGCTGACTAAGACCCAAAATTTAGTTATCACCAGTCCCTATACATTTTCAGGATTTCTGTCAAGTGGAATGATCATTTATTGAAGGCTGAAGTCGGTCTGATTTATCATTGGCTCATAAGACTTATTGGTGGGAGACACCTAAACTAAGTGTTGAGAAATAACTTTGAAAGTATGGTTTACCTTAATATTGGATAGTTCGAGTTATATCTAAAAAAATTAAATTCACTGAAATGTCATTTTTCTAGTACCTGGCCTTTAAATGAATGTGAGTAGGATGTTCTCAGACACAATATCTTAAAATCAAAGATATTTAACCAATCTGCTCTATTATGTGTACCATTTTGAATTGAAAGTGTTTTGTCTATATCTTTCAGTTGGTGAATGACTGGATCCATTTCTTAATATTTATCAATGAAGTAAAGACCAATAAACTCACCTTCTTGGTTCCTGATTGTCATTATAATAATTGCTGTGTGGCATTTTTGATCCTTTCTGGCATCCACAATCTCCTCCAGTAAACATACTTGGTGGTAAGAACACTATCATTCATTTCACCATTTCTCACTAACATTGTGTGCAAGTATATAGGAAAATTATTATGGAAAATGGTAAAATGGCTCAATTAAAACCACTACATGATTTATTGGTTCATCATGGTTGTAATTTATGCCTTTTAATATGATCCTTTTGAGTCCATAAAAAGCTTGGTTGTATGGGAGAATTTTAATTTTTCAAAGAAGTAAAAACTTTGTATCATAAAAATGCTCAGAAAAAGGAACCTTTAAAAGTTGAGACCTTGCATTATAAATTTACTTGCTTCAGCAAAAACATCAACTACGCTTATTCCCTTGTATATATTTTGACTTTATGCATTCAAAATACATATAAGAAATTTAAGACGATGACATATTGAGGTCAAACAAAATTTTGAATTAGAGTAGTCAGACATGTTTAGTAAATTGTTTACACTTCTAATATTAATATATTTTAGTATTTTAATGTTAAATTTAGGCTAAATCCTGAAATTTCAATGTTATCATAGTCTTACCTAAACACAATTCAACACTATGCAGTACTAAATGCATAGCACATTCGTTTGAAAACTATTATATTTTTTGACAGACTTGTTTAACTAAACTAAAAATGCATCAAACTCATAAATAATCTCAGCTTCATAATATTGTAAATACAATATTACAATTACCTTTTGTATCAACAACATTTGAGATATGGCAACTAAAGAAGTATCAAAATATAATTAACAATTAAAAAGATGTTAATGCACATTTGAGGAGTCGTGCAATTTTAACAATTTTGTTATGCCGGAGAAATATGATTCTTATTTCTGGAAGTGGGAAAAAAGATTTATGGTTTTGAAATGGAACACTATCTGAGTTTAAAATGTATGATAGTATATAAAGATATGGAAAAACAAATGCAGTGTTTTGTACAATAAATTGAAATTGTTCATCTTCAGATAATTATTATTTATAGTATTAGTTGAAAATGAATAACATTGTTAAATATGTGGGCAAACTTGGATGAAACAAGCCAGAACATTAAAATAATGAAGTTGTCTGCAACCAAATCAGGCAGCCAATATTATGCTGAAATATAAATGCCTCTATTAAATATTCCCATGTTGTTGCATACACTGTCCTCTCTATTTATTACTTCCCCTCTTCATAAACATTCAGTCAAATACTCAAACCACATCTGCATTACAAAATTAATTAAGGTATGAGTTTGTTTCACAATGCAATTATTTTTAAATGTAGCAGAAATGAAGCATTCAAAATATTTTCTCATCAATTTAATCAAAATAGCTTTCCACTTAAGTACAAAAGAATAATTTATCCTAATTACAAGAAGTTCCCCAAAACATAAAGTTGACTTTACTCAAAAGTAGAAAATAATTAAATTTTAAAATGACTTTTGTCTCATTATTACTGTGATTGGTTAAACCTTTATAGATAATCATCTGCATAATCTAATGATATTCACATATTAATTATCCCATCCAAATTGATTGAATTTGCCCATAAGCATTTTTTGGTTAAGTGAATACAAATTGTAGAAAAAACCACTTCATCAAAAGCAGTCAAATATGAGGGTATTACTGCCAACTAAATAGACAAATATTTTGTTTTTATATTGATTACAATTCTTCCCATCAAAATGTATTTTTATAATTTATATTGATTCAGAAAACAAAAAATTGTATAATATAGAAAACAATAATACGCATTTCATATAAATGTGTCTCTTGAAGATCAAACAGATAGGTGAATATCATTTATTGAATGAATTTGTTTTACCCAACAGTTTCAGCAGTGAGATCTCTTGAGCGATACATCGATGACACCCACCTTCATCCTCATACTGTAGATAACTTTTGTGAAGGTAAACATTGGTTTTTAGCTTGTATATCAGTCAGAGAAAAGTTACTGCAAGCTGAAATGGTAGTAAAAACTCACTGAATTAAAAGCTTACTGCTAACCACCCTTGCTTTTGAAGCTTACACATTTCCATCATAACAAAACAATGAGTATTGGATAACTTGCTTGAAAGTTTTTATGCATTGAAAAACCTTATTCTTCAACTTCATTTGATCACTTTGAGTAAACGAGGCACTTTTATTATATGCACAATTTTATTCATTAAAGAAATATATGTTTTATATATTCATGAAAAGGTTATGATAATATTAATGGTGTAATCAGACAATAATTATTACAGGCAGATTTATGTTATTTCATGAGCTTAAAACTACACATTAAAGAAAAAATTACACACAGTTATCTCTTGCAAAAGCAGGGAATGTATTATTATTTTGATATAATTATAAAGGTAGTTAAACTAAAATGTAATTTTAAAAGTAATTATTCAGTACACTGATACATTAATTTTATATAATGGTGAATTTACAGAAGGCTATTGCTCACATAAGTTTTATTACCTTCTGTCATTCTGAGATACTGTATTGCAAAAAAGCATTGCTGCTATGATGTAATGAATATAAAACCTATACACAATCATAAACATGTTTCTAATATGAAATAAGCACACTGCATGGCCATAAAGCTGACCTACGTAGTAGTGTGTGCCACGCTATTAACACTTTATTAAATTTGAGCACCGGATTGAAAAGTACAGAAGAATGTTAAGAATGCAATAATAGTTATTGTAAATAAAATATCTTTTAAAGGCATGCTCATTACTTAGATATTTTATTTCCAACTATCTATAATGAGTTCAAATACTAGATTATCACATACAGAGTTTAAAACATTTATTACAATTTATAAAAGACAGTGAATATTGAATTCATGATATTTTAAACATATTCATTAAATATACAGAATGTAACTATTAGAAAATATCTGGCAACTTGCCTAATGGTATATTTTCAGTAAAAATAGCTATCTATATTCTTAGTAAACATATTCATAATGAATTTCAGCTCTGTTTACAAATTATACTTGGTTTAATCTTCCATATGAATATATAAACTTATCTTTCAATTCCTGTCAGTTTTGTTCAATACTTTTACAAATTTTACTCACAAAATTATTTGTTTCTGCTAAGTGGTCTATTCTGATCTCTTGGATACAACTACTTCTATTTTAGTTCATGTACAAAATAAGGTTCAAGATTTGTTTACGACAACTTTCATTTTTATGACCAAACATTTCTAAATGTGCAATTATTCACTAACTACAACTTTTAAATTTGAAAGACCCATCCACACATTTGGCATTCAAAAAATACATTATAGTAATGAGTTCATTTCTTCAAGTAACTGGACTTATTTGCTTTCGTAAAAAAGAGGGGTGGGGTGGTATTAAGGCTCCCATTTTAATAATTCCATATGCTTGTATATTATTTGATATTACTAAATATTCCTTTTTTTATTTATTATTCAAGATAGTTCTTACACTTTTGTTTTCTTGCTGTAGTAAATAACTTCGTATATTTTATGGTCCTATATGTCAAATTAGTTTGAATTCATCCATCAAAGAAGTAAGTTTTCTACACCATTCATGTTTGTGTGCATAAATTGCCATTTTCAATTAATTATATTAAAATCAATTAAATATTACTTAAAAATTAATATTTATTTCTAAAATTTGTGAAACTCCTTAATGGCAGACAGGTTTTAAAATTTATTTCCATAAATTCTCTTAGCACTTTAGTATGTAGGTCTAGTATGTATTTAATCGAACACGCCTGCATATCTGTAACAAATGTACAAAGTCTTTATTATTATACTCTCAATTAGCATTCTGTTAGGATGTTTAAAGATATATCCTTTTGTGTATAATAATGAATCATCATTCTCATATGCTATTTTTGTATTAATTAGTGACACATCAACTTTGCATAATATATATCCATTAAACTCAAATTTTTTACTAAGTTGTTTGAATTAAGAGTTGTATCGCTACAGAGTATTAAATTTTTTAGACAAAAATGAGTAATTATTGAAAATAATTATATTTAATTTGAGTTTATCTCCTACAGTGCTTAATATGTTCTTCAGTTATCACATAATTATGTATATGTTAAAATTAAATGTGTAGCTTGTTGTTTATGTTCTTTTTTAGGTTAAATTAAAGATAATATTAATTTACACAGAAAAATGAGGATATAGTCAGTGTGAATATTTTTGTAATTATAATGAAGTACTTTATAATGTTTTGTCTATTTATATATTATATATGTTTTATATATTTATTGGCAGCTCTCATATTTTTTTTCATACGGTTTTCCCAAAGTGCAGGATATATTTTAGGTACTGTACCAGTGATGGGCAGCTTTGATTCAGTTTAAGTGATCCTATGTTTGTGGTGTAAAAGTTCATATACAGTATAAATAACTATAAATAATATTCTACTTCAATGATTTTACTTAATATTCTCACAACAATATACTTTGCTAGAATAATTTTATCTTCAAATACTTAATAAATATTGTCATTATTTTTAAAAAATTTAGAAAATAACTCAATATATTTTGATCGTATAATGCCATCAAAACCCATTATTGTATTAAGGGACTTCAAAAATTGTAGTAAATATAATAAATTTTATTGCTTGATCCATGTTTTCATCTTAAGTTTTAAGTAATTAAGTTTTCATATTTTAATATACATTCATATTCATAAATAACCCACTTGGATAGGAAAGAGATATCGAAAACAGTTACCTTGGCATAGTCAGCTGTTACAAAAAAAAATGTCAAATTTTCAAGGGCCTGAGCCCATTTCTTCAGGATAGTACCTCTGAACTGCATGCAGTGCGGGCATGAATATAAGGTAAGTGAATTGCTCGCAGTTCATCTTTCCTATCCAAATGATCAATTTGACATCACGTTTCCTTATCTGGTTTATATATATATATATATATATATATATATATATATATATATATATATATATATATATATATATAATCAATGTTATGTTTCTTGGTAAATAGTACTTACAATTTATAATATATTGCAGCTACACACAATCATGTATCAAAGGCATTTCCTATTACTTCATCTGAGTCTGACCTGCAGTGGTATAGAGCTACTGCAACTCTTTGGGATCGAAGTAGCAGAGATCGCAAATCACCATCACTTAGTAATGTACCATCAGACAGTCTAAAGCACAAGGTATCTCTAAGTCATTAAAGATTTTGCCATTACAATTTGTAAAGTATTTGTCATATAATCACACATGTACATGTATGTGATATGTTACAGTCAGCATACGTAATATAGAGTATTATGTTTAATTTGAGTACGTTACATCAACATATTTTTTGGTTACTTTTATAATATGTCCCATATTGTACACACACACTACTATTTATATAATCAACCAACTTTGCAGCACATTCTAATACTTATTAATATTTCATTTCCTAATTCACCCTCTTAATTATAAATTATTTTTGGACAATCAAGGCATTGTTTTTTGTCAATTATTATATACGATAAAAATATTCATTCTCTATACATTTTAATGTTCATCTAATTATTACCATAAGTTTTGTTCTTTTTATGAAATTTTGACTCATAATTTAACAGGATTCTTTATGTTACATACAAAGAACAAAAATAAATATATTGCAGATGATAAAAATTACTCTTAATATCTTAAATATAAATTACTACACTAAATAAAAGCAGTAATAAACAAGGAATATAAATAATAACATTTAGTAATAATATTTAGTTAAGTGAGTATAGTTTCATTAAAATATTTTCTCAAAAAATTAATTTTATTTCTTTATTGTACTTTCAGTTTTCCATTCAAGACAATGGTTCTGCAAAATTCTTTCAGGGTGCTCTGCATACTCCTAATATGGGGGAAAAAGTTGCACAGGTAAGTATTGCAATAGTTTTTATGTATTCATCTGATTACTCCCATTGATAATACAATTTCATAATTATTTGATCCAATTTTAGCATTTGCACTAAATTAAACATAGATGTTAATAATAGTTTTTAGGTCTTAATGACTCAGTTAATATACTGTATTCATGAAAGATATGTCTTGTTGGATCCATGTTTCAATGGATTTTTAAGGAATATTCAGAAATATTTAAAGATAATTAACAAAATTTCATTTTTATTTTCATTAAAATGGGAGTGATGTTGCATGATTTCAATGTCTTTCAACAATAATACCACCAAAGATGATTAACATGATTAAACCATCAGTTTCTGGCATGTTTCTTCCCAGCAAGTGTAGGTAATTCCTAAATAATATGTAATTGCATGTTGTTTATTCAAAACTTTGCATTTTATATTCATTGTGTCAATGTTACTCTAACATAGCTTCATAAGTGCTAACAGGATTATATATGAAAAGTAATTATTGTTGCAAATAACATTATAACTATTTGATAAGTACTGTATATGCATGTCTAATATTTATATATGTTTACTGTATCTCAGAATGGAAATCAAACCATAAAAGTATTAACTGTTGATATACTTTGTTTCATGTACTTGGTGCATACCTTAGATACCTATAGTAAACAATGATTTCTTTCCTACAGTGGTGGCAAATTTAGAATTTTTCACAAATGTCAAACACAGAGTTAACTGATTTACATATATTTGAAAAACTTTAAATTTTTTTTATATGATAGGTCAGTTAATACAGAATTTAATTTATTTGTATTTTGAATGAAATACCAAATTCAATTATCTAGGGAGTTTGTAAACAAATATCTCATTCCCTTTTGGCTTTTATTCATCATATATATGATTTAGTCGAACTTTCACAATAAAATGCTCCAAATTTAGGTGTAAAACTTTGAAATGTAACTGCTGAAGATTCATTTATTTTATTATTCTTAGAAACTTTTATCCTTGGATTTTACAGATGTGTTCATATATTTACAAAGTATTTACAGTAAATAAAGTAAATAGTTAACAAGCTGGCTTGTTTTTGTGGAGAGTCCAGTGACTTTTCAGCCCTTGAGATCTAAGATTAGTTTAGTTTACTTAAAAACACTGCAATAATTAAATGCAAAAGTGTGCATAGTATGAACAAAAATATACACCAGAAAAAATAATTCATCAAAGCAACCTGTTCTTTTATAATTTAATAACTGTTAAAGGACATTGAATAAAGAAGAAGTAATTATATTTACAAACTTCAGGTATTCAGTGCCACGAATCAGTATTGTTCTGAAATTAGTCTGCTGTAGTTTGCTTAATAGTTTATTATTCTCAGTATACATTGACATTACAACATGGTCTGGGCAACATTTTCATAGGTGACTAATATGAAGACAACCAAATTAAAACTAACAGCTACCTGGCAAACCTAAAAATGTAAAATATTTATCACACCTTATTGTCAGCCTTCATTGTACTGCAAATAGAATTTCTTACTACTGAAATTTACATTTGAAAACTAAAGAGAATCATTTATGAAAGAAAGTATAATCTAGTATTTGTATATATCTGCAATTTGAGAATTTATATGCAAAGTATGACCAAAAAAATATACTTGGAAGTATTAGATCAAGCATCAAATGTCAAAAGGTTGAATTTACATTGTATTTGTGTTTATTTATATTTTCAACCTGTAAAATCACACAAATTTTTCTTGTTTCAATAGCGTCAAAAATTTGGCAGTGAAACAAGCCATAATCTCTAAATTAAATACTTTTCTTTTCTGAATGTCTTAAACCACAAACATATTTGTACCAATTATGTTGCTATATATATATATATATGCCAATGTGCACAATTAGTGTCTGTATGAGGATGAGAGAAAGATTGTGTCTTACCAGAACATAGAAAATGGAGTCTACTGATTTTTGAAGAAACCAAAAATATTGACACTGCTACTAAAATATTCCAAGATTGGGAGAACATCTGCTTTTACACTGAGACTCACTAATGGACTCCAGCCTCTATGTTAAGGTAGGCCAAATCTTTCTTCCTCTTTCTCAATTTTTCAACTTAATTTAGGCATTGTCTAAATATATACGAATTCATTTACTAGTATAAAGGATAGAGAAAATCTCTTTAACGTAAAGGAAAGGGCATTAAAACAATATATTTTTATAAATAACTAAACTAAACTCAATGGTTTCTGATAAATGAACATAAAAATAACAGATAATTAACAGAAGTGCAATTGTACTTACATGTAATATTTTTTAGTGTGTGTCAGTCTTTCATTCTATTGTATACTATTGCATCTTGTTTGGTTATATACATGGAATTACCTATTGTATAAACTCCAACACATGTTGTAGCATACCAATGACATAAAATATAGAGAAAATATCTGCAAAATTATTTTGTAATCATATTAATGATTCATTGTTTATCAATGTAATAAAAACTTGTTACACAGAAAATATTATATTTTCTGTTTCTTCCATATAAAATTATTCTATGTTACAATTTTAAAACAAAAAATAATTGAGATTATTTTCTACATTGAGTAATTAAATTGATCACATAGGCCTACTAGTTTAGTGTACATTAATTATACTCTCATTATAATTGCATCATACTGTTAAAGCATATTTCACGTGTGAAAATGAAGTCATGAAGGGGTTCATATGAGATTAGCAGCTTTGTTTTAACAAAATTACCAAACTGAGGCTATGTTAATTATGGAATATTACTTGAAAATAAATATACCGAATATATTATAGTTAATTTATAAGAATATAAATCTACATTTATTGTTTCTAACATGATGAATAACTCAGTTTTGATGATAAGCTTCTAAAAGGAATATAATTCAAAATTATAAAATCAGACTTGAAAGAAAAAAAACTGATGTCTCCTATTGTTCATTCTTGCATATAAATATTTGTTGCTATTTGAAGCCTTGTGCAGTAATGAATAGTTTCAATGAGATGAGTCTTTGCAATTATTAGTCTGAGTGTGCATGAAAATCACAGAGATAAGGATTTCTCAGCATTGGTGCTGAATAACACATTTTATGATTTATAGACAATATAGAGCAGCTAGGAATTACTTCTTTAATGAGATTCACTTAATGTCAGTAAAAAAGTCACAGAGAAATTCTTCAAATCATTATTCTAGTTGTCTGCTGTTTATAAAATAAAACCTGTAAATACACACACACATATGCAACACATCTGGATTGGAAAGAGTGACAGCGATGTCAACTTACCTGAAATCAGTAGTTGGTCCAGTCTGGCATAGGTGGAAGTACAAATTTTCGAGGGCCTGGGCACAAAGTTCAGATCTTCCTTCCTGACGAAGGGGACTCAGGCCCTCGAAAATTTGTACTTCCACCTATTCCAGACTGGACCAACTACTGATTTCAGGTAAGTCAACATCGCTGTCTCTCTTTCCTATCCAGATGTGTTGTGTTGTGTGTGTGTGTTTATATATATATATATATATATATATTAGATCTACAATTGCACAAATCTTAGAAATTTTCAAGGAAATTGTTCACAATTTAGTGGTCCGCTATATTTGTCTACAGACTGAGCAACTTCAACTAACATTGTCTACTCTGTAGTCAAATTGCATGCAGCTAGAAGAAGATTGCAATTCCCTTGATATTTCTAAGGGTATGTAATCATGGTTTCTAACTTTTATATTCAGATAATGTATGGTATTCAATTCATATAAAGATGTTCATAGTATATGCTCCTCAGCATTATATGTTCAGACCTACTCTCATGAAGAAGGGGCCTCAGACACTCGAAAATTTGTAATGTTCCTAGTTCCCTAGTTCTCTTTCTATAAATATATGCAATACAATATTGTACTGGAGGTATCAGAGCTACTCCATGGATATTTAATATGAAAAACATATTTATGAAATTTAAAAACAAAAATTTTCAACTTACGTCTTCCATTAGCATAAATTGATGTTATAAATGTACAATTGTTACAAACTTCTTAAGGCTGTCTTCAGTACTTTAAAAAACCCTAGGAAAATTCTGAATTGAATTTGGCATGCTTTAAAATTTTGCTATACCATTTACCCCAGCATTTTGAATGTTAGTTTTAGTAATAGTGGTTACCAATGTTAGATTCAGAATTTTGTTGACTGCACTTGTGGTTCTAATTAACCCTCACTTCCTATAAGAATATTAATAATGCAGAAACATAATATGTGAGAGTTTGCATGCTTTATAAATTAAGTTTGCATAATGTTTTAGTCCAATATTTATAACATTTTATTTTTCAGGTTTAAATTACCTGAACCCTGCAGGTGCAGGTTTCCTCAAGATTCTAAACTTAAATATCACTCCACAACATTTTGTGAATACACAAGTAAAGAATATTGGCATAAATAATATACCCAATACATCATTTGTACCTGATCTTTTTGTAATAACAATTTCAATATACCTCAAGTTAATAAACAGTTTTGATAATTTAATTGATGCTTTTATTATGCCCTAATTTTTCTTTTAGTATAGTATTGGTTCTGTATGCAAATTTTAACTAAAAATAGAAATATTATCAAAACCTGAGGAATAATTATAAATTAATGATCTAGTCTTACATAAATATGTGGAAGAATAGAAACCATACTTTTACATTTATTTATTTTGCATTAGTATGACAGTTTACTTTAATTTTTATTTTTACAGTTTAAAAGTATTTTTACTATTTGTCAAACAAATATTTATGTGTAGCAGCAAAAAATTGTTAGTAAATAGGAAACCATGTTTATCTTACATATAAAACCTTAATGCCATATTCTTCCATTAATAATTATTTATTGATAATAAGTAAGAATCCACAATAACTAATTCTGGTCTTAGATTCCATATTTTCATTTAACACTTGTAATTCACCCAAACAGAAAATAGGATATTGTCAACATTCAATATAATCTTTATTGTCCTACAACTTTTTTATAAACTATTATTAAAATATGAAAGCCTAAATAGAAATGAACCTTATAAACAAATCTAATTTTGTAACTAATGTCTACATTAACATTTGAGCAATAAAAGTATAGTAAATAACACTGTTAGCATAACTACTAAAATAACTAGTTGTATGCTATCAAAGTTTTTGATCATCAGTTCCACTTAACATCCTTTAATGTAACTGAAAATGTAATAATATTTACTGTTCCATTGCATTAAAATAAGTCCAGATATTAGGAGAGGATGTTCATTTATTTTCATACACTTTGGTGTTAGATAATTTTTTTAATGAATAGTTGAACAGAACTTCTGTTATCCACTAAATTTAAAGTTTCAATAATGTTTCAAATAAATGTATTTGAGTATAATTAGGCACAACATAATTAATATCAGTGTTATTTATAAAATATTCCATTATTATTATGAGAAATAAGTCAGTATGATAAATAGTTATTGAAGACAGCCTTATTTAGTTTATGTAATAATATCCTTTTATTGTGAATTTATGGTTTTTAAACCTTTTATCTAATTGACCGCAGGTACTGGGTATTATGTTAGATATGCCTCAACAAATTATAAATTTAAAAATATTTATTTGTAATAGTTATATCAAGAATATAAGCATAAAAAAATTAAAAAATTATGTTGACACTACATTGAATTATCCAGTGAAAATCCACTTAAGCTACATAAATAATCTAACAATTTCATAAAGTCAAATGCCTGCTCTTAAAGTATTTAGAGGTAAACTATCTATTTTCCTAAACAATATTTCTTAGTAATTGTTCCTGTCATTGTCTTGATTTTGGTATTTGAGTGATATGTGTATAACACTATGATGCATCTGTAGATAGTATGTTATTATATTAGCTTATCAATTGAGACAATTCCTTCATTAGAAATTATGAATATGGCATACTTTAATGGCCTAACTTTATCATTTAATTGGGGATTTAAATTTATATTATATTATGGCAGTTCTGATGAGAAGTATAATAAACTTTCCCATCATAAACATAGTATCAAACCTTTGCATATTTATTCCAATATCAATTTTCACTATAACTATTATGATTCTGTTTTAAATTGGTAGAATTTACAGAAATCAGAGACATTTCGCCAAATTTTTGATATCATGCACAAAAATTTCATCCGATAACTGTTAGCAATTTATATTTTACCTGGATAAAACCTATACTTCATCCATAGTGTCTTTCAAATTGCAATATATTTAAGGGAAAATATTAATACATTTTATTCAATAATTTACTGTAATTATAATATCAAGCATTTTATTCATGGTCAGGATAATGTTGTGCTCATTCAGAATTATTCATCAATACTTGAAGCGTGTAAGCTACTCTATCCATTCTACCTCTACACCTAATAATATTTGCTTGGTGGTAGACAGTTCGGTAGCTGAATTTGTAAAGCCTATGTGTACATAGCAGAAGATCCAGGTTCGATTCCTGGCCTGGCCAAATATTTTCAGTCTTGTGATCTTCTTCCTTCCCTTGTTATGCGTTGAACATATGCTTTGCTATGTTCCGAATTCTACGCCTGAGCATATGCTTTCCTTAAAAAGGATATTCCCACCTTTCTCTTATAGTTCTATCTTTCCTTACCAAACAAGTATCACACACACACGGATATTATATATATATATATATATATATATATATATATATATATATATATATATATATATATATATACCAGTAAGGAAGTGACATTGTCAAAAAAAATGTTGAGATCATTGGTATGGAAAGGAAACAGAAATAGTTGGTGGCTTACCTGAAATTGAAGCTCAGCAAAGCCACTCAGGATAGAAGGAAGTTCTTCAAGTTTTCGGAGGCACTCAGCCCCCTTCTTCAGGAAAGATAACCGTGCACATGAAATGTAATTGTCTTTCCTAAAGAAGGAAACTATACCAGAACAATGTTAACTTATGATTCCTGAAGTATTTAATGACAAAATATGTTTATAAATTAGTAAAGCAACAAAAATGTTTTATTACATTTAAAATATATCAACCCTTATATAATTTAACTGACAAGAATAGATTGAATTTAAATAAATACAGTATTTATATGTATGGTATTGGTGAATATGGGAATTCTAGACTATCTGGAGTTGCGTTTTGAATGCTACTGTGAAATTCTTCATTTAAAAATATCATGGGAAGAGAAACTTTATTTGTTTGCAACAGTAAAAGTATGTTTAGGTAAATGTGAACAAAAAATGTAACTAAATATATATATATATATATATATATATATATATATATATATATATATATATATATATATATATAGATATATATATATATATATATATCAGTATCTAACTGATATAACTTTTATATTACATAGTAAAATTAATTCCTCGAAATTCGAAAAGCCATCTCCAGAGCTAAGTCGAATTAAGTAATAAATTTCAAACTACGGAGTGGTATTTTTTTTAGAATATTTAATAAATATATATATATCAATTATACACGCCGTTACAAGGAAAATGATAGTAAACAATATACAAATTACTGAAATGGAGGTTTGATCGACAGAAATTCACAAGGGTGACCAAGGAGGCCTTTGTTAATTCTCAGGGGCAACCGTGTCTCTGCTACCTGCTACTCGGATTTCCCAGCTACACACAGTAGTGCACACGATTCATGAAACTGCCAAGCTCTAGCTCTGAATATATCCCCTCTTTCGTGAAATCTTTTAATTATTCAAACGTTGGATCTGTAATTCTGTCTGTCGTCCTTACCCGTTACTTTAATTTATTGGATTTAAATAACTTATTTTTGGCTTTCTTCTGTTTGGTACAATGCTTTTATCACACTTTCACTTCAATGTTTACTCTTTTCCACACCACAAACAATTGAATAATCTAAGTCTTTACAAATCTAATTTATATTCATTAAATATAAATCAGTTAATTTCAACATAATTTCTTCTCGAAATTAGTTATTTGAAGATTTTACACTATTCTACTGAACACCGTAAAGAACTCTAGCTTGGTTTTGATGTAATCATCATTCTTCAGTTGTGTCCATGAAATTGCCAAAACTCTCTTTTCCAATTATCCTTAAGGCTTTAATTTTTGTATCGCCATAATATGTCAGCCTGACGTATCAATTAAAAAATCGAACATTACTTGAAATGTAATTTGAAATTCCTTAGAAACACGACCACAAGTATTTACACCAACAGTTAAAATTTAGGAAATGTTAGCTGAATATTTTCGTGAATGCAGATAATTCCATTTATAGTAAGATCTTATTATTTATGGAAACAGTTTTATTAATTTCTTGAAAATTCTGTTAAGAGGTCCTAAGTTTTAGTTAAATAATTAATCATAATATTTTTAATTTAATTGTACACTAAGTATAACGTATGGAGACTAGCGCGGAGGTAGGGCATTGAAATTTAATACATGTTTGGAACAACGTTTGTGTGTCATGACAGAATCTTGTATTTAATCAGATGAAACCGCAAAAGTTTAAAATAAATAATATAACATTTTTCATACATAAACCGACATCGGCTTCCTACCCAGCAACATTGTTATGCCTCCAGGTCAAACGTGTGGTTCTAGTTCTTTCGTTAAGACTTTATTTTTTGCCATTTCATTCTGTTTTTGACAATATTAGTTTTGAATTGTCTTTATTCCATTTATTCTCTCATATCACTTTGTTGTTCATTGGACAGGAATTGTAGACATTAACCCACATTTTGGCAGCAGTGGCAGTAGTAACTATTAACTTTGTCAATAAGAATGAAACTCAAGGGAAGAATGCTATAACGACAGCATCGCGTCTAGTAAATCCTCTCTTAGAACACCGTGCGATTACATATGACAGATGCGATCGCCTAGAGGTGCGTGCCCAACAATGTGATCTGTCCAATTAAATAAGGAATATTATTGAAAGTACTGGGCGTTAGTTCCGGCGCCGGCCGTGGCAGCAGCACAGGGCGTCTTACTTGTTTTGCCGCAGTCTCCCCACTCACAGCTGCAGTGGTGGGTCGAATTTTTTAAGTTTTAAGTTTTAAGTGGGTAATTCGCGTAAATGTTTAAGTGAAATAGGCGCGTGTCGCGTAGTGAAATTGCGCTATCGTGTGTTTGTGTACAAATATAAATACAGGTATACATTATAAGCTATTATTTTTCTTAATTTATTAACATGATAAAATATTTTCCGTTCATTATTATCAACTGATGAAATTTTATTTTTTCCAATAATTAAATTAGTATCAATATCAAATTTAACTTCATTTTTACAATTCAATTATCAAGGTCTTGATGTCACAGAGAAAATATTTTTTTATGTGTTTTTTTACTACCAATTAACGCTTACGTCTCAACTGCCTATCGTAATCCTTGCTCGAAAATTGGGTCACCGCACAAGTTCAATAAATAACACCATGCTAATAGTTATTTTACCGATTCCCGTTCTGGAGACAATTATTTTAGACCGAATGGGGATGGACCGGCTGAAGTATATTTACTTGTCGGTCCTTGTGTTCATATGAACACGTCCTACTGGTATAATATATTTCTACTAACAAGCGTTTAAATTAACTATTAATTACAGTTCGACTTCCAATTTACTTTAATATTTTTAGAGCTTTTTCTTTTACATTCATTGTAGCCATTTGCTAATTCATTTCAACACTATCGCTGTCAGTAAAGTATGTAGGTATTTGAGGCCACCTGTACAAATTCAACTTACACCGAAAAGTTGTATTATAATTATATCCGTTTTACCGTCTACAAGATCTTTATAACTTAACCTTCTCAGTACCGATCTGTCTGTTTAGAGATGCTTTTCTGACTTGCATAATTTCCACAATTCTTTCGCAAGCAACAGTATTCTGTTAGGTACTTTATAGCTTCGAACTATAAACTACTAGGACACAACGTAATCATTACATCGATATCGACATTATTGCCAAATCGAGTTCAAGCAGCTGTCACCCATTCCTAAGCTGGAGTGTCTTTATCAAGCGACGGTTGCCAGGCAACACAACAAACTACAGTCCGTAGCTCTCAACATTTCAAATTTGGCTTGACTGGCGTTGTCTGAAGTCAGGCGATTGATCAGAACAGCGATTAATAGCACGCCACTTGACCGTTTGTTATTAGCAACGACGACGTACTATATAGGTTTACAGCCGTTTTTTCCACATCTCCTTCCGATTTTCACTGCTCCTGCGTATCCTTCCACTCAAATTTTATTCTAGGGAAACCATTTTTTAATAAATTACCGTAATTATATCAGATACTCTTGACTAACATTACAGTTATTTTCTGCAATGAATTTAATAATTTTTTATGTCACATTTAAAACGCGTCTCATAAATATATTACAAACTCATAAGAATTATTTGAAAGTTATATTCATTATCCTGTAAGCAATATCAATTTTTCAGTGTTCATAATTTAACCTGGTCAATATTGATACATTGTTCCCGAAAACTGTCCAACCGCCCAGATACTACAATTTTTTCTGTCCAAAAGTTTAAATAGCGAAATCTACTATGGCACGTAATTTCTTAAAATACCGACCAAAAATTGCAAAGGCTAGTTTCAATTAGGACTGTTATTGCTTCCAAATTATTTCGCAAATGGAGGATATTTAATATGTAGGTTCAGTTTAGTTGAAACAAGGACCGAGGATGTAATTCGAATATGTACATTTGGTTTAAATGGGTGAAGTCGAATTTTACTTGTAATTGGGAGAGTCAGTCACAAATGATGATCGTAATTTTGTTTCACACATTCCGTTCATTGTTGCGGATAATACCTGCATTAACCTGCCTCTGAATGTACTAAATTTTGATCTGCTGCCATGTCTCAGAATTAAAGAAATTGTTAAGATTTTAACAGAACATAATTTTCATTTATACATTACACTGTCTACGATAAACTGCTGGTTCATTTAGTAATAAGCACTCTATGGAATATGCAGGCGTGTGTTTCAAGTAAAAGTAGGTATTAATTTCAAAATTCTTTTATATCAAACCCTAACTGCGAAATTCCAAGATTTAAAATATTTTCTCAGTTGTTTCTTGAGTGATGCAACCGTCATTTCTCCTTCCAAAGCTTATGTAACTTAATTATTTGATTTGTAATTTAGTCTTACTAGCCAGTATCCCTTTTATGACACTGTTGTTGATTGTTTAACAATTTCTAATTATTATCTTGAAAATGTATTTTTAACTGTTTGGTTTTCTAATTGTCCCAAACTCATTTGAATTTAACCCCGAAGTTCAGTTTTAGAAATTCGTTCCGCTTTAATGATTTAATTATATAGTAAATTTCCGAAGACTTGTAACAGATTCTTTTTATATAACCATTCAAATTTTTAAGCAAACATTTCAGTTTTTTACTGTGTTTATTTTGGTATGAAGATGTAGTATTTGAATATAATATGCTTATTTGAAAAATCCAGTTATTAAAGACTATCGGTGGAACTTTTGTACGAAAAGCTTTCGGCTAACGGATTGTTTTGGCGTATGAGTGTTTTCCATACTAATACGTAAATTTTCCGTTATTTCTATTCACATTTGCGTAATATTTGTGTCTATTAACTTATCTTCTAGTATACAGTAGTTATTTCTAGGAAGTACTGCGATGAACACAGTTGGTTACAAGTAAATACATTAGAAAACACGATACGATCGACTCAATTTTTTATGTTGTTTGTTTCGTTCAAAATTTTGTTTTTTCACTTTAATTGTAACAGTCAGTCTATCCGTAAGTGTTCATCTGTTTCGGCACTGGATGAGAAAACTGATATAACTTATATTCTGCACAAAAAATTTGGAAAAGGCAACAAAATGCAACAGAAAATATTGAATGCAAGAGGGTAGCCCACACCCATTGTAAGTACGCAGTTATAACCAAGCATATGGATTTAATTTGCTTGTGACAGTTGTCTATAAGCTAACCTAAGGCTTACAAAGACCTTGACTATCTCAAATCGTTTAAATATATGCTATTTCTGTACTTATATTATTCAGTCATTCATAATCGTTTTTCGTCAGTTGTTGCCGTAGCTTTGTCCGTCCCTGTAATATGGTCAGTTAAATCGATCGTTCCGAAAAGAGGCTTTCATGTTCTGGGCCAAGCATATTGAATTTAAGATGACTCTAACATAAGCTTTGGCAGCTCATTTATACATTATTATTTATGGGAAATACCTTCAATGAGCCTTTCGCGTAGTTGCGTTTATTATTTTCAGAAACGATATGAATTAAGTCTGGTGTGCATCTTTAAATTATACACGATAAAACAAAAATTATATTTGTTCAGCTCTTTTCGATCAGGATGTTTACATTTAATCATCAGCAATTTATTTCCGTCCGTCTACTATTCCAGTAATCAATTGCACTGTTTGCGATCCCTTCGCAGTTTCGGTTGTTCGTGTGCAATAGATTATATTCATATGAAGAACAAGATAGACAGCTTTCTATGGTTGCTATCCGTAAGCTTGGTCACAAATTAATTTTCAAAAACAAAAAAAATTGTCACCTTTTTCTATATTTTATTTAACTTGAAGAAAAAATATATTTCATCCAACAAAAGCTTTCGTATTCAAAATGTGTAGCGTTATTGTTTGGAAGTTGCAATCAAGATCGTTGACCGATTACATCGTTATTTTTACATCACTGAAAATAAATGTATTGTGTTTCGTGTACGGTGAATTTGATTTCTTCTGTATCGTAGGTATATGGCATTTTTATATAGTATATAGTACTGGTCCGCAATTTTTCAGTTGAGCCAGTCAATCTTGAACATCGAAAATATATAATAAAAAAAATTGATGAATGTAGATTCCTCGGGTTTGTTTCTCGGCAGTAACCTGCGCAGCTTGATGTCAAAACGTTGTGTTTCACGTAAGATATAACTCGGGTAGAAAGCCGAGAAATCTACGTTCATCAAATTCACCCGTAAAATCTATATTTGCTCATTTCAGAATTTGTTCGGAATGTTAAAAAATTTTACAAATCTGAAAAAATTAAATCAAAATTACCCACATCTATAAAGTGAATACGTGTCTATTAAACGCCCCAAAATTGGCTCGCCTTTGATCTAAAAAGTGAGATGTGAACTGGCAGAGAGTTTCTGTATGTTGGACTCATTTGATTTATATTGTTTAAGGCACGGTTACGAATTTATAGAAATCATTTTGATCCTATATGATCGTAACCGAACAGTTAATAATTTTATGAATGTGTCACAACATTGTTTATGAACCAAATCGTAACATTATTGAAGTTTAATTTATTAAACTCACATTTCATGATCATTAGCAACTCTCTGATACGGATTAGTGTTTCTATTATTCAGCTTAATGGCTTAATAATGAAATTTTAACAATTAATTTATGCATATGCGTTCAATGTCACCCTGTGAATCTGTGTGCTAGTACATTGAAACAAAAACATTACTTTATGCATTTAAAAAATAACTAGATAATGAAATCTTTCCAATATTCCGAATTATATTCGTAATTGATGTGCACTTCGATAATAAATTGGGAACTGATATAAAATTACTGTAATTGATCTACAAAATTCACCGAAAAACTATTACGCTATGGAACCGGAACATTTCATCGAAGAAAACAAACACCAATCAATTTATGTCGGCAAAAAAGTCACTGTACAAGATACTAGATATTATCTCACACTTGTGTACGTTAATTTATAAATAGTGTATGTTGTCTATTTCCACATGAAACACTGTCTTTTCTATGATTCTAGGAATTTATATTTTTCATAATTAAAACGGTACTGCAAATCTATAAAATGCTCATCATTTTCTTGAGTTATACTTTGCGGTCTAGATTACATAATCATCATAGAATTAACTATATTAATTAACTCCAGAGTGTAGCTTCTGTCACAATTTAATCGTATTTAATTCGTACCGACACATTTTCTGATATAGTCCATAGTCCTATAAGCTACTTTCCTGTCAACCTCTTAAAGTCTATCGTCTGTTGGTCGTTTGTGATCTTGCCGATTTCAGATCAGAACTCTGTCCAACAATTCCCCTCTCTAGCACTACTGCTCACTGCTGTTAAAGGATTCCATTACGCTTCTACACTTTTAATATTATTTGAGGAATTTTATCATAATTATGGATAAGGGAGTGGAATATTCCGAAGCATGTAATAAATGAACATAGCCGCATTTAGCGGTAATTAACAATCGTTGCTTGCCAATTATTCGGCTTACGGATTCAAATGAGTTAATACTGACGACAAAGCAGTTTTATACGATTGACCATTTATGGTCACATAGAGCATCGCAATTCCACGTAAATACAGAGTCAGTCAAACAATATTGAATATTTTGTGCGAGCGGAATTAACTCACCGCGAGACTCGCTACGAATCCTATTTAACGTAAACAAATATGCATAGAATATGAAATACGCTGGAAGCTGTCCAGGCGTCCGAAATAGCTGCCACCTTCGCGACGCTCCGTTGGGCTGCATCCTCTTCAAATGGCGATGAATCATTCCTATTTATTTAACAATAACGAACACTTTAATCAGCGTTGCCTGATATTACTAGCTCACTCTATCTAGAATTACGTTCAATATAATGGACCATTTTCTCAAATTCCTTGTTTTACTTTACACCATATCTAGTTTGAAATATCAAGGCTTGAAATTCCCTGATATATTGTTCGCTGCTTAAATTTATTTCGCGCTGTTTATGATTGTGCTAACTGTCCACCTCCACAAAACTATTAGCAAAAACTGTAGTGTAAACCCACGACATACATTAATGTCAAATGAAAGATTAGATGTTATATATATATATATATATATATATATATATATTTATATTATATTATATTATTATTCCTCTTTATTTCAACATATATACGTTCATTTATAATACTAAATTCTAAAATTGGGCCACAACTTTTTCTATATTTTATTTGTACATTAATAATTGAAAGGCAAATTTTTGGCTATTCAGTTGAATTATGTAGATGAAAATTTGCAAGACATCGGAAACAAGTAGAAATGAAATACATATTCAATATTCATAATAGAAGGAATACGTTATTCAAATTATCGGATGTGTTACCGTATTTTGTAGAGCGGTAAGTGTTATGCTTCATTAAATAACGGACTTCACCAGGAAGAAAGCTTTGTCCGCGACTGCTTAGATTCGTTTCATGAAGCTATATTCACACCGGTAGTAGTTTACACCCAGGTAATGAACATTCTGCGCACGTATGGCTTCTAAACTATCACAAAGTCTCTAAGTTTTGAATATGGCCTCAAAGATTTTCAAAAGTAATTTTACAATAAACAGATACCACAAAAACATATTTTATTTTACAAATATAGCTTAAAATTGATAATATGTATTTAAATAGCTTATATGAGTACAGATATTTTAACGATTTATTTTCAATATTTTTTTCGTACTGTAAAATTGTAATACTTTCGTGATTAAAGGTTGATGATAATCGTAATTGCGTTGTGGGTGTCGTAAATACTCAGTTCATTAAGTAATTTGAAACGGTCTATCATAATCTATTATTAATTTTTCCTATATATTTTTTTGAATCTCAGAAAATCACTGAATTTTTAGTCGAAGGAAATACTACCTCAATTACATCAGTAATTTAGGTGAATACGCTGGCTACAATGTTCACTTTTAAAGCGAAATATTCCTCGACTGGCAATAAAATGGTATTCTAGGATATAATGGAACTCTCACACCGATAGATCACTAATCCTATACTTGTATTTTTGTACGGTTACACGGGTTTAAGTACGAATTGGTCAGCGCAATAGGTGGATCGTGTGAAGTAGTACTTTTTTCAGAAATCGGATTTACGTTATTTACACGAAAAAAGTAAAACTAAATGTCTAGGAAATAAATTATAAGCATGTAAAAGAAAATTAACGAGAAATTCTTTGAGGCGTTGTATTAGGTATTGAGCGGGTCGGATAATTTTTTTTTTATATTTTAATTTATTATATTCACTATATGTAGTAATGTTTTTCTTTGGCAGAAAACATTCAGTAAATTGTCATGAATGGAAAATGTATTTCACTGTTCCTTTTGTGTTGAAGAAAAGCAATGCTTCTTGTGATTCCCCTTGATTTGCTTATAATTTGGTTCATTTAGTTATTACAATATTTCGCTTGTTCCTGATAACTGTCCAGAAATTTTGAGATCACGCTGTAATTTCTTCCTCTGGTGTAGACAAGTTTAGGTTTTAAGCGCTTTCCATTTCACACTTAAGCCGCAGTCTTAATTTGGTAGCATCATTTTTAAAGACGAAATGACTTACTTTATATATGTTAATAAAATTTATAAATTTATTCTGATTTAGCTGTATATAAATAACAAAAACTTTACATTGATTTTTGAAAATTTATGTTTATATTTATATATAATCACTCCGAAATATTAGTTTCGGACTTCATAATGCGCTACTGTATTGCAATTGCACAAGAAGAATAATTTTGCCAAATCGCTATGCTGAAAGGGTGTAAAACAATTTATGAATTTAAAAGCACAGAAGAAATCACATCGATACTTGTTCCTTCAAATTTGATGACAAACTTTCGCGCTATATACTACGAATATATGGGAGTACTAAAAACGAAGTTAGCATTTTTTACAGCCCATCAAGGCAGGGTTGCCATAATTCTTGTTGCTCGAACCCAATGGGCCCGGTATTAAATCGGGATTAGGCTGCTACAAGGCTTCACCTCTCGATTTCATTTGTTCGTAGACAACGTAATTTGTGTTGACGGGAACAAGAAAGAAATACTAGCCTGAGTTCAATCAGGAATAATGACGAACAATTAAACTTCAATTGTTCAAGGGACGACGACCGTTGTCGTAAGAGTGAGGTTTTGTTTTTGTATAATGTTAAACATTAATAAAAATTATATGGAAAGGTGAAGGTACATCTGTGTGTTTCGGGGACGGTGGAAGATCGTCGGTGAAAGTGTGCCTCGACTTCTCGGTGTAAAGTGAATAAAGCTGAGGTATTTAAATGGTGTCTATATTTAGTCCGAGACCCGGCTATGTAGCCGCTATTGTCCGCAGCTTAATTGGTGCCGCGTCGTGGACTTGATACAAGCACACCTTGTCTTCGCAGCTCATTGTCACCCTCTTGTCAAATATCATGCACATGATGTCATACTGTCCATTTCGTACACATGAAATTCAGTCGCTTTTTCTTGATAATCACAATGAAAGGCGTAATGTCATTAACGAGCCATATATATATATTTATATTGTGTCCTGCCTATTACAAGAGCGTTACAGGATTTTTTTTCTGTCAAAATAAAGTTTTCGTTATCAGAAAATTGTGTGCTTGTCATCAAATGTTGCTTTATTCTGTAACGTGTATATATCTATTAAAATAATTGCGGAATTTTGATATTATTAAATCGTAGGCTAATCTTAACATTTCAACGTGTCGAACTGTGAGATTGTTAGAGTATTTTTGATTGACAGGAGTCGAATTGATGATAAAGATAATTGAGTCTTATTTTCCTTGCCCTATTATTTATCGAGAATATGTTGTAAATGTTAAAATTGAGGGATCATTTAAGGGGGAACCTTAGGAAAAGAAGTGCGTTAAACTCAATTGGGGCAAAAAAAAGCAATAATCACATAGGAGACAGACAAATGGCTGATAAACCGATATTTGAAGAGTTTAAGAATCCTGTTTGTATTTACGGAGGAGGAGATCCATCAGTTCAGACTAGCCTACGTCATTGTCATTCCTCTCTCAAGTACGCTCCTTCATTTACTTTTCTTTGTCAGGTGTATTATTCGTTCATCTCTCACCTACAATCACAATATCTACTTGAATAAATCTACCTCGGGATTTCGACCGAGTAAATGCTGACGATGAGCACATCGGTTCGGTGAATAACTGCTCCGTCGTCAGGAAACTAGCGTTGTTGGGAACAATATTTACTTCTATCTCTATTCAACAATAAATTTTCTTCTTTTCAAAAACGTACTTTGAAACGGCCTGAAAATAATTTAAATTAATCTGCCACTGTCATTAAATCTCAAACATTTCAAATCCATCAAAGAAAAATATCCTAAAATTATTATATATATATTTTTTTAATTAATTACCAATTGTGCTGTAAGTAATTAAGAAGCAGGCGTAAAATTCAAAAGAAAAATTGTATGGATATAACTTTTTGTATTATTATTTTTTTACGTATAGCACACAATTTATTTTTATAATATATGTCGATTCAAAATATATCAATATGGAATCGCAAGCAAAGTACATATTTTATTCTTCTCATTCGAAATTATTTACAATTTTCTTGCAACGCAATTCATAACTTAAGAATGGAAGTACGAAGACACGGACTGTGTGAATTCGAATATGTGATCAAATTATACATTTTATATATAACATACTGAATTCACTATTCTAAACATTCATTATAATATTCTATTTTAGTCTGCTTACAATCCAGAGTGATTATCTAATGCGGAAGATGTATATTTCCGTTTCCTTCGAGTTTAATGGAATATTACGTGCATGTACGTGCATGGTTAAGAGTTTCAATTTTTCTTTATTAATACATCCAGGGTGAAATCAAATTTTCGCGACTTTAACCTACACTTCCCAAATTACTTAGACAAGATAAGTCACTTCATTCATAATATTAAGAAAGATACTTCTTTTATGTTCACATGGTGTTGTCGTATCTGATAAATTATTTAATGGTCCAATTTTTTTGTTTTCATACTAACGTGGTTATCGTATTTTTTTTTTGTTTTATTCCGTGTTCCGTGTCACAGTCCATGGCCCACATAAAATTAATCTACTTTTTTTTTTACAAAAAAAAACGAAGGTAGTTAATGAATATGTGGCATTTTGTGCACAAACATAAGTGCGATTTTTACAACTGACGTCTGGACTTACAAAAAACTACTGCATGTGTTTTTGTTGTTCTATTAAATATAAAACCTTTCATTAGTTTAATTGTACGTTTTAAACAGCATGCTGTTCTTAAACGTGCTTTTTCAAATTTCTTTACTTTTCGAAACATTATTCCATCTATCATAATTTGACTAATCATACAAATAATCTGAAATTAGATAAGTGTAGAATAAAGTTGATTCACATAGAGATGACGTGTATTTTTTACAACTGCCGATGTATGAAGCTATATACGGGACATAGCCATTTAAACGGACCACTTAAATATTATTCTAAATAGATACATGAGTTATTTGTGTTTTAACTTCCTTATTATTAGTATAGTCTTTCTTTCTTAAGCCGCAGTAGTATAAATTAATATCTCATCAAGCTTGTTCAAATAATAGCTGACCAGAATTTTTGTCTGAATACATTTATTAATTAATTGTTTACTCGGAATTTCTTCGTAAAAATCTCTTGAAATTTTGGGAATTTATGTCGTTCCGTGAATCCGACGGGGGGGATCCAATGACGATAGTTGTAAGTTTCGTCGTCATTGTAGGCGTGATCATGAGAGCATGAAACTGAAATGTGGCCATGGCTTCTCAAGCACGACTACAAATTTAACCTAGCTGTAGACCACCGAGATGCATATTAGACCAATGGTAAAATCCAGGTTCACTTGAATTTTCTTAATACATTTGTCGGAAAAATGTTTCTTTCGAGTAGTCTGCTATAGTTCTTTTTGGTATGTTCAAGCTAACTGGTCAGAGTAGTCACGGTTTCAGCATTCTGTTGGCACGTTTCATAATAATATGAAATTATTATAACTCCACAACTTAATTTTGTGATCGTTCAAAAAGGCACTGTCTTTATTGTCGGTATGAATTCGTCTAAATCTCGGTTTGTCAGTATTTTTTGTTTTATTTATGTCGGTTTGCCTACAATTTAACAGATTTTAACTCGCTCTCAATTCACCTTCTTCCATAAATCAGACAATGGAACAATCGATTTTAGTGTCTCTGAGAGCGTAGTGGTTGGTAAATTTGCGCGAAGTACGCGTATATTATCCACACAGGACTATTAGCGACTCATATTTTAAATTATAACGAGATTCGACAATGGTAATTGAAGGTTCTTTATTTTCAAGGAATTTCACAAATCACGATGACCAGAAGAAAATTCGTCCCATGGTTTGTGTCGTCACCTCATATTGTTAGTAACGAGAAATACATTTTAATAGTGCAACCGATATACTGTCAGTAAATAAATAGTAAATTAACAGAACTTTAACATTTAAAATAGTCTGTCACGTTAACTAACCCTCCCCCCCCCTCCGCCAAATCAAATTCTCTTTATTATTGTTAATCGGCGTGTAAGTCTGGCGACAATGCAACATGTCTGACAGTAAAAAGGTCCGCGTAAATGCGTCGCGTTAGCTGTAGCGAAATCTCCTGGAGATCGATAGAGGTGTAACAGTTTTTCTCCATGGATTGATCGGTAGCGTAATTTTTGTAGATTTATTTTCTTCGCTGTCTCGCAGTTTAAGATGACATCACGTTTTCGGCATCGCAATTCATATCTCCACTCGTCAGCCCCAGCACATGATCGGTGCACGCGAGCGTAATTAATTTTACATGACCGAACCTCACTTTTGTTCCCATCGATTGGTCGCACCCTGGCTCTGCACGCTTCCGAGTTTAGCTTCTCGACATGAATAAATGAGGACGACACCGCGCAAATGAACCGGGATCCGACGTCGAGCAATAAAAAAAAGGCCGACTGTAAAGGTCGCCCGATGGCCTCTTTAGGAGCCGATCACGCTAGAATATTCGATCGGTGGGCAGTTGAGACTACCGACGTCAGGCGCTGAACCTGTGTCTGTCAGTAGGATGCGCCGGCACAGCTAGAGCGATGAGGGGCCCGATGCGCCGGCGCACTGGAGAGCTTTAATGTCGGATGGCAGCGGCGTGCTGAAGGGCGGCACCACGGCGCCGCACTCGAACCTCGCGGGGGTGGGCGCCAAGGACATCCGCGTCCTCAACAGCCTCCTCGACGACCTGGCCGACGACCGACACTCCGACGCCAGCGACACCGGCGACGCCGACGTCCTGCTCGAGCGCGCCGGCCGCGCCGAACAGGTACACGAGAGTCTCGACACTTTCCAATCGTTGGCACGAAGAACTGCTGGCTCTATGGAAACAGTGAAGATGCCTTACAAACCTGAAAATAACGAGCTAATGAAAAGATTTGTTACGTTCCTGGTATATTTATAATCATTACATCGACAACTCACATACTCATAATAAATCTTAATAATTTGTAAGAACTTTCATTTCAGTTGTTTGATGATGATGATGATTCTGCAAAAACGTTATTGTTCGCTAACAGGTTCTGACAATGATTACAGAATGTTTTATTTCCGGCAGACTGTTATATCACAATAACTAGATGTATTACAGAGAGGGTAAATTTTCTCGACGTATATTCTGTATAAAGAGTTCTCGGGCTTTCTGTCGGGTATCGTGATTAGATGAACACAACGTTTCCATGGCTGGCATCGCCATCTTCGTCAGGTGAACTGTTGTCGAAATTCAGAAAAATCAGAAAACTCTTGATTGGTTAGACGGAGTTTATATACACACACACTTCCCGAATTTCGACAACAGTTCACCTGACGAAGATTGCGGTGTCAGCCATGGAAACGTTGTGTTTATCTATTCACGTTACCCGACCGGAAAGAACTCTTTATACTAGGTGTATTCATAACTCTATGTATGAAATATTTCACAAAACAAATATGAAATATAAAAAACTGTGGTAACTGTGCCGTCTACTCAAATATACAATTTCAAACTCCTAACAATTGCTGTTCTTTTGAAAAGACGCATTGTTCTCGTGGTCGACCAAACTTCAGTAATAATGTTCGCTATCGGCGCGTATGCCAACGTTTCGCTCGCGAACTCCAAGCATTTTCCAGGTTGTCGTGGGCAAATACGCTGATACCAAACGTGGCCCAGCATCCAAAAAACCGATTATTATTTCTTATTTTGTTTATACGCAGTTAATAATGGAATTGTACCGATACTCTAGAAATTTTATTGAATTACAGATATCCCTGTTATTTATATTTCCAGATGTAGCGTAAAAATTATTATAGGTATTCCAGTTCGATTTTAAAAAATCGCATTAAAAGCGGTTATGGATTAAAAATGAAAAAATGCGATTACATGTTCTGAGAATTCTCTTTAAGACTTTATGGTTTGGGTTTGATGTCCCGATAGGCCAAATCAGAAGAATAAAATGAATTGAGGAGGCGATTAAAATATTGATTATTGTAATTTTGCCATGACTACGGCTTTTGTTTAAACTCACAGCTCTCTCGGTGAATGACAAACTTTTCTGTGTGCCAATCGAGCCCTTTTGCCCTCGTTTCTTCATCTAACCGGTTGTGAAGAGTCGGAGAATATTTTACTTGTGATTGTTTGGCGTTCCTTTTAATAATCAATATAGTTTTTAATTGAGAATCACCCCTTCAATTTGGCCGACAGGCGTAATCCTTTTTGGAGGAGGCAGTGGGACACTAAATGAATAAACTGCATTCACTATTAAAAGGAGTCCCACGGAATCTAAAATAAATATTCTGAGATTCCACTAACCGACTAAACCAATTCGTCAGCCACGAATTTGCTCCAAAAGGCTTTTGTATTTGGATAAAGCGTAGACAGACTCAGTTTTGAATTGCTTTTTACGTGCGTTTACGGGCATTAGAAAACACGCATGCTACACTGAACTTTATGATTAGGAATTTTTCGTGCAAGATATACCGTAACTACAGAGATACTTTGAACTACGCCACCGAATATTGCTTTAAATGAAAGTGATTACCCTTCACCTCCGTCGTTTAACACAAATATTAAATCAAGCAACACTTCTAACAGTAATTTAGTTTGGAAAATATTACTGATATCGTTTAGAGGCTATTCGCGGAAATTTACTTCCTTATTGAACGACGCTTCCTCCATAACTGTCGCCTGGTAATGGGACTCGGCCATCGAAGAAATTAAAGATTCTCATCGTGGAATTCCGTTCCGTTTATTGATAGAAATTTTGTTGGGTATTCCATTGTGATAGAGTAATGTAGTATACGGAAAGAAGGAATAAAAATTCAACCTTTCGAGGATTAAAAACACCCTTTGTGTTCTACTAATAAATTCAATTTATCCAAGATTTTTGGTTCACTTTGATACATCGGTAAGATGAAACATAGTTCCTGGAAAACGTGTTAATGTCATTATTTAAAAAAATTAGGCTCAAAATATTACTAACCCTGAATAATCCTCAATAATAGACGAGCTCATTTAGCTATTTTGTATTGTGTCTGACAATAGCAGTTTTTCATACGTAGGTAATAATAACATTTGTTCCATAAAAAACAAAAATACTCATATTGTTGACAATATGATGAGAGACCGAAGATATGTTACTGTCAATTTAATTGTCGGTTGTAAAATGGTTCCGTGGCGTGCCCTTTGGCAGTGTTCCTTAGAGCTTAGGTATGTTTTATTTTAGAAAATTTTAAAGTAGGCCTACCTTTGCTTTAGTAATTTATTTCTCCCTTCGTAATGTAATATTGTATGAAGAATAAGTCCACAATCCGTAAAACCTAAACGATAAAGCAAGCAACATCTGGAAATATAAATTACGGAGATATCTGTAATTCATTAAAATTTCGAGTGTATCGGTAGAATTCCATTATTAACTGCGTAGAAACAAAATAAGAAATAATAATCGGTTTTTTGGATGCTGGGCCACGTATGGTATCATCGCATTTGCCCACGACAACCTGGAAAATGGTTGGAGTTCGCGAGCGAGAGAAGCAAATATGTAAACGCATCTCATTTACAAATTATAATACTGTGTATATTCTGCGTTACCGTATCAAATAGCCTACGAGCGATTCGGCAAGATATTAATCTTTTTTCTGAAAAAATATTCAATACAATATCTTGTTGTTACGTAAAATCCAAACAAATTTTGGTTAATATCTGAAAACACGTGGTAGGACTTAGCTGTAATTGATGTAAAATTGCTTCCACCGTTTGCATGGTGATGTACATGTCCATGTCATCATTCAACCATCTCATTTCCAGTAAATTTATACATATATGCTAAGAAATATAAACACCCGGCCGACAAAACGTTAATGGCACTTTCTCGTCTGAAATTATTTCACGCGCAACTATAAGCAGTTATGCAAAAAAAAATCGAATTTTTATTCGTGTAATCATTTCGTTGAGTGTGTCTCATTGAGGGCAAGCATTCTTTGAAATTTCGCACCCAAGATCACTCATATCTCAAATTCAAATACCATCAAGGCATGTCTTAGCTAACAAATATTAATTTTGATTGCTCTTTAACGCGTTTAAAGTAGTTAAAACGGTTATCGCTCTAGAGGTAATTATTCATCTGTTTAAAGAAGTCTCATATTACTTTAATTTATAAGTTGTATACCAGTATTCGAGATATTTCTATCTTCAAGTTCCGAGAAAGAAATTAGAAACCTTAAGACTTAAGCCCGCCTCGTTATTTATTGCTTGATTAAAAGCCGTAAAAGCAATTTGCATAAATCCGACAGACGCCGAAGTTGTTGAGATGTAGATCTTGGGGTATCGATTCCAATCTAGAATCCAATCAGAATGCAGGGGTAAAGTTTCAGCAAGTCGAGTTACAGGTGGGAAAATACCCCGTTGCTATCAAATGTCATTTCTACTGATTTGTAACTACGAAGAAAGCGCCATGCACGTGATTGAATTGCATTTCACTAATTGCTGTAGAGAAGAAACTGTAGTCGTGTTTCAAGTTTAGATACGCTGTTTCGACGATCGTGTATCAATTATATTAGTTTGACTCGTGATTGAACAATGTATAAGGGTTGAATTCCCTTCGTCCTTGAGGGTTGTTTGCAATGCGGTCATTCGTATGCGATTGCGCGTGCCGGGGGTCGATAAAGGTCCGCCTACTAAAATCTCCACACCTTACGCACTGCCAAGAATTTCACAATCGATCCAGCAACACTTTCAGCCTCAGATGTTATGATTCATGGAAAGTACAAATAAGAGTGTTAGTACCGAAGACAAAGAAAACATGTCGGGAGAAATTAGAGACTAGCTGAATTTTTTAATGTTGTTAGAACTCATTTAGAGTTTCTCAAAAGTATTCCCTTCCTTTGCATCTTCCCCCGTATAAATATAAAATTCTATGCTTTTAAATAATAGATCATATCTTCGTTACCCTGTAGTCAAATCTCAACGTGGTATAGTTTTAATCCTAATATAATATCAGACAAAAAAGATATTTTCTAGAACTAATACTTTATTTGTAAATTGATGACTTATTTTTTCCTTTCAAAATTAAAATAACGTAATCTTTACTGTTTATCACATTTTTATGGATTATTCGCTACAGAAAGTTGAACTTGTATCATGGCCATCTGGGAATGTATCCTACGAGTCGGTATTGCTATCAGGCCTCTGAATTACGTAACGCAACACTGCAAAAACATCCGCGGAATAATCGTCTCCGAGTTACAGAAAAAATGTACCATACTGAATGGCTTCTGTATTTGAAAAAGTGTCACTCCGGAATGTTCGTGTCTGAACATATTTGACAATAGCTTATATTATGTATTTTGTTGTTCATGACGCAGCATTCGTTTTAAACAGAAGAATTTTATTTCATTACTAGCTGCGTGCCCGGCGTTGACCGGTTTGTCATATATATGTTTTGACTCTAATTTCGGTTACGTTTGAGTTATTTTTATGTACCGCTCCTCAACCCGTATCCCTAAATGTGCCTCACCTTCCATGCCGAAATGGGTTAAACTCATTGACCCTGAAAAAGTTTCTTTCAACGAATATAGCGGCCGTATAAACATGTTCAAAAAATTCTATCTCCATCCACCCCCGCTACTGACGGGTTAAAAAAAGTTTAATGTCATAATTAATCTCAGACACATCCATAAACCCGAATTTATCACGAATCTCGACTGTTTTTGCAATATTTTTATGTAACGCCCCGAACCCCTAAGCGTGGTCCCCTCCCATGCCAAAAGGGGGTTGAAAATGTAAAGAAACAACATAGGTAGAAATATTATCAATCTAATTAAACCTGAAAATATTTATTCATCGCAAATATCGGCCTTTTAGCATGCTTGAATATTTCCACCCCCGCTCCTGGGGGTGGTAGTCGTGGTCGCATGGAAAACGAGTACGAAATTTGCTGGACGGGGGTAGATTTGTATGCGGAACGTACACACACACTGTTTTATATATAAGAACAAGATAAGAGCGTTTTCGTCTGTTTCCCATTATCATGAACAATATTTTCTACAGAGATTATATTTGAAAAAATAACAGTTAGTATTGTATATAAATAAAGAAAGTAATATAACAGCCTAGATTAATAGATATCAATTCAAAAATAAATTCGCATTGAGATGATTCTATTTTCAGTTTCAGATGAGATTCAACCTGTAAATACTCCTGTTTCATTTTTATTCAGCCAACGAGGAAAAAACCTCAATTTTTTAGTTTACAATTTTCTTTGTATAATTATCTCTGTGAATATTATTATTTATATATTTATTTTCCCTTTATATTTCTGCCCAATGTGTATTAATGAACCTCATTCAACCCTTCAATGACACTGAAAATGTATTTGGATGATTCTCGACTATCCGTCTTACCTTCCGTTTCTCTGACCAATCAGACTTAAATATTTTTTTTTATCACTAATACGGATTGGACCCTTAAACCGTCCAGTATTCTCTCGTGATTGTCATTGGACGATTGTCTACGACATTGTACTGACCATTCACGTAACACTTGAGTTTACAAGCCTGCAACTACTGGGGAAATGTCGCTGCATCTCAGTGAATGATTATTATTTATATATTTATTTTGCCTTTAAATTTCTCCCCAATGTGTCTTAATAAACAATATTCAACCCTTAAATGGCGCTGAAAATGTATTTGGAAGATACTCGACTATTCGTATTCCCTTCCGTTTCTCTGACCAATCAGAGTTAAATATATGTTTAGGGCCAATCCGGACTTGACCCTCAAATCCGCCATCAAATCAAGATAAATGTGAGTAAAAGGAGAAAGATTTTCGGGGTTGCTATTACCCAGTTTTAGCAAAACTATAGATCGGCTAAAAAACGAATAATGCACTTCAATTTTGCCACAAAATAGGCTGGAAATAAAGCTCAAGAATTGATAGAGAGAGAAATAATACCTATAAAGAAATGCAAGACGTTTTAGAATGTTGGCCTACTCCGTATTCAGAGTCTCCAGAAAAGGTTCCAAATCCTACTTTGGATATGGAACCTACTTGGTTTGGATTTCATCCGATTTTGTTTTTATTATTAAATAATATTGTGAAATCAACATGATTGTAATTTGGATCGGAGCTTTTTTCGAAGCGATATTTAATTGAATATAAACAACATTTTGCTGTAAACTAAATTTTTGTTTTAGTCTTATGTGGTCTGTGAGTTGTAGTTAACTTACTGATGAGTTAAAGTTAAATTACCTACAAGATATATTCCATTTGTCTTTAAACTTCTAATAAATATAGGTTCAACAAATTTTCAAAAGGAACATTTTTCTAGTGGTTAGCTAAAAAATATAAACTTTAAATTTTCATGACGCATCAAATCCTTAATTTTTTATAACGTTCGTATTTCCACTCCAGGTTTGAGAAAATCTCTAGTAACATTTGTAAACTGAATCTTTCGACAGCAATTTCTTTTGCGAATTGACAGTGGTGCGCTCCATCTGGTAGGCATCTTCTCAACTAAGCCAGGCCAGCGCTACTGTGGTCGTTTTACGAACTTGTAACGCGGAAGGTTTATCTGGAAGTGTAGCCAGTTCAATTCCGAAATATTCCTTTGCTACTAAAAATCTTATCTTCTTGATTCCCAGTGACGAAATCTAGAGTGCATGTGCCGTTAACAGTTTACTGTTCGGTTATTACTGTGTAGCTGGAGAGAATTAGCTAGTCGTGTCTCGATACGATGCGCAGTGGTCCACTGGCCTGTAATTGTAGTGGGGGAAGACCGGAGTTCATTTTATAACGAAACTTTGTTACGGCAACTTGGTAATGTAAAAACTGTTCTGAAAACATTGACGCAAATAAACATATTGTGTTCAGTTCAGGATATGTTGTAAGTTAAAAACGTATCCGTAAAAGTTAAGAGATGATAAATACATCGTGTGATAAAAAGACCGTGACGCTGTCTGCATATCCCGTTCGTCAAGCGTTTGTATAAATTATTGGTACTTTTAGACGCGGCGATACGTTATATTGTCGAGAATACTTTTACTTCTTCGTGAAACACATCTGCAGTTGGTCACGTTTCGTTTCGGTTTTTTTTTATCGTTTGCCTGTTTAAAAACGGCGGTGGAATAAAGTTGAGGGTCCCAGCGTCAAGAGGCGAGACTTGTTGCGCCTTTGTAGGACATTGATCTTCTCTCGGTAGACCAGAAGGTCTCTCAAAACTTCACATTTAACCTCAGCTCATTGAGTAAGCTTTCAAAATCAGCGCCGTAGCAAGAACAATTTAATCGACTAAACGGTTTCTTCTACTATTTTTCTGTATTAATTAATGGCAACGAAATGTGCACGAAACGGTCATTTATTTGTATGAATTCAATAGTCAGCCACTATTCACCTATTCATTGGAAATGTTCACTTTTCTCTACTACTGGTGTAATGTACTGTCTCCAACAACAAGTACGCAATTACTCTTTTCTAGTTTCTGTAATTCTTTGTACTTAAAATTAGTCATTTGAACAATTTTCCCAGAAATACTATTTATTTGTTCATGAAATCCTCTATATAAAAAAAGGATAGAGTAACGTAATTTGTGATATGACGTTATCGATAAATTTCAATGTAAAATTGTGACCGAGTACAATACAATATAATTTAGTTTCATATAAGAGTGAGAGGACTTTCCCAGTGTAAAAAATTAATAAAACATACTTGGTTTTTTTCAGCCGGGTTGAACAATATTAAATATTTAATCCGGTTGGAAACCCGACAATGTTTAATACTGAATTTCCCATCATCTGACAACAGGAGCTAGTTATAGTCTGGCAACTAGATTGAGATCGAAAACGAGGGCAATCTGCTCGAAGAATTCCAAACGTCGCATTTTCGGATTTCGAAAATAATCTCGTCTAGCGGTAACGATATAAGCCAATTCAAGCTATCGAAATAGGTTTCACGTTAACGGACTCCCCAGGACGGAAAAGTCACGATCAAATGTAATAGGAAAATAGAGTTCTCGGGTTCCCATCCAAATAAACGCTGTCGCAATTTACGGGTAATGAATTTTTCTTCGATAAAAAAAAAGGTGGCTACACGAACTTCATCCCTTCACTTCGGAATTAAATTGAGCTCGTAAATTTGATGGGTTCTGTTATAAATTTTATACTTTTACTCACCCTTAATAGCACAAATTGAGCCCAAATCTTTCGTCAGGTGCTAAGAAGAGCCTAGAGAAACACAACTGCACTGGTCAGTTGACAACACTAAAAGCCAGTGCAGTTGTGTTTCTCTAGGCTCTTCTTAGCACCTGACGAAAGGCACAAGGATCCCAGAAACGTTGTGTGGTATTTATATTCCCCTTTTTTGTCTGTATTGACTATCTTTCTTATTCATTATTTTCAATCAGACGTAATTTTTTTCATTTTATCATATTTAATACTGACGTTGGTACCATGTGCACGTGAGTTAATTATCCGTAATCTCGATACTGTTGGCCATGTAAGTGTAATGACGTTCATACGATGTACAACAGTTATATTGGTGGAATATAAATTGTTAGCAACTGTATTCGTAAGCATGCGCGAGACGCACAGCACGTGTCTGGAAAATCGATCGCGCGATTCCGCCCCCGCTCGTCTCTCCCGCCCCCGGCACACGGCAGAAGAACTAATCAATAAAGCCGCGTACAGCGCCCAGCCACCCAGGGCACGCAAGGTCAAGGACACCTGTGTCTCCCTTATTGTGTTCGGTGATAATGAGTTAATAGTTTGCTCTATTTCCTGAATGGAAGCCCGCGGACGGCCAGACAGCGACACGGCGTTTCTTAAAAAAATTCTGTTTAAAACCAAGTATTTTTATAGCACATTTATTATTCGAAAATGACTCGTTTATATGCTTGTCAGCTTTTTTCCCCCCTGATGAAAAAGAAACCGATCCGACCATTTCGCAATAGCAGCACTTCGGTCGCAGCGCCAGCTTAAAATGAATGTCTTTCATATTAAAATATTCCTGCGACAAAAACGTGTTCTGGAAGTAGTTCTGTGAATGAAGGAAAGCTACGTCGATCGTCATATTGCAATCGATTGTTTGACGGCGCTCTCGGTTTCAGCGACGTGCGAATGAATATCGATCATTTTACGTCGGAAATTGTAGAATGCAATTTGCTAAGAATGAAAATCGAGATACTAATATTGTATCGTCCTACTGTAATTTTGATAGCTGCTGACCAGTGTAATGCGAGAAACATTTTAATCCGGTTGCGACAACCTGTTTGCTTCTGGAGTTATTTCATTCGACTTACAAATCAAAAATTGTCGGCTTTTAGGCGAAATATTCACTCGACATTCGATCCCAAATCCCGTAACCGTAGTTAAAATAGGTTGCATAAGGTTTCGTGTTTATCAATTGCTACAATATTTTTCTGTAATTTAATTAAAAGTATATCAGAGGGGGGAAAAAAGGAAAACAACCCAAGTTTTCTGACAGTAAGAAGCGCTGTTGTTGGATGACAAGGAAGAAATCAGTGCAACGACACTCGTACGAGTGTTGACTACTAAATTCCGCTTAGGAAAGATTGGTCTATCTGCTGTCAACAAGATTCAAAAGCTGAATTCGCGTTGAATGTTTTGCTAAATTAAATACGTGCTTCCACCTTTTAAGAAATCGTTCCTTCGCTACGAGTGCGCTTATTGTCCTATTAGCTCCTAACCTGTTTTAAAGTCTCGATGTAAGTCCTGTAAACCACTCATCAATTGTAATTATTTATAAAAAAATATTGGGTTTATTCTTTGGAGCAACATCTCCGATCCTTG
This sequence comes from Zhengitettix transpicula, assembly GCA_037074705.1. Classification (NCBI taxonomy): domain Eukaryota; kingdom Metazoa; phylum Arthropoda; class Insecta; order Orthoptera; family Tetrigidae; genus Zhengitettix; species Zhengitettix transpicula. The sequence goes on along the minus strand of CM073595.1, from coordinate 61,015,776 downwards.
ACATGGAGATGAGCAAGCTCGAATGTTCCGGTAATTTTTTAAAAAAGAACCTCAGAGAAAGTGAATGTTTCAAAGCTCTTTTCCATAGTTATACAGGTGATAAATCTTAGAATTATGTTAAGGTTGGATGAAGTGTTATATTTTTTATGGGATCGTTATCAAGATATAAAGCACTCAAAATATAAAACTTTCATTGAAAATATTTTTGATCAACACGTAGTTAATTGATTGAAATCACTTTCTTACAAAACGTTTTGTGTCGTGCCCTGTCGGATGTAATTTCTTAATCCAAAAATAATTTATGTCGGAACTCCTTCACACAATCAAAAATGTTTAAATTAGTATGGAATTTATGTTAGTCGAAAGTTGACTTTTTTCTTCTACAAAATACACGTTATTTTCATTTTTATCTCGTTTAAAAAAATTATTATTTTAGTTTGAACCTTCTTTGTAAAAAAAAGGGAATAATAATAATTTTTTTCCAACTTCCCGTCTGTTACGACTAATTATGTACCCTCGCCGAGAATGGAGACATGTGTAAAGAGTAAAAAAATTAAGTACGCTAAGAGGAATACAATTTATCAGAAAAGTAACAAATAGATTGAAAAAGGGTTAAAATTGAATCCTTGTAGAACAACGTACAGATCGATGCCACATAGTGAACAAAATCGAAGATATTGAAAAAATTACAGATTGAACGGATACAACAGACGAAATTCATAAAGAAATACAAACAATGAAAACGAAATTTGTAACCAGTTTAATTAGTGCATTTTTGCCAACTATAATTATTTTCTGTTCTTGATGAAGTCCCGTTCCGATATAACTTTTAAACAAGGAAATCCCTTAGAGAATGGACGGAAAAAAAATTATAGTTCTGTTACAAGTATTTATTCTGAGATCTTGTTATTCTAGGGTAAATGATTTTGATATTATATCTTAACAATAGAAAATATATTTCCTTCTTTATAATGATATAAATTCTGATGAGGAAAGATTATTAACCGATGTTTGCAGCAATCTTGGTATGAAGTGGATTTACGACTGTGAAGATCGTTGTAGAGAAAATCTTATGAACACATTGGAAGCAATTTGGCTGTGCCTTTTAACTCTTCCTTCCTGGAAAGCGTCCAGAGTGTGTTGGTGTAGGATCCCTATATTTGACTTGTTTAACGTGATAAGATCTAGTGTCTGTTTGCATGTTATAACCAAATTGTTCTGAGAATACAATACTATTTGCGTGATTCCGTCTTTTTACGCCGAACTGAACAGACTTTGTCAACGAAACTTCCCTGCGCCGACTTCGTTTAAAATTTCCTTGACGTCATCGAATCAGAATTTGACAAGTGTGACGGAAGGTAAAAGATTCTGAGGATTTCGATTTTCATATTCTGCCTGTTGCTGCTCATCATTCAAGCATATCGTGTAATGCAAGTATAAGCAATCGCAATCATTAGACAGTATATCAAAAGCAGACTACGGATATTTGTTGTGGAATAAAATCGCATTTAGCTAACATCGTTGACTTGGAGTATTCGAGTGTGGATTAAGCTGGTTCCCATGGGGTAAGAAGTAGAGTTTCGTGGAATTCAATTTATATCAATTACTTATTAGGTCTACAAGCTATATCCAGAAACCCAATGTTTGGTTAGAATCCGAATTTTAAAAATTTTATTTTGTGGTTAAATAAATTATTTTGTGGTTAAGATGCCAATTATCAAATTATCGTAACATAAATATAGTTCTTAAATGAAATTTTTGTAAATTTGATGTATATAAAGATCGTTATCTATGAATAATTAAACTAATTTGCACTAAATACATTCTCCCTCAAGTAATGGAGAAATGTTTCTGTATTTTAAATTTATTGATACTTAGTGATATTCTTTCAGCAGCAATAGTTCAATATGTAAACAATCAACCACTTAAATATTTGTTATATTTATAGCGAAAAATAATTAATTCAGTTCACCAACTGTACTATTTACGAGTTTCTCGCTTTTTAAAGGATGATGACGTAAATGTTCCAGACAATACTTGTTTTTATGACTACCAAACCTAGTAAGTGCTGTAAATACTTACATATGAAAAGTGTTGCTTAACAAAGAAGATAATTAAGTATTGAAAATTGGAAGTTTTTATCCTCGATTCTATCGTATTACTTTTTTTTTTACGTAACCAATCTTATGACGTATTGATTAATCAAAATATTTCCTTATGGTTTTATAAATACTTAATTGCAAGACGATAATTGCTTTTGAAATCGTCTTGAAATGAAATGCGCGACGATTATGCCGTGCCAAAACCAATAAGTATTCAGTACATGCGAGGATAATTCGGCATAAGTATACAGAACTTAGTTAAAAATAGTTTATAGGAGTCTCTCTTCGTTGACATCAGCAGATTTCTTTTACACGACGATCCACAGTCAAACGCTTATTAATTCAAGATGAAGTTAAATCAGCAGATTCAAGACTGCAAAATTATGGTATAGTACATCGTTTCAACCATTACTTTAATAAATGTTTTCAAAGATTATCTTTTCTCTGTCTCCTTTTTTTATTCCAGCGTAAGAGTTGGAAAAGTATATTTTGTTTTCCTTTCGATTTAAAATTGTTCTTTTCCTTTAATTTCTTATACTGTAATTATTCCTTACTTACTTACTAATTAATTATTAAGTCGCATGATAAAATATTCATGCAATGTTGTAATTGTTAGTTTCCTTTTATTCTGAGATAAATTATCTGCATTTTTACAGTCAGATTTTTGAAGGATGTATTGAATTTTTTTTATAACGAACAAGTTACGAAACCCGAGTCGTGTTGTTGGTTTTAGAAACAGGACATTAAGATTGAAATTTATTTTACAGTTACTCCAAGTGTTCCATGGTTTCAAATATTTCATCGGAAGTTATTAGTTGCGTCACGCGCGCTGCTTGTCTGTTTCAGTTTATAATTAACTGAAGTCTGAAGTATTTTTATTTAAACAATTCATGCAAATGTGATCCAAATCGGCAATGATGTGATATAAGATAGTCAAAAACAGCTCCTTGCATTATGTTCATTAGGAGATGTTGATGGTTTCCCACAGTATTACTGAAGTCACTTCGTATCATCTAGGTGAAGGCTCTCATATCCATCAAATCAGAGAAACCATTCTGTATGTGACGTGCGACTAACGGATTTATTATTACATCGATGACATGCCTAGTAGTTTATGGCAGCTTTTAATAACAGTAGAAATATTTACATTTTTTTGCACACTAAATCATTACGTTTTAATTGCATTTAAAATTTGAGGAGAGTGTGGAACAATTTTTAATAGAACCGTTGAAATTGGGTCATTGACAGATACATCTTACTAATTTTATATATTAAATAATAATACGAGTTTCTCCTGTAAAGAAAAAAATAATATATTTCTGATAAAGCAAATAGACCAAACAGAATAAGTGTAAAGAAAATTTTAGGTCAGAATTTTTTTTAGAATGCGTTTTTTAATTTAATTTGAGGTTTTATTTATTTTTCATTACGTTCAATTCAAAGTCTTGTCCTTTACCTTCTCATCGAGAATGTCTCCCGATCACCTTATTCTCCCCAAATTTCTGCTGCCTTATTTTGTATCATTGTCAAGAATTCTGTGTTTTTCGATCAATAAAGGTGATGAAACGTCCGGTAGTCTTGAATGAATCGTAGGAATCGATCTACGAGGAAACTTCATTCATCTCTTCTTATTTCATTTCTTCTTCAGTAGTTTATATAGAAAACGAAGTGTTTTTCGGTCTTAAGTAATACGTATAATAAAAAAATATGGACCGAAGAAAGAAGCGTACATTTCCAATTCAATTTAATTCATTGTAGTCTTGTAGACTTTGGAATGATGTTGGAGGATTTTCAATGCGTAGTTTGTAATCTCACAGGACAGTCGCTCCTTCCGTCTTATAGGTAAGGATTGTATCTGAACTCGGGACCTTCTAGGAGCGTAAAAAGGAGTATATTGAGTCTCGCACGAAGATTGCTCTTCGGCATAAGATCCTATCCGAGGCTCCTCGCTGGTGATCGATGCTGTAGCGCCGATGCCGCAAGAGGCGCTGCACTCGCTCGCACGCACGCGCGCTCTCCAGGCCCAGTGCTACCGGTATGTTTTGCTAGACGGCCGTGTCTTCCGTTTTGCGAAGAGTCATTTACACGCACAACATTGTCGACGAATTAGTTCATATCCAAGAGGTGGCGATCCGTTACGGTATGGGTACCTGATCCAGGACTTTCAAAACTGCGCGGCTCCGCGAAGAGACCAGTTTTATTTAAAAATAAAAATAATAACAAATATCGGTTTGTGCGGGAAACAAAGACTTAGCTGAGCGTCGGTACGCGCAAAATATGTTCGTCGTTGTTACAGCCGTCCCGGAGTACGTTTTCTCTACGTCCGGAAACGGCAATTGCTCGTACCCGGCATAGCGCGGGTACCTCACGCTGGACAGTGCCGGCGAAATATGTACGGATAAAGTATTAGCCCGTACGATAAGAAGTTAAGCGCGATGGAAACGGAGCTGAGGCTGACGGACCGCTAGGGGATGGAGAAACAGCTGCTGTCCACGGACAGCGCCGCCGGGGGCGACGACGCCCACCACGGCCGCAAGGGTGGAAGCCTCAAGTACGACCTCTACGGCAAGCGGGCGTCCAGGTCGTCGCTGGCCCGAGACTGCAAGTGGTCCAGCATGCGCCTGGCGGGGCGGCGCGCCGGGCCCGGGGGCGGGGTTGCCGGAGGAGGTGGCGGTGGCGGCGGTGTCGAGTGCCGTGACGCCATCGTGCTCATCGACACGGCGGCCAATGGCGGCCCCCTGCCCTCGGGAAAAGTCATCGGCAAAGAGGTGCGGAGATGTCAACTATTGATCTGACGCGACCTGCCCCAGACTCCGCGTGCTCACCGTATGAGGTGCTACCCAATACGCTTGCTTTAATTCATTAATTACAACTTCATCTTCAAAGCAGTCGCTACGACCATTCGAATGATTTGCCTTCTTTTGAAAGTAATACGCAAAGTCTTCCGGTTTCTTCAGGCCCGCCTTGAATCTTCTTGGTTCACTTAGTCATAAAGTTTTCTCATCTAGGCCATCAATTCAGGAAATACCTAAAAAATCTCGGACGTGTTCCAGGCTAAATGTTGTTTTTTGGCGACAACCCGTTTTCCGTTTTTGCACGTGTCAGTCCAACCCGTGTAAAAGCCTGTCTCAGACCTTTGGGAAAACTTCACGCTTTTTCGAGATTATTTCCTGAGTTGTGCACTTAAATCATTCAAATTGTTTGCTTATCTTAAACCTTGTTCACGAAAAAGTTTTATTTAGCATTCGATGGATTACATCTGCTGAACTTGGAGCAAAATTTTATGAAAATCCTTTGGTACTTTACAAAGCATTAAAATAAGTTAATACGTAAGTTGGCAAACTGGTTGCTGAAAATCACACGGTCTCGCCCATATGTACTAACGCCTAGTACATGCAGGAAATTGAAATTCTTGGAAATGTTGGGTAGCATTTCGTACAAAAATAATATCAGTAAGAAGCATACTCAGGTGAAACGGATGTAATAAGGATGCCTTAATGAGAAGCTATAGCGGCGAAAGAGAACGTGGAAATTTAACATCACTTCTATTAAACATAATCCTCTTTTATAAAATATTTTTTTCATTTGCATTAATTATTTTCTTTACCTACTTTATTTTCTACATTCATACGCTACGTTAGTTTGGTGCTTTGCGGGTTGTGGTTTCCTTTAATCTTCAGTGCCTCTCCAGGAAGGAAAATTTTCTTCTTACAATGACGAAATGGAAGCGATAAAGTTTTGAAGTTTGATTCTGTCCCGGCGTTTGCTTCGGAAATTAGGAAAATAAATTGGGTAAACGCCAGTCTGAATGGCCCTTCCGAAATTGCCGATACTCCACGTGACAATGAACGTTGTTTGAATTCTATGAATCGTTTATTTGGACACTGTAACGTTGTTGCACAATGAAGACTTCTTCATAGAGAAATGTAAAAGCTAAAATTTTATTTATGATTTTGTAAAACGGCGTCTGAATTTCTGAAGTGCTGTCTAATATTTATATTTTATGTACCTTATCAGGACAAAGAATATCAATAACACTTTCTATTTATGCCCTTTAGGAGCTGAACTACATTTGAGAAAATTTCATTTTATATCCAAAAACCGCGCAACTACGCTCGTCCAATCTGTGCAAATTTTATTACTGGAAAAATGAATGTACGAATACAGGAGCCAATATTAAATTAAAACTGCCCCCTTGAATTGTATATATATTTAGTTGTTAAATGAGTTCGACGTATGCTGCGGGCATAATGTAAAGAACAGCAATGCAAAATTCTAGTTAGATATTAAAATGTAAGCTCAACTGACTGTGTAATCTACTTCACATTGAAATGTTGAGAATCTGATTCATATGTTATAGTGTATTGAAGTGCTTTACTTTCATAGCACCCGAATTTTCCTTCACTTTTGTAATAAAATTTTTAGAGGTAGACCTGCGTGGAAAAAATTTTCATTTCCCCGCCAAAAAAAATTTTACGATTCCGCATTTTTTTCAATTCTTCTCCATAGTTTCATTAATCAGTATTTGTTGTGTATTTCTTTTCATACTCAATGAAGCTTTCATGAAATTCACCAACTTTTAGCCTGCAGTATAAAAATGTATTCGGTATAATCAAGGTCTAGTTTAGTTACTCAAAATGTTTCTTACCTTTAATGTTCTAATTAAACAATCTCAATATGGAATATGTATTCTTCGTAGTAATATATTTTTTTTCTTGTCCTTTCTATATATCAAGGTGCACACTTTCTGCAGTTGTTTACATTAATTCCAGGTTTATTTCTGTTTAGTTCGCAGTTTGAGCAAACGTCTCCTCTATAGCAACTTATTTGACGTCGTATTGTACCGTCGTTTTCGGTCGTAATAAATTGTTCGCAGAGTTTGCGATTACTTTTTTCTATAAAATGTACTGCCGTAGTGTGAATCGATTTTAATTGTTCAATTATCATATTTTCTAGTTCAACTATTTTTATGTATGCTTCATAGGACTCAGTGTCTGACTGTATGACTTGCAGTTCGCATATTTACGGTGGAAATGCATAAATTGTTTGAATAGTTTTAATTATTTAGTTCCCGGTATCCATCGTAGACTTCACTTGCCTTTGGTCAAGCCTCTGCTGCAACAAGATTCCACCTAGGTCATTTTCCTCGGCAGGGCTAATGCAATTACGGATAGTTTAACGAATAGTTGAGGATGCATACAGTCACCTAACTCTTGTATTAAATTACTGATTCAGGGCTATCTTCGATATAAAACATGGATTTTTATGTGGCCGGTGTTGCGCAGATAAAAGTAAATTTCAAAGTTCAAATCTATTATTTAATAATTGATTAACTAAGGAAAAATATACGTATGTTGTACGTTTACAAAACAAAAATTTTATTAGGCAATATTGTATTTCAGAACTATAGCTATGTGTACATATCGTTCTGACAAACGAAAACAGCGTATTGCTCGTCTGAAAATAAAGCAGAGGTCGCCTAAGAATATTTTCCAAGTCACGATTATTTCAAGAAACATATGTGAGAGAATAATAATTTTTCATAGCATTTTGCAAAGATGTAATACGCAGGCAAGCCAATTCCACAAATACAAACGTTTCGTAATAAACATAGATGACTAACTTAGTACAATCCTGTCATAAAACACGGACTATGATTACTCAAAAAATTTCGGCTCTGCAGCTTCTTCTGTTTCTGACATTATGTCCTATTAATTATTTAATCGAGCTAACTCAAACCGTTGGCTACAAAGTTCCTCAGAGTAATGTGATTGAAGAATTGTAATTAAGGTATCGCAGTTTTTTAACTCAGAGTTTTTAATCTAGAATTTACAAAGAATGTCCACTGACCTTTTACCTCCACCAAACAATTTTCCTGAGAAAAATGACCTGCATGCAACTTGTTACCTAGTTTGATTTTCTAGATTTATGTACAATTTAGCTTGGAAGGAAAGACAGGTTGACATCGTGTCCTTCATGACGTTTCATACTTTCTTTCTTAATCGTCTTAGTTTTTTGGAAGACGCAGAAATTGAAGAGTTTTCGTCTGTCAGTTAGACTAAATACTAGCAATATTCTGTCATAAAGTCCACTTCAATGATATCGCTAATGGGCTGTACTTAGTCCTCGTTGAAGTCTATACAAAATTGTCTCGTCCAATCCAAAATCTCCAATGAAGGTACTTGCGTGTTACAATTTAAGTATGTCACATAAGTTATGAAAAATAAACGTTCATATTGTTCGCATAAATGCTAGAGACGATTTTTGTTCTATGTTCTATGATTATCATATAATTCTTCAGCGTTATTTACTTCTTCTCATAATTTCAACACTTGTCTCGTTTCCTTTCCAGTTTTCCTAAACAAACACGAGGGATTACTACTGATCACGTTAATATAAAACAAGCTTGTTATATATATATATGTGTGTGTGTGTGTGTGTGTGTGTGTGTGTGTGTGTGTGTGTGTCTGTGTGTGTGTGTGAGAGAGAGAGGGGGGGGGGGGAGAGACCGGGGTAAGTGAGACATTAAATGGAAATTAGCTACAATCGATAAGAATAAAATCATTGCTGCTTAAAGTGCTACCAAATATAAAATTGAATAAATCAAAGCAAGTGTCTTCAATTATCTTTCATGCTATTCTGAGAGGCAATTGCTCCCATTTTCGTAAAACTGATTCCCTTGAATGAAAATACGTTGTCCGCTCGCAAATTTTGGTGTCTTTCATTCATTTCAAGTTACTTTCCTTTGCATGTATTTGACTAATACACGGGCAAATAAATGCGAGCTTGTATTTATTTGCAAACTTTCATATTTGAATTATGTGCTATATTGAAATTAAATTTATGGGTTGTTCTTTAACAACTGAGCTATTCTATGTTATAACAACGTTTCAGCGAAATTCTTCTCCGCGGTCGTCAGGAGATTAATTGCGCTGAAACGTTGTGTTATAATAAATAATTGACCCGGTAGATACGTCGATAATCTTTTATTAAATCCATATGATATACACCGGGAAAGCTTACATTATTCTTAAATAATTTTTAATTTCTTAGAAATAACATACTTTTTCATTATAATTTCCAATATGTTTCAATGCGTACTAATAAGAAAATTGACTTTAGATATTCCAAACTAAATAATAAACCATTTATACCCGTATCCAAATTGGTACCCCTTTTATTATTGATTCATTTTCAAAATAAACACATTCGTTTAAGACTAAAAAAATTCCCTTTCATTAAAGTGATATCTATTGAGAAACGTCATAGGCACTTCAACGGGTGATTTTCCCCGTCACTTTATGCGAGGCATGTTCAGAAATTAAGTGTACTAGATTTTTATATTCTTTTTAGAAAAAGTGTATTTGAGAAAAGATTACAGTATATTGTTGATACATTTGTTGATTATTTGTCAATATAATTGCCATTCTTTCAATGCATGTGGTGAGCCGTAACACAAGCTTCTTTATGCCCTCCTCGAATAATTCTCTTGGCACCTCCTGCCACCACTTCAGAACATCTTTCTGCACCTGCTCGTCAGTTGAAAATTTAATTCCACTCATGTGTGCCTTCAGGAATGTGAAAATATGATAATCGGAAGATGACAAGTCAGGGGTGGCTCAGAACAACCAAACCAATCGAATCCAAGGCCGCATTGGAGGCTATGGCTTCGTGAGGGTGGACGTTGTCGTGCTACAAGCACACTCCTCTCGTCAGCATTCTCCTCCTTTTGTTTTGAATGCTACTTTTGAGTTCTTTTAGGGTCTCACAATATCTCTGTGCATTGATGGGTCTTCCCCTGAAGCAGAAATTCGTCCAAAATTATTCGGTCCCAAAACACCAAGTCCATGAAAATGTCAATTTAATATATATATATATATGGAAATAAAAGCGTTAGATTACGACGCCGTTACACTCCAGGCCTCCAATTAGTAACGAATGCCTAATTAGGTAATTGCGCCGATGTTATGCGGTAACATATATCACTTATTGAGTAATAATATAACTAAACCTCCTTTCATGCGATAGATACGTTGCTAAGACGTACATGACAATAATATTTTGCGTTAAAAGAACTACTCATTCCATAATAAAATTGAGGAAATTGGGCCTAAACCTCATTAGGCTAGGCCAAAACTTTAAATGATCAATTACTACATTGCTTAAAATCTTGGCGTGTTTAGTGTCATAAAAAGCTCGTGCGTTGTAACCATAACTGGTAAATGTTGACGTGAACTACCTTTTCTTCAACATAACGATGTCATCAGTCACACAGCGCGCGATGTTGCACGAAATATTTACATATAGGATGTACGCAGACATTTATTGTGCAGTTTTTTATTTCAAATGTTTTTTATTAATAATTATTTCCTGTTCCTTATTTTTCATTTTATATCCAGGAGAAAGGATCAGGCCAAATTTTAAACCAGTTGTTAAGTAACTAATGCGTATGACGGATGTTATCGGAAGTCATCTGAATGGGAAAGTAATTCTAAACGGTTTCAAATCATAATCAACTTTTTGTTTTAAAACGAATTTGAGTTAAACGTGTTATATTTATTTATCAATGAAGGGGTAGCTCTAGTGTCTAGCGGCTTTGAGTGTCTGTAACACGATTGTTTCAACATTGATGTCCTCGATGGCTATAATCACAGATCCATAGGTTTGCTTTATAGCGAGGTGCAGTGTTACAGAGTCCACTAAGAAACCCTTAAAATTACATCAAATAAATTGTAAAATGAAGTATTATCAAAAGACGTCACATCTAATTTCTACTTTACTCTTCGATCATAAATATACAATTATTGAAATACTGTAAATGACCAGGGTTCCATGGCAGTTACAAGTTAAAGTTCTTAAACAAACAGACCAAAATTCATAAAAAAAAATGCCTTCCCTTCTGGTAAGTGAAAGTTTAAACAATCTAACTTAGGATTAAAGTAATTAAACAAACAGAGCCTCGCAATTAAACGACACTACTACTCCGTCCACAACTCAGAAACAGACTTTCATTATATAAGCTCTCTAGACTGATATTAGAATATGTAACACTAATAACTTTAACATTTTCCTGATAAATTCTCATATTTTCATATACTTTATTGAACTGTTTTCAATAAAACCCTTTTCCCAATCTGTCCGTTGCTCCATCTCTTTGTTTTTATAGATGCTAACTCTTTGGCGGAATATATAGGTTTTTGAATTCATTGCATGCTCAATTTCATTATTAAAAAAATTGAAAAATCCTATCTTTTTTGCCATTCGGGTACTATTTCTTCATAGAAATACCCTATTTTGGGTGCTATTGAAGTTTTCTCAGTACGAGTATCAGCACACACAAGGGACGTACTAGAAATATGTCATCAGTAGGTTTAGTTTTTTTGTGGATTTTCTTCAGTACGTTATTTACTTAAATCCATCACAGGATTAATGTTTTCACCCTCCTTTGGAGTTTCATTGAAAGTTAGTCCGTATTATTGATAATTTCCTGACTCCGTTACGATGTAATGTGGGGGGGATGTGTTTTTAATTATGGCAAACAGGATAACCTTCTTAATTTAAATTAATTCATATAGTGCTGAATAAATTTTAATTTTTAATTTTACTTAAATAGTCTAGCCGGATCTTTACGTCATCGATACTACTAATATCCGTAAACATCACGTAATTATAAAGAAATAATTGAACACAAGGCTGAATTGCGTAGATCATATCGTGTCTAAAGGCTGTAAATGCTTATGCAAGACTTTCATTTACTGTATTACGCCTCAAGGGATTGCTACGGGACCCTAAAATTCACAATTTACTCGGTATAGTGACTATCTGAATTGTAGTCAGTATCTGCTTTTATGCTGCTGGGCCACGCTACTTATCGGCGTTTGTCGCATATTACATACGCTACGGACCACAGGAATGATCTTGAAAATGTATGGAATCCTTCAGCGAAAACACTACGATAAAAGCGTGGTCCAACAGACCTAATGTCTATACTGAACGTCGTATCCATTACATTCGTTATGTCAAAATTCCGTAGATGCACCGTTCGCTTTATTTTATCGTTGTCGACTTCGCGCTTCGTTGCATGCAGTGAAAATGGTGTAACGTCGGGAACGCAGGTGACCTCACCCCGCTAGGCGCTCAAGAGCTATCCCTCGATTGGATTTTTACGAGTACGATTTGGGTAAATATGTGGATGTGGGCAGTTGCAGCCCGTGCGCTTCATCACGAACCCGCCGCTCGAGGCGACCTTAGGCAACGGCCTGCACAGGTTCCGCATCGTCGCCAGGTAAACCAGGACCCCCTGACCATCCCCCTCCCAGCTGTCCGGCCTGCTTAGTAGCGTGTGTGCTGAATAATGTTAATGATTGTTTGTGAGTCAGACGCGAGCGCGACGCTGTGGGTGAGACGGCCCTCCGGAGCTGGGCGAGCGGCGCGCAAGGCAGCAGCCAGAGGGGCGCGGGAACGGGCTCGGGCGCGGTCTCGGGCGCCAGCGTGCAGGTAGCCAGCGGCTTTCTCAGTTTCATCTGCAGCTAAACAGCTAGCCTCGCTAGATCCCCGCTATATATAGCCGCAGTTGCACGGCGGCGCGGCGTGGCGTCGGAGTGATGTGCGCTTCCGTGCCCGTGCCGGTGCCGGTACCGGTGCCGGTGCGCAAGTTCGGCGTGCAGCCCACGCGCCACCGGCGGCGAAGACGCTCTCAGCCCTGGCATCAGGTACCCCAAGGAGAAATAATGAAATCATTATTCCTCGTTACGCCGCCCGTGGTATGGGCGCGTTTCTGTACATTTTTTTCCGGGTCATGAGACGCATATCACTCTGACGAATCGCTCTCCGACGTGGAAAGTAAAACTGCTAACAAAAAATAGACTGCGCTATCCCTGGAAGGCTCTAGGTTACTGGCTACGGTCGCTTACCCGTTCCAAAATACCCGATGTGAGTCTAGAATGAGTTTACTGTGCATGAGCCAATAGACTATATAGCTAGTAATAGTACCTTTCAAAATCCACGGGGCGGTAAAACTAGTATATCACAGGTATTTAATGTGACTAGAACTGTTAGTGTTTCTCGAGGAAAGCCTCGGAACTCGCCATCTGCTTATACGATTGCATCATTTTATTGTGCTGGAATGAGTTATATGCATGTAAGTATAAGCTTGTCCGATTCTCGATTATGCGTGCCTCAAATGTAAAACTGAAGATAATTTTAGGGAGAACGCAATCTCAAACATATTTTCTATTCTGTCCAAAAAAATACCGTGCTAAATATTTGCGAATGTTTACAATTCTTCACAAAGAATGGATATATGAAATTATTATTACGGATGGAAAGGAAAACACTTCTTTATTTACGCGAGGAATCCTTTGGACTTGTAAATTTTAATCTCGTCTGACTTTGTTGTGCTACTTTTAAATTTCGAATTCGAAACTTTCACCAATTTTCTCCCTCAGACCGTTATATAAATTTAGATTTCCTTTTAATATTTATTCATGTATTTTTCACCTCACATTTTGGGATCAGATAGAATAACAAATTTTGATCCCTTGTGAATTTAGGCTCCATCTGCGGCCTACGTCGCCAGTACAATGATTAGAAAGGATTTATTTAATACGTATTTAGTTTAGTGACGAACAACTAAATTCGAAAGTTTTATAGTGCTTGCCTCTTCGGATCCCATCGTTTATCAAATGACTCTAGTTTGGTAATCTGATCGCCTTACGGCTCTCTTATTCGTCAACAGGTTTTATTTCGTTTATTACTTCATTAAAGGATACCCTGAAATCATGGGGAAGTCTCTTATAAGGTGACGTTACATGTAACTCGAAACGCCGACGGAGCTGATTGTATTTCAGAGTTGACTTACAATTTTGTCTGCTATCAGGGTAACGAATAATATGCAAATCCTAACAGTGTCTGTATTTACGGAAAGAAAACTCGTGATCGCTAAAATTAGCGTTTGCGCGAAATTGCATCGTTTGCAGCGGTGTTAAAGAGTTTCAAGAGCGGAAATTGCAGATTCGGGAGGCCGAGACTAAATGAGCTGTACATGCATTGACGGCGAAGCAATTACGGCGTTTGTGATCCGTTTCATCCACTTGATACTTATTTGACTTGTAGCCAAACAGACGTCTTACGTGTCGCTTTCAGATGAAACGTCAATTCAAATTCTGTACATCATAATCTTAGTCCAAGAACGTCGATAAGAAATTTAAAAATTCAGTTGTTTTGCTGTGAAATTCATACTTGGAATTCTTTTTCTGAAGCGATTATCTGATGAAGATGGGTGAGAGAGATAATAAGCTAGAGCACGTAATACCTCTTTCACCTGCGTATAAAATATTCACAACATTATTGTTGGCAATATTTGATCTACAAATTACGTTTGATACTGCTCAAATTGAACAAAAGCGGAAGATTCAGTCACTACAAAATCATTGGTTAATTTTAATCAAGATTTAAAATTTCATTATCCTGTTAGAGGTATGCTTCCATTACTAACTTCTGAATACGTCTATTTTTTCCTTCCGGTTTTTCTGTAGCAACGTAATATTTAGAAGAGACCATTTCTCTAAATAAATAAAATAATCCCCGAGTCACGGCATGCTCATAACTATATATTTGGATTGATCATAACCATGATATTAAATCACGGGCGATTAGGTTTATAATTAAGTTGGCTCGTGGACGATGCAACGCGTCCTAAACATCTGGACCAATTAAATTGCTCATTATTTATTATAGCAGTATTCTCCGGTCGAAAGAAGGACATATCATACGTCAAGCTAATTTTGTAAAATTGTAACTAAAATGAAACCCCAACTCTATCTGTATATACACTAGTTAAAATATTCCATGATGCATTTAATTCAAATTGTAACTATTAAACAAATCTGCTTCATCGGAACATACTCATGTAGACCTATTATTGTTGTGGTAATTGCATTTGAGACGACAATTTTTATTGTTTCATTAAATTTGTATAACATTACCACCATTAGTGTCGCAAAGGGAGGTAGCCACCATTCGGAAATTTTTCTATATGCAGCTGGGACGAGTGCCAGCAGACTCCATTTACATTATCTTCAATAAAATTTTGGACCGTCGGGAACATTCGCGGCTTGAATTTTAACAGTCATTGGGTCAAATTCAAGATCGACTGGTCTAACTGACGTGATTATTAAATCTTCTTGATATATTTAAGCTAAAATAAAATAACACATTTCCGTGAATCTGCATATTCTCTATTCACGTTAAACGAATTACAGTTACTATAAAGGATACCGTTTTTCTGGTTGAGGGACAATGTTCTACTATCTAATTTGTACAAAATGCCTGTAAAATATTCGTAACGCATAGACATTCCTGTATTGCCGGTCATTGGATTCTTGTCGGGAAAAAAAACATCAGCTTAAATTGCTTGTCTGGATGTCTTCAGAGAAGAGAATTATAATGCAAACCTTTTCAAGGAAGCGTGAAAATGTTGTCGTATTTAAATGGCAACAAATTAAATGTGAGTACTGAATTGTTCAGAATATAAAATTCTGCCTAAAGACAAGTGTTATTAAAGCTGTATATCAAAGTCTACGAGAATATTTGATAGCAAGTCTAACAAATGCGAAGTTCCGACTCCATTAGGAGTAAGTAGTTCGAATGATTTTATTTCTCAATTTTAAGAATATCAAACAGTATATTTATTATTTAAGGTTGCTAACTGTAACCAGCTATACATTTAATTTTGACCGTAACAGAACACTGTTCTGCTAAAAGCCACGGTAGTTTGTGTCCCATCTACATAGCCAGACGCCTACTTGAAATCTAATTATAGCAATCATTTAATGTTGCGTAACTTGTCCGGAAATTATGAGATGGCAGAGACTGGCATACGACGACGATCCTAATATTTATTAGTTCGATGTTGGACCGACCTGATTGCTTGATTCTCAGTGTAGGACAAATGAATCAATTATTAAGGCAATGGCTAGACAAATATTTACGTTCGCACTACAAATCACTTCGTCATTAAATCAAGTTTCAATTTTTGGTTTTCCTTACCTTACTTATACTTCTTATTATAATCCAGAAAATTTTTTCATTATTAAAGAAGTTAACGGTGTCAAGAAGCCGATTTAGTCATCAGATATTTTTCCCGTTTCGATTTTAAATTAATTGAAATCCTAAGTATCAGATACTGTTATTTTTGTAATATTTTCTCCGAACAATTTTCAGACTATATTCACTTATTGTTGTGAAAAAAGGTAATGGGAAGAACAGTTTCAGTATAAATGGGGGACATCAACAAGTCGCAGAAAATGAAATAATTATTACGTATATGTCGAATGTGCCTTTTCTTTATAAATTTACTACTTTTCCCGACGTTCAAAGCCAAGAAAACGTCATGTTTTTCTATTTCTATTTTTTTATCTTATTAACATGGCACGATTTATAATATAACTGTCATAAAAGTAATGTCCAAACTATTCTGATGTCAATTTATGGGTTCTTACTACAGTATATTTGATAGAAATACAACGTAACTTTGAAGCCATCAGTAAATTGAGAAAAACACATCATATTTTATATTTAGCAGTCACCCCAATTCACAAAGAAATACTGTCTAAAAATCTCGTCTGTTTCAACGCCATTTTTCAGGAACAGTTTATTGAGATGAAATAAATCAACATGTTGAACGGTAAAGACCTTAGTCACATCAATTATATAAAGTTTTATTAATTAAGTAGGTCAACATATGTATTAGTGTTCTAACTCTCAAGGTAAAGCTTTGATTGATTCCATTCGATATGTTGAATGTAGATTTCAAGTTTTCTTGCATCGAGGGTACTCCCTTTTTTCTTAGTCTTATATATTTCTTGTTTTTTAACGACCCGGAAAATGGAAAATATGAAACTATTCTAATAATTTGTTTCTCCAACAAACAATAATTCTTAATTATTTTTTAAGAGTATGTGAGGTGCCTTATACAAAGTTAATTGGAAATTCTTATTACTCCTTTCACTCATAAACCAAAGTATCCATGCTATGCCATTACTTTGTTACTGAAAGCATAAAATCCAAAGAATTGCTATTAATTTTTATTCCTTATCGACTTTTACATTTTATTATTACAATTGATTTATTATTAGATGCTAATATATGTTAAAAATTATTAGTTCAATTTAAGGTTTAAATACTCATACATAGCTAAACTGTATACTTTTCCTCAAACAATCAAATCAGTTTAGATTTATATGTTGGCTTTTAATTCCCCAGGTACTTTGATATAGTATACATCAATCTGTCTTATTTTTCATCCTTATATCTGTCTGCCTGTTGAAAATTAGACTCACAAAGTTTTTCTGAATAACTCAATGACTATGTATACTGTTGTGGAATGTTAATCAAATAATTAATTTGTACCTTACAATTTGAAAAATAAGAAAGGAATTAACCTAATAAATTGTAGTGAGAGATAATTTTAACTGTATACTTAAATTTAATTTAATCAGAAATTTTTTATATTGATTTGGTCTCCAACATTTATCAAATTAGCGTTTATAAACAAAATTAATGATGGCTAAGGTCAATATAGTCAAAATGCACTCTGATTTATTAAATTGTTGTACCCTGCCTCAACAAGTATGATCAGGTTATGGTTTTTGTTGCACAAGCTTTGTCATATCAAATCACTAAAAAAAATCTAAATGTAAGATATTATAGACTCAAAACTGTTCTCTCCGAAATTCTGAATATCATGGTCATAAAAATATTTTTGTTTATCTATGATTGCAGAAAATGGGGAAAATGTATTGTCATAAATCTCCATTTCCATATTATTATATTCATTCTTAAATAGAGCATTAAAACTATTAAAGGTAAACAGTAATCATTGTTTCACATATCTCTAGTTTGAATTAAATGTTTCTTAGATGATTTGTTGTTGTTGATAGATGGCATTATATTAGTAGAATACACAGTAATGCTAAAAAATTATTTTTGCTATATATTGTACCACTATCAATGAAGTAAATATTCACAAAAGAATAATTAGAGCAATAAAATTTATATTGCATTCAGATTTTAGTAGTAACACCTTACTGATTGTTCTGAAATCATGAATTCAAATTTATAAAGTGATTTTACATTATATTAAATGTAATATTTATTTTGTATTATTGTTGTTATTGCTGTCATTTATCACAATGTATTAATCTCCAAATATTTTGAACAACAAACTCTTTTATAACTTTTTTGTTTATTATTTACTGTCCCCATGGTTCTGTATCAAACAAATGGCCTTAATAATTGGTATTGTATGCTCAATAATATATTTATTTTGACAGCCGTGAATAAGGTGAGAAACAAAAAATCTGGCTTGGAAATAAATGATGATTATGTAAAATCACATAGTATGCATAACTTTGCTCATTAATATCCTCAGAAACACAATGGAATTTCTGTTTGAAAATTTTTAAGAAGACACAAAGATATGATATTTATGTTTTGCGGTGTTCATTATAATCATATAATATTCATATTCATCAAAATAGTTTCTTACATTTGATGCCAGCAAACAACACTGCTAGAAGAAGCTCAAAATGCTCCTGACATCAAGTAGTATCATAAATTTGTATTTTTGAATGAGAATTCTTGCAGCATGAACCTTGCAATAAGAGAATGTTTTACAACTTCTAGGTGCTATCACTCGGAGCAGATGTGTTGCCCGAATATAAACTCCAATCACCACGAATACACAAATGGACAATACTGCACTACAGCCCATTCAAGGCTGTATGGGACTGGATCATCCTCCTCCTTGTCATGTATACAGCTATATTTACTCCATATGTGGCTGCCTTCCTCCTTAATGAACCAGATTTCAACATAAGAAGGAGTAGAAAGTATGGTGAAGATCCTATTGTTATCATTGACCTAATAGGTGAGTGGCTTTATCTAGTAATAAATGAATTTTCTTAGAATAGTCAAAATCTGATTCTAATAATTATTCAAGTATTTTTGTAATCAGTTGTAAAGTAATTCTAATGTTGTTACCCATGTTAGTTACCACAGCATCACAGTTAATTAAATGAGTTAACAATTGCTATCTGTACCTTTATGTAGTAGTTTTTTGCTAGATAATTCAATTATACACAATGTATTGAGCCAAAATTTGATTACAATAATCACTTTAAAATTAAAATATTAAATTATACCATGTGTAGCCTGAAAGATCCATAGTTAGAACAGTACCACTTTCATAAGACCTAAACAATTGTGATATTTGAATGGCCTTCATCTCAATAGGGTTTAAGGTAGCATGAAAACATAACTAAAGTAAAAAGTTGACTACCATATATATGTAGATTTTACTTACTATGTGTAATTGAACTGATTAAATAGAAATTGATGTTTGGAGCCTGTTGTATTAATAAGATTGTTTCATTAGAACTTACCTTATTTCTGAAAACATTATCAAGTAACATTAGATATTTTACATTTAATCACATTTTGTAACAATTTTTCCAAAAAAATATTTGGCTATGTTTATTAGCTTTAATTGGTATTTAAATTTATTTATTTTGACGTTTTACAGTTGATGTCACTTTCATCATAGATATTTTGATAAACTTCCGCACAACTTATGTAAATAGTAATGATGAAGTGGTTTCTCATCCTGGGAAAATTACTGTTCACTACCTGAAAGGGTGGTTTATCATTGACTTAGTAGCTGCTATACCATTTGATCTGCTTCTGTTCAATTCTGACACAGATGAGGTAAGTTATTGGGCATACAATAGCATGACTAAAAATATGATGCCCATAATTGTTTTGACAAAAGTTTGCTGTATTAGTGTTAATGGTTTGCCTGTTTATTTATAGATTTATAATTGTATATTTATTAAATGGTTATAAATGTGTGTTTGAATTTTTTGTATAGTTTTGATGTTTCAAATTGCATCAAAGTGAATTATATTATTTCTGTAAGATTCATTGGAGAAAAGCATTTCTCCAAACTTAAATTTATTATAATTCTAATTTTACTTTCATGCAATACATTTTAAAAACAGCTTAGAGTGCTTATTGTTGAGACATACTACTTGTAAAATATTGTTTGACTTTTTTGTTTGGTGTTTGCTTATGTCTTTAGATTATATGGTTATTGAATCAGCTGGTTTACATATTTTAATGGTTTTTCAGCATATACTTCCAGTATACCCTTATGCCTACAAAGGTTATTATGGTCTAATGAAGCAAAACAATTTGGGAAGTTATATATTCTTGTCACAATTTAAATTCTGAAACAGCTTAAGAATGAAATATCTACAAATCTGTAAATTGTATTTAATTTACATACTTTAAGTAAATTTATCATAGATTTTCTTGTTTTATTGGATTTAATGTTAATATTTTTCCAAGTGTTTTGTTTCATTGAAGATATGTTGCCATATTTGTTAAGCCTTGGCCTTTACAACATGATTTTGAAGGTAATTAAACATTTAATGTTTATTATGATTGATAAACTGGACATTTTGACAAACACAAAAAGGTCTTAATACTCCATTTCAGTCCAAACAATTTCAACAATTGATTTAGTAGTTGAAAAATTCATTTTAAATATTTCTCAATTATTTTCTTAACTAGATAACTATTTTCACTTTCCATTTTTTAAAAACTTCTATACAATGGGTCATGAATATTATCTTAAATAATCCTATTTGTGTATATCATTAGAAACAAAATAGTGTCCCTTCTTCTATTGTTGAATGCTAATGTAAAATTTAAAATAATATTCATGTTTCTGTGCCTTCAGACGTTTTCTGTTTGTATATTTGCCATAGTCTCTTATTCCAAATCCATCAATCCTACACCCTATTCTCATCACAGTCTAATATCCCCTTTATCTCTTATTCTTGACTCTCTCCACCCCCCTTCCATATTTTTACCCCACTTTTCTTTCATATGTTGACCCCGTCTTTATACACACATCCATTTACTTTTCCACACACTCACTCCCATTTAGCTACCTTTCTTCTCTCTCATTTTCATATTCGCTGTGTCTTTTTTCTCTCCCTTCTCTTTCGGTTCGATATACATATTAGTAAGTAGTCATTATGCACCTGCTCCCATTTCCTTCTAACTGCCTTCATATAAATGTATGTATCCCAATAATTAATACTGCTTCAAAGGTATTTACTAACCAACTTAAAAATTTGCCATCCTAATCAATACATTTGCTTAGAAACATTTCATCAAATAATCTTCCTACATTCACATCAAAATTTAGCCACTATCTCACTTATCATCCTATTTGCTGACGTATGAATCAATTGACCAAATCAGTTCATATAACTCAATAAATGTCTTCAAAATATTTATTCTATCAGAATGCATATGATATAACATCATACTGAACTTTAAACTTCTTTGTGTTGACTATCTTCTTACAACAATGATTTATTATTTCACTGAAAACAATTTTAGAACACAGTTTCATACAATTTAATCATCATATGTTCTTCAATAAAAACACCTCTCTGATTATTATGTTCATTAATTAAACTTATTGTATTTTATTGCAGCTATATTATATATCCACATATAGTATAGTATAATAAGGATATGACATTGTCAAAAATAATTGCAATATTGGTGTGGAAAGGAAAGAGAGAGAGTTTGTGGCTTACCTGAAATTGAAGTACAGTGTAGTCACAGGGAGCTGAAGGAAGTTCTTCAAATTTTCGGAGGCTCTCAGCCTATATATATATATATATATATATATATATATATATATATATATATATATATATATATATATATGTATATATACAATATTAGGAGAATCCATTAAGGAATTGGAACTAATTTGGTGACAAAGTCACATTCAAACTATATATATAGCAAGGAAGGATGTAACATTGTCAAAATAATTGGTATGGAATTGAAATGGAGAAAGACTCTGGCTTATCTGGAATTGAAACTTGGCAACACCATTCAGGACAGGAGTTTCACATTTTGCAATGACCCGCACATGAGCTGTGTTTTATTCCTTAAGAAGAGGACTAATGCCTTCTAAGATTTAATGAATTTCCTTCTGTCCTGAATGGCGATACTGAGCTTCAATGTCAGGTAAGCCACCACGGTTCTCTCTTTCCTTTGCATACTCTCTCCATATATATAGATAATTCTTATAGTTTCTGAAGTGACAGTTTCTCAGTGTTCATTTTAATGTTAAAATAATTTTGGCACTATAAGTTCTGCATATAACTATATTTATGTTAAATTAAATGTTTGATTATATTGAACCTTATGCATGAAACTTATGTCTAAGTTAATGATAAGTTATTCAATTTTAAGAAAATGTTGAAGTGTGCTTGTATGTGTTCCTTACTATTATTAAATTTGTTTTCTCAAGTGTAGTATTTAATGTTCATATTCGGCAGATAGTATGTATCTTAACCCTTATATATTTTGTTTGCATGACAGTACCATTGTTGGATGTTTGTTCTACAATGTTAGTGAAAACTTGTATCACTATAAAACAAATCTATGTAGTGATCCTCATTTCCTTTGATATTGTTTGAAAGGCACTTAAAAATATCAATTCCTTCTCGATTCTTCAGTGAGGCTGAATATCATCTCAAACTAAAGTGTATTCATGTAAAGTTTTATGCTTATTCCTTCCAATAAAATATGAATGGTAACAAGAACATTAAAAAAATTCCATTTTACTGCAGTATCATCCCTCAGTGTTACATATAATGGCATCACAAATATTACAGGAACAAGTGTTGTATAGATTAATTTTTGTTGATATATTTGGTTCTGTAAAATAAAGTTATATGTAAGTTAATGTAATAACTCTCGTAGTTGATGTATTATAAACACATAGATAGCGAAACAGACATGAAACCATAAAATTGTTTATTATTTTAAAAAAAAAATTGCATTATATGGTAAATAGTTATATATTATCAATAATACTTCAGTTCAGTAAGTTTACTAAAACCATTACCATAGATAAATCAGATGTGAATGTGATGGATTTCATTAATAGTTTTAACAGTAAAATAAATTCCATTTATATATATATATATATAATATTTCCATGAAGTTAATTTGAATGAAAATTGATTTCATTTCACTGAAGTAGCATTCATATGATTTTCACGTGATTATATCTGAGATAAAAATTGGGTTTCATTGATAGTTCTTATGCAAATTTTATCTAGTATTACATTATTAACTATTTAAGTTAAAATCAATCTTTATTATGCATTTAATTGTCTATTACAATTCATTCTAATAATGTAGTGAAAATAATGTATTTTAAAGGCAATATTACCAATTGTTGGTTGAAGTAACTTAATTCTAAAGAAACATTTATAATAAATATTTTTATAATTGTATTTACATTCATTATGAAGAGCAAAATTACCATTTTTTCTAGCATTGGATTTCCTTCTTCGAAAATATTTTACATAAATTAAATTTTGTATTATGTGTGCTTCTCATTAATTTTTTAATTGTGTCTATGCACTCTATATGTATCTGGTCGCTCTCTTGTACTGTGCATTAATCTTCGATCCATAATAACTGAAACACCATGAAAGGAATATATTGCATTGCTGACAGTCAGTCTTATTCTTTGAAATGAGAACTCATTTCACACTGTTATGCTTTTGTATGGAAATATAATATATTATTTTGCCTTTTCTTTAAAGATGAACCTTTTACCTGCTTCTACATATTACAGCTCACTAAGTGCCATAATAATTAATAATTATTACTCATACTTAAATGGATATAAAATAGAAGATTTTAGTAAGCAAACATTCATTTGAATGGTAGAATGTTACATAAACATTATATATTAATTTCAGTTTCATGTAATATTTTAATTTAATAACTTGCAGACAAGTTAATTTTAGTTATTATTTTCATATTAAAATATTTATTCTTCTATTAAGTATTGAAATATAAGGTTAACTTAAGTCAAAAAAGTGCAAGCCTTTAAAACTTCAACATAAATTTCAGTCTGATATAGAAAGACTTAAGGTTTGGTCCAAATTCAAACATCCTGATTTTTGTCTTCCATATTAACTGTATTTAAGCAAATTCTTAGTTAGAATTTTATTACTTTGCTAGGGCTGATTAATAAGAAAAAATATATTAATCGGTAATAAAGGAGGCTATAATAACTGACATCAATTCCATGCATATGCTAAAAGATACTAATTTTAATGCTTAGTATTAACTGAAAAGCACATGAAGTTTTTTATTTTAAATTACATGGATAATTGATAGTGTGGTATTTACAAAGGCTTACATTTATATATCATGTTCCATTTGTCTGTTGGTGACACATGGCAATCTTCTGTCCATGTTGGAGTTGTTATTGTAAAAACATTCTAGAAAATTAACTTGAAGACTTTGTCAAACATTATAAAGAAGGAAATATGTGAAATTTTAGAAAATATATGGGAATGTAGCAGTAGTAATTTATCATCACAAATAGATGGAGAACAGCTTTCCATTTTAAGCAGTCCATTAATGTGGGAACATAATTGTGATAATTACAATAAAAATTATGTATTTTTATTATTAATTCAGCAATAGTGATATTAAGACTTAAAATTACTAGAATTATTTTATTTATGTAAATGAAAAATTACTATTCATATAGATGAAGGGATTCATTTTTTGAGTTTGGGATCCACCCTAATGAAATTAAAATATTGTAAAAAATATTTGTAGATTACCTTTTGTCAAACAAAGGTAATCTTGTCTCAAATTTCTTATAGAGCTCTACTATATTTTCATTTTAAAGTTAAAATGTGACATTATTGTTCACACTTAAAATTTTCAATAAAACAGTGGGGGAAAATATACTTAATAATACATCAATAGCATTACAAATATACAAAATGTAATTAATATAATATAAGCCAATAGTCATTGAACGCATCAGTTTTCCTGGTCTTTCCTATCCTTACAATATATAGACATTATGGCGTATGGTCATTTACTTGAAAGTGGACAGTAAAATACTGTTAAGGAGCAAAATCATTCTAATTAATTAATTAATCAAGGAAACTACATATTGCAATCCATTTGTTATTTATGTATTGAATCTATTAGTCCTCTACTGATTAAATTTCTAAAGTTCCAAAATTGTATCTATTTCAGTTATCATTAATGTTTTTTGAAAAATAATAATCAAAATATTGTTAAAAATGGTGAACAAATCACACAGTTTATTAATTTTACTTTTTCCTTTAAATTTGTGTAAGTTATAAGAATTTTATTTCTATAAAAATATATTGATTGTTCATTTTAAAAAAAACTGTCTTGTATACAAAAAGTTAACGTCATACAGTTAAATTAAATCTATATTTGTAACATAAAAATTGGCCAACCATTTGGCATCATAATCATTTTTTTATATTTCTTATAAATAAAAATTTGTTATTGGTGTATCTTCATATTTCACATAGCTCTCCTTGGCAAGCATTTTATCAGTGCCTCTTTAATGACTAATCTTTTTCCTTTAATTAAATGTTTTATTATTTTTTGGTGTGAAACTTTTAAATAAATATTTAATTTCTGTAGCTTCCCTAAATATGTGTGCTATTTTCAGTAGAACTTTACATTTTGCAGTTGGGCTTGGATGCTGATGAGGTTAGTTTCTAATATTTTTGTTTGTCATTTATAATGTTCAGTGTGTTTCTGTTCTTATAATACTTCAATTAAACAAAAGTAAAATGTAGTTTACACACAAGTAGAAATATTGTTGTTGTTTTTTACTCAAATAGCATGCCAATAATATAAATTCTTTGTCATATGAAGCACCTATCATGTCTCCTAATATAGTGTTGAGGTCTTGTTGCACTTATTCATTTTTTTAATACAATGTAATTTTAAAATAATTATAAACTGTAAATATTATAAGTTATTAATGAATTGTTTATCTTATAAACTGTAATATAAGTATCTAAATGTATAAAGTACCAGTTTTGGGACTTATTGGTTTATTCAAGAACTTTTTTAAAATTCCCCCTTTATAGTGTCAATATGTGTAGCATATTATTTTTTTAAAGAAAAAACTATTTTAATTTAGTTACAAACTCTCATTTTGTTTTCCTGTATTCAACTCCTTAGATTAATTATTATTATCATCATCAGTATCACTGTGACTATTATAGAGATGTGGTAATTGTCAGTCTCTCGTAAAATGATGGGATCCTTATCATTTGAAAATCATGGAAAAAGTTGATATTTTATAGTCATATTTTTCTTTTGGCTTTAGTGAATTCTGTCTTAATTATCCTTCACAAAATTTCCAACTCCTTTGCAATACAAATTATGATTTCAAAAGTCAGCAATTATTTTCAGGTTTGAGAAACCATCTTGTAGAAGCTTACAATTAATTTTTAATCCTTACTAATAAGATCTGTTTTTCAGAACTACTTAAGGCATGACATATACCTCAAAGGTCAACAGATTCTCAATACTTCAATAATATTTTAGTTTTAGTTATGAACTCATTAAACATAGGGATGTTTCATGATTTAGCATGCACTTTTGAAGAATAGTATGAATTTGAATTCTTCTTTACAGTGAGCCTTATGAGTGTGGTTAACTTAACCAAACTTAAATTATTTATTATTATTATTGTTCATTGTGACTTTTTTTGGTTTATTTCCTTCTTCTACTTCCAAGGATTGACAATAAATTAGAAGTCTCTAAATTCAAATAAATTTGGTGGAAATTACAATAAAAAAATCAATTTCAAGCAACAATTAATAAACGTAATATTATATGTTTGGTATAATGGCACATTTTTACTTCTACTTCTTCTAAAGCTTCCTAATACAAAATTCAGTGACTCAGCCAGTTCTGTTATTCTTAAATTTGTGCTCTGAAGCTAATTTTAACCTTCAATATATCTTCATTTAGATGATTAATGTTTTGAATAAGGTAAGATTTACTTAACAGGTTTATATGTGAGCATAATTATTTTGCTACATTCTTATTTTGTTTTAAAATTATTCAAAATTCAGTATATATTATCTAGTGGATGAATAACACACTAAACTATATGATCATGATATCGGACACCAGTTGTTTTAGGCACTAAAAGAATAAATTACATATAATTTTAAGAGAACAATATTTAACTATGGTAAACTAAGAATGTTACAGGCAATTAATAATTAAACAATGTTTTGTAATGTATTGTATTTATTTAATCCAGAAATTGTGATTTACAAGAATAGGACAAGTCAAGTGATAATAGCTAAGTATGTGACCTGTTAGATATAAAAGATGATTATTATAATAAATAAAACTACATAATTACATATACATTCAAATATATGACATATCAAATAAAAAATATGAAATTGATAATAACTCAAACAACTTAATTACATATACAGTTGAGGAAATACATACGGACATATTTAAAGTTAATGGAGATTGGCATTTAGGTACTCTTGTTTGGCGTAGAAGCAGTGTATTTACAATAAATTATTTACATTGTACCTAATTGTAGCAGGTTTCTCCTTTATTTCAGCTGGTAGTTTGTTATACAACACCACTCCAATATAATTTATACCAGATTGGCATTTTTTAAACCTTTTAAACTGAAAATTGCATTGTTATGAACACGTGTATTGTGTGCATGAATGTCACTGTCACTGTTCATGCTGAACCTTTCATGGTTATTATTAATAAATCAGACCATTTCCATTATGAATATGCAAGGGACAGGAACTATCCCAAATTCCCTAAAAATAGGTCTGGTAGGAGATCAGAAAGGTACATCCTGTATAATTTTTAGAATATTTTTTTGCAGAGCAAGTACTTTCTTGTAAACGTATCCACAAATAGGTATCCCAAATGATATTAGTGAGTTACCACAAGAAAATTAGGCTGTACAAAGAGTAGCAATGCCACAGATTTTATTTGTGGCTCTGAATGCATAACATGGAGCTCAGTTTATTACAAACACATTCTATGTGTATTTTCCACTGTAATTTGACATGTATCTAAATACCCAAGAATTTAGTGGCTGGTGAGATGTTTATTACCACACTTCCTAGTTATACACTGTCTAGTTAAAATATTGCTCTTTGGAGGGTTTAAAATTCATAAAAATTGTTTTGTCAGTATTCAATAGAAGCTTATTTGTATAGTCACTTGAGTAGCTGATTGTTAGTTTCATTTATGACAGAGAAGACTTTCTCTTTAGAGTTTACAGTAAAGAGTAAATTTGTGTCACTGTTTAGGCAATGTTGTGTGACAGATAAAAAAATAAATATAACAAATAGTAGTAAACTGAGGGACACCAAAATTGACCACTTTAAGATTGGAGTAGGCTTTTGAGCCATCAATAGTGGTGAATTCATCAAACTGTTTCCTGTTAGTTAGATAAGATTAAAACTAGTCATTGCAGGTCCCTCTGATTCCAATATCCTCCAGCTTATTTAGGAGGATTGAATGATCCACTAAATCAAATGTCTTACTAATATCTGAAAACATCTCAGAAGCAAACTCTTTGTTATTGAAGGCTTCCAATATTTTGTTCAAAAATCTTCATTGATTCATGTCTCTTTTCTGAACCCAAACTGATTTTTGAATGATAACTTTTTACTTTCAAGAAAGACTAGCTTGAGAACAATATTTATATGAGATAAACTTAGGTTGTTAAAAATGATTGATACAATGTTTACATAACTACTACATAATTAAAAACTTGTTGATAGAATAGGAGCAGTGATTCAATTTTGAATATACTATTTCTTGTTTTTGTGAAAATATCTTAGATTTAATAATTGATTACTTATTTCTGAGGTAGACTATAAATGTGAACTGGTATATGAGAATATACAGAACATTTGTATTAAATTTTGATCTATCATGTATATTTTAATATATTATTTAGTTATAAAATTATAATATTATAAACCTGTCTTTATTGTTTAACATTTCTTTACTGGTATTGTAGGATAAAAAATTAAGTATGCCTATATTTCATAATACTTAACAGGTAAATGACATTTCATTTTGGTATAGTTAACTTTTTCCAATAGCAATCCAAAAATTGTTAATTATACTTAAATTTTAAATATTTTTGCATACTTCTTCAATTCTTTTCCATATATATATATATATATATATATATATATATATGGTGCTGCTGTTCTTCTTTTTTTTCTCATGGCCACATTTGCACTCTTCGCCCACTGGGTTGATTGTATATAGTTCATACTGTTTACATATAACAATTAAATGAAAAAATTTAGCTGCATAATTTGTAATAAATTATAATGTAAGGAGTACACAACCGTGTGAAACTTCACAACATTATGTGTGTTAAATTCTCAAATATTTGTATCAACTATGAATGAATTTTGAAGTCAATGAACATATGTAAATGAACTAAAAATTGTATATTTATGAAGGATTTTTTTATTGAAACTATTTTTAATTTAATAAACCTAAACAGTGTGACTGTATACTGAACCATATAAGTATTATAAATCAGAGCTGGGAGTGCTGGCTTAATGCTGTTGAATACATATGGATAAAATTTTTTTGATAATACAATTTAGGTTACTGAATTCTAAATATAATGAATATTATAAAAACACTAAATAATCATGTAAATTTTTGTATTGCAGACAACAACATTGATTGGATTGTTGAAGACTGCTCGCCTGTTACGATTAGTGAGAGTTGCTCGAAAAATTGACAGATACTCAGAATATGGTGCTGCTGTTCTTCTTTTACTCATGGCCACATTTGCTCTCATCGCCCACTGGCTTGCTTGTATATGGTTCGTACTGTTTACATATATATATATATATATATATATATATATATATATATATATATATATATATATATATATATATATATATATATATATATTTTACACCATAGTTAGGAAAGAATTTAATGTCATATTGAATTTTTAAATATTTAAATAAATTTTAATTCACATTATGATCATTTAATGAAATATTTACTTTGAACAATTAATGAAATTTTGAAGTTATTAATATTTAAGTAGAAATTCTTAACATTTAATACTTGGTTTAAAATTTTACATAAGTTTGCCAAGGCTATTAACATTAATTTTGATTCTTATCTCAGGTTTTTATTGAGCCTCAGAAAAGTATAGAATTGTACTTTACAAAATGAAACAAAATTAAAGGAAAAGTTTTGAATTGAATTTATAGAAATATTTAATTATAAAATATCACAAATATACAAACAAAATATTAAATGAAATTTGATGGTACAAGAATTATTCAAAGTTTACTACTTTTGAATAAACACTAAACATACTGTTTTTTAGCAATCCTCAATTTCCAATCTACACAATTTATGCAAACCACAATAAACAGATTAATCTTTTTAACTTTATAATAAGCCATATGTTACATTTAATCACACCTTCACATTCACAACACACACAATTCAATCCTTTTAGAGCACCAGACAGTAGAGGATCTTGCCTACGGACCCAAGATGTTTCACTCACAGCCTCCAGTCAGTCAGCCAATACTATCGCCAATCCCAAAATATTATGACCATGCATACCGGGCAGTGTTACTGTGACCCCAATGATATGCACATCACAAAATAGTTCACATTTAGATCAATTATAATATTCCAAATACCGCAACCGACAACAACAGAGTTCAACTCTTATCTACCACCCAACTCTTTCAACACACAATCTCAGCTATATTATATTTCATCTGAAGCTCAACAATGCAGTTCAATTCTGTCAACATTTTAGAAATTCCACTTATTTCTTCCTTTGGCCTTACATTTTGGCCACAAAACTTGGCCCACTTGTCACAACGACCTCTCTCTTCACGAATACCACAGACAAACTCACTTTTTGAGTCACTTATGGTCCAATTATTTTTTTAGCTTATGAGTTTTAATTCTTCTTTATCTATAAGACATTTTATGCTAATACCTACATATTTCCCAACAATCTAAATAAATAAAAGTCTTCTTTCTAAATTTCTAGTTGTAGGTAAAGCATAGGTTTGTACATATCAAAGA
Source organism: Zhengitettix transpicula (assembly GCA_037074705.1). Taxonomy (NCBI): domain Eukaryota; kingdom Metazoa; phylum Arthropoda; class Insecta; order Orthoptera; family Tetrigidae; genus Zhengitettix; species Zhengitettix transpicula. The sequence continues at coordinate 60,984,595 of CM073595.1, read as the reverse complement.
CTACATAAAAGCTGACTCACACTGTCATTAGACAAAAAAGTGTGGAGTATGAATGTAAAATGCATATTCCTGTTGCTTATGATAGACAGCTTAATATATATGAATTTAGATATTTTAAAACCAAATATTACTTCAATATAATAAATAAATAAATGCAAATGATTACATTTTAAATTCATATACATAAATGATTTTACTCATCTAACATACCATTGTTAAAATTCAGCAAATCATTTATATATATATGACATTAAAAAGTAATCATTTGCATTTGATTATGTATTTTATTGAAGTAATATTTGGTTTTAAAATACGTAAATGGCTTAGATTAAGTTCTCTATAGTAAGAAACAGGAATATGCATTTTGTTTTACATCTGTTAAATTCCATATGTTGACGAGTTGATATTTCAATAATGTTATTGGCTTTATCTCCAACCAGGTATGCGATTGGAAATGCAGAACGTCCCTTCTTGAAAAGTAAAGTTGGTTGGTTGGATATACTAGCTAATGATACTCATCAATTTTATTATGATAACAATACTGGTGGACCATCCATTAAGGTAAGAAGCAAAATATCAGACACACTGCATCTTCCTATTGTATTTCAATCAAATATTTACTATATTGATCATGTGTTTAATTCCTATATTTAAATCCAATAAGATAATAGTATCCAATCTGCTCAAAAACAAATACACCATTTAAAAGTCACATTTATTGTTGTCATGTAAATATCAATACTTTAATTATTCTATGTAACATTAGTTAAAGAAATTGAGGGTACATATTAATCATAATTCTGACAATAGCTGTGTCATATTAAAAATATTTGGTGACATTAGCTACCCTAAAGCTTTTAATATTTTTAATTTTTTTAAATATTATATATTTTATTGTTGCTTTAGTAAAAAATTATACTTTAGATACTGTGAATAAATTTAGTTTTCATTTCAACCAATATGAGAAAATATTTTGATAGTATATGGATGGAATAATGTCAACCAGTTGGTAAGTGGAAGGTCCTGGGTTCGATACCTGGTCTGGTTGACATTTTTCCATCCATAAACTTTGATTAAATTTAACCATTTGCCTTTGACAAAGCTTTCTTTCAATGACTTTGAAAATATTTTATTTTACATTATGGGCCACTAAAATTATATATGCTTTATACATGAATTTTCATAACACATATTATTGATTCCAAAATAATGTCCTGCATTCAAATTCTCTCATGTATGCCCTATCGTGGAAAGGTAACATTTAGTAGTGAGCAACTGTTAAGAGAAATTAAAAATTAAATATGGATATGGATAATAATTCCAAATGGCATAAAAAATATGAGTCAACAATTAAACTTTTATTTAACATAAGATAACAATAACACTTTCAATAGAACAATAAGGTGATCATGCCTTTCACACTTAGTTGATGTTGCACTAGGATGTAAATACAACCAAGTCATTTTTTTCTTCTATTTATTTATAATGAAACTTTCATCCTAAGATTTTCGTTTGGTTACATATTATTTACAGTATATGCAAAATTCATATAATGTACATAATTAGCATGTTCACTTGATAATTATGTTAATCAATTAATTAACTTAAATTTGCAATTTTTTTGTTTCCTTAATATATATATATATATATATATATATATATATATATATATATATATATATATATATCTGAGGGGCATAGTTTGTGGGAGTACAAGGGTTGACTGGTGAATATTAAGTTTGATAGATTGGATACAATGGGTGGGTGGGGTCTGCAGGTGTGATGATGGGGTGCATTAAGATGTGCCTAAGTGTTCTGGGGGAAGAATGAGATCAATTCGGTGTTTTTTTTGAGCCGACAGGAGTATAGTGGTGGGGGATAGTTTCTGTGGTGTTAGGATGTTTGAGGGTGCATTTAATTAGGGAGGTTACAGATATGGTGATTAAGGAGTTGACTTTGGGAAGTTTGATACTATGGTGAATGATGGAATTTGTTAGGTACCAGGGAGGGTTAGTAATGGTGTAAAGGATTATGTTTTGTTTTGTTTGGATTTTGACTGAGTGAGTTTTAGCTGTTACTTCCCATATGGATGATGTGTAGGACCAGGTGGGTTGTATTATGGAGAGATATAAGAGGCATTTAGTGCTGATGGTGAGTGGGGATATTCTGTTTCAGAGGGGATATAAGTTCTAAATTTAAGGCTGATTTTGGAGAGGAGGAGGTTCATGTGCGGTTTTCATGAGAGTTTTGAGTCAAAGATGAGTCTGGATAGGTTGTTTCTGTTTTTGTGGGTATTTGTGCATTGTTTAGCTCTATCTATTTGGGGAGGAGGGTTTATGCTTAGTGTGAATTGGGCAGTTACTGATTTGGTAGTGTTGATGCTGATTTGCCATTGTTTATACCAATGCTGTAGATTGGTGAGTGTTGATGGAAGAGGCTGGATATTGGAGGTGAGAGACAAGGTTTTATAAGAGATGGCAATGTTGTCTGTGAAAAAGCTTGTTCTAGTGGTGGGGTGGAAGAAAATGTTGTATTGGAAGGGCCAATAATACTCCCAACAAGTCATGTAGAAATACAGATGTGCACAATTCCAGGAAAATGAGATAGTTATGGTTTCCAATGTTTTTAGAAAGTGAAGTAGATTTATATATCAACAGAGAAATGGGGGGGAAAACTAGGAGAAAAGTGGAAAATGTATGATATATAATATATATATATACGTATATATAAAATATATCCCAATTTACAAGCTATTACATGTGAATAATTTGTTATCCATAAGTCAGGCAGGAGTGGCTGATAAAATTCATTAGTAATTAAGAAATTGTATTGTCATTCTCATGTAAAATTCAAAGTGTATTAAAAGAAAAAACATCATATTTGTAATTGAGCATCAGAAGTGTAAGAATAGTGAATTATAAGCCATGTTTAAAGGGGAGACATGGTTTGAATTGTGAACTTTAGTGGGAAACTTATCTTTTACTATTTCATGGTATTTTCATTGATGATGATACAATCGGAAAGAGAATATTAGGTTTGTGATATACAAAATTAATATTCATTAATATGAAATTACAATGAATCTAACTGTGTAATTTTTTGGTTTTTACTTTCAAATATTTGTTTTAGTTACATATTTTGTATTTATTAAATTTTGTCAATTTACTGTTGCATAATTGTTAATATGGGAATGATTATAAAATGAATTTATTATATTCATTCAATTTTAATAAAATAGAAATAGTACTAAATTCTTTAGTAACTAATTCTTTATGTATTTCTTTTTTTTTCAGTCACGATATGTCACTTCATTATACTTTACATTTAGTAGCTTGACTTCTGTTGGTTTTGGAAATGTTGCCCCAAACACAGATGCAGAGAAAATTTTTACTATTTGTGTTATGTTAGTTGGATGTAAGTAATTCTAAAAATATAATTTATATTCTACTCATACTGCTGATTAGTTGTTAAAAAACAATTTGTAGCCATACTCTTTAAAAAAAAAAATTCTTCATCATTGTCGCTGGTTGATTATATTTTGACTTTAAATATTGTTAGTTAAGTGGATTTTTGATAGGTAAATAGCAAATTGTTAATTGAAAGTATTTGTCATTTTCTTTGAAATCGTCATCAATCATGTGCAATTACAATTTTTAAAATACTTCCACATGGTGTTGAACAGTTCCACAGGATTCCAAGACACATTGATGCAGTGTCTGCATTATGGAAGTCTGCTGTATAAACCAGTTTTTTAGGTGACCCCACAGATTTAAGTCCAAATGATTGAGGTTATAGGAACTTGCATGCTATGGAACGGGTCATCTACTACCTTTCCATTTGCATGGTAGATATCAGTTAGTGCTTATCAATTTTTTTTTATTATTATTATTAAAACTTTAGTCTGGAGACTTTACAGTTGTGATAATTTAACATAATAATAGTATTTACAATTTGTAAATATTTAACAAGTAAACTTGGGGTCTTGGATATGACCATTGTCATTCCAAGTTAGATACGAAAGAAACTGACTAACTTGTTTACAACATATTAACAAAGGTTTACCGACATGATGTTTGGGAATGATCTGATCATCGGGGAAACTTGGTGTAATGAAATTCAATAAGGAGGTTATGGGGATGATGGGAAGAACAGATATTTAGGGAGTATGTAGTGCCAGTTGGTAGTTAGGTAGAGTTAGGTAATTCCCGAATGATTTAAGAGCAGAATATATCAATTGGGAGTTTACGTTTGAGTCTGCGGTGATGTGGAAGAGGGGGCAGGTTGCAATAGAGGAGCTCAATGGTTGGATTTGGGTGGTTGAAATAGCTATTTATTAGGGACTTGGTGGATTTATGAATTATGGTAGGAATTAGGAGAATTTCAAGGTCTTTGTAGGTAACTGAGTTGTGAAGGTACCAGGAGGAATTTGAAATTAATCAGAGAATTTTGTTTTGGTTGGTTTGTATGTTGTTGGAGTCAGATTAGGCAGTGGATCCCCATATGACACATGAGTATGACATATGGCACAGATTAAGGATAGATAGAGAAGTCTTTTGGTGCTAAGGGATATGGGAGATTTTCTTTTGAGGCAAGGGAAAAGTTGTTTTATTTTGTTGTTTATTCTGGAGGTAATGCAGATTATATGAGATTTCCATGATAATTTGGAATTGTGGAGTGACAAGGGAGATGAGACTTTCAATTTTGCTGCAAAAGGATAGAAGTACTTGGCCTAGGTTGAAAGTGTTAATTTGAGTGGATAGTGTAAGGAGTTGGACTTGTGAATGGGGCGCATTTTTTAGGATAGTGGTGTAGTAATGGGGCTTTGCTAATTTTACTAGATGTAGGTTGGGGAGTTGTGTCATAGGGAGTGGAGTTTATCTGAAGATTGTTTACTGTTGATGAGATAGAGGATTTATATGAGTTCGGTTTATTGTAGAACATTTGAAGTGATTTATAATGGGGACAATCCTGGTAGTTCGCAGTGTGTGTACCTTTGCAATTTGTGCAAATTGGGGTTGAACATTTTCGGTTAGGGCACTGTCAAGAGAGGTGATAGGATTCATAACAGACACAGCAAGGGGGATTGTAACAGTAGTTTTTGGAGTGGCTGAAGGCTTGGCACTTCATACATAGAATAATGAATCTTTTTTGTTTAGAAGTTTCTAGTTTGACGTTTTTTTCATCCAGGGAGAATAGAGGGAGCATTGCTTTTGTAACTGGATGTCTAACAGGATAAATCCTAATTCTTTAATTTCCGTTAATATAATGGCAGTATCTGAATTGGGGTGAAGGCCTCGAATCACAACTCTGTATTTTCTTTAGTCTCTAACTTGGAATGTGTGGAATTCTGCCTTGTTGATTTCCACATATTTTATAACTGCTCTAAAATTTTTGATTGAAAAGGTTCTTGGTTGAAGTTAACTATCTGACATGTTATATATAAATTTGTCAGCACAGTCTGTTTTAAATTGATTGAGAAGAAACATTATGAATGTTACTTATGAATATTGAAGTGGGTTGTACTCAGTGAGGTGTGGGGGGAGGGACACTATCAGTGGATTCTTCTGTATTTTGTAAAATTTGGAAACGGTTTGATGTCAGTAATGGAGGATTTGGAGTTTTGTTACAGTTGTTTGTTGTCTTTTGGTTTGGGATGTTAGGTGGTGTATTTGAGAGAATGCTTTTTCTTTTTTTTTGAGGGAATATCAAACAATGTCATTAAAATGTGTTCTGGATCCCCACTATGCATTAACTACGTACTTCTTTTATGTTCAAGAGCACATCCTGTACTAAACTTGGAAGAATGTTCTGAATAATTATGTTCACAGTGTCTGTAAGATATGCTGAGAAAGTATGGACCTACTAGACAGTCATAATTGAAAACTGACTAACCACAAATGTCAAAATTAAATTGTGGGCTGTAATTGTATGTGATTGTCTAGCAGGTATAAATAATGTACCAGTATGTTTTTTCTTTAATAATTTAAAAATGAAGGTTGATTTATTCAACTTATGACCTATTTTTCTTGGTTTGGTATGAGGAACCTGCCTCCAAAGTCTGCAAAATATATTGTTGAAACAAACACCCTGTGTGTATTAAAAGGGTAAAGAAATTGTCATAGACAAAATAAGGAAATAAATAGTAAAGGAAAAGCATGAGAGGGAGTGTCTTGCCTTACCGGAGTATGAAGATTGGTTAGCATGTTATGGAGGATAAATACCAAAATTTTCTTCTTCAAAATATGGACTGCTTCTGTAACTTGACTGCTCTTAAAGGAGGAGTATATTTTTTTGTGCGTGATCAGTAGTTTTATCATACTATAATTTGTTTTAAGTTATTGCTTAAAGTTAGTGTAGTCATATAAGAACAAATAAAATTTGCCAATTTAATTTGAAAAAGTGAAAATTGGTACTATTGGTTATTCCACCTTCTTTAAGTGGTACAAGACAGCACCATTTGTATAAAGTCCTTAATATATTTCCAGTTTTTTTTGTAAAACTCAGACTTTCTGTGTAGTCAAATATATACAAATATTTTGAACAGTGTTTCCCAAACTTACTGTATTAAAATTTATTTTACAGCGCTTATGTATGCAAGCATATTTGGAAATGTTTCGGCAATAATACAAAGACTGTATTCTGGCACAGCCAGGTATCATACCCAAATGTTAAGAGTGAGAGAGTTCATTAGATTCCATCAAATTCCAAATCCCTTAAGACAAAGATTGGAAGAATATTTTCAGGTTGGTTTTGTTAACTATTTTGCTGTTGTGTTTATAAAATTGGTATAATAATAAAACTATCTTAATTCAATACCTTTTTTGCAGTAATTGCATAGTTTTGAAGTTAGTTATCATTGGATATATGTATAGTAAGCATTAAAAGAGTTCATTGAAATAAAAATCCTTGTCTGACTATATCAACATAGTACCATTTAGTTTTTGAAATATTAACTGAAACTGTATCTTACTCTTCCTTTATTATTATTATTATTATTATTATTATTATTGTACAGTTAACTTCTTATCTTGTAATTTTACAGTTGTGATAATAATGATTAAGTATTCTATTACAATTAACATGGTAACATGCAGTTGGTTGAACCATTAGGTTGTCCATAACAATTTTCACTTGTTATTTACATCAAATTATTTTAATTAAGGTCTAAGATTAATAATATATAAATTTTAAACAGTAATTAGTAGAGGAGGTCTGGTACACGTTTTATTTTAAGTCATCTTTGTTTGGTTCTGGAGGAATTGAATTTTTAATTTCAGCTATGGTTGGATTGGTATGCACTGTTTAGTTTTTAATGAGGAAATCAAATGATTTTTTAATAGCATCTTTGACTGTAGGTATGCTGAGGTCACTATGCAGTCTGTTGTTTTTGAAGTACCAAGGACATCCTGAAATCATTTTAAGGGATTTATTTTGGATTACTTGAATTTTGTTCAGGTTTGTTTTGGCTGATACTCGCCAAATGGAGGAAGCATATTGCCAAATGGGCTTGATTAGGGAAGTATAAATTAACTTTTTTGTTGCTAGAGATGTTGGAGATTTTCTGTTTAATAATGGTTTGAGTTGGGATAATCTATTGTTGAGCTTAGACTTGAGATTGCTAATGTGTTGTGACCAGGTTAATTTAGAGTCTAGCGTTAGTCCAAGATATGTGTGAGCAAATTTATTCAGTATCAGTGAGTTGTCAAGGTAGTAATTGTTTGTGAACTGGATTTTTTTAAAGAGAATGGGATGTTGGTTGCTTTGACGGAATTTATGGTTATGCATTTGCATTTGTTAAATTAATTAATTTTGAAGATTTCATCTCATTGTTTCAAAGTCAGAATCTGTGTCGTCTGCAAAAAGAACTGTTAAACTATTGGACAGTTGAGAGATGTCGTGGGTGTATAGTGTATATAGTGTGTTCCCTTGGGTAACACCTTAAAGGATAGAATTTAGTTTGGTAATATATTTGTTATATTCGACAGAAAATGATCAGTTAGAAAGGTAATTGGTCACGAGTCAGAAGTAAGTGGAGTTTTTGAAGATAAGAGTCGGATGATGCACTTTGTCGAAGGCTTTCTCCAAATCAAGGAGTGCTGTTAGACATATGTTTTGTTTTAAATTATGAGTAGATGTCATCAGTGGCTTTGTAGAGGAGTTGCGGGCAATATAGTTTGGAGCAAAAACCGTATTGCATGTTGGGGATTAAGTGAGATAATTGGGTTTGTGAATATAAAAGGTGAATCATACAATATGGAAAATTCAACCCCATTGTTTTCAGTTATAAGATTAAATATCTAATTTTACAACACCAAAAATATTTATAAGTAGTTAATTAAAGAAAAAATTAAAATACATTTACAATTATGACAAATTAAATGCTTCTTAACTTCCCAATAATAATTTTTGTATGTTGATTGTTAAATTTTTAGCATGCTTGGACTTACACAAATGGCATAGACATGAACAGTGTTCTCAAAGGTTTCCCTGAATGTCTGCAAGCAGATATTTGTTTACATTTAAATCGAAACCTGCTTAGTAACTGTTCAGCTTTTGAAGGTGCATCACCTGGTTGTCTCAGGTAAACTTTTGGCAAAAATAAATGCTTTTTCTTAAATACACCATTTTTGATACATTTATTTCATTTTCAGAGCATTGTCCCTGAAATTTAAAACAACTCATGCACCACCTGGGGACACATTGGTGCATAGAGGGGATGTTCTTACTTCTCTCTATTTTATTTCTAGAGGTTCCATAGAAATCTTGAAGGATGATATTGTTATGGCCATTCTTGGTAAGTGATTTATTCTTAAAAACTTTTATCTTTTGATAGTACAGTTCATAAATTTACAAGTATCTAATAAATAAAGCAGAAAGTTTGTTTGTATATTTGTATGTATTTTTTAAAAATTATTATTCTTAAAAAATTATATTTTGATTATACAGTTTGGTTGATACATTTACAAATATTTACAAAAATTATGATAAATAATTTATATATTAGCTTCTGTAGGTGGAGAGTCCCGTGACTTTCCAGCCCTTGAGTTTTTGATTTGTAGTTCTTCGGGGTGGAAGATGAGATGGGTGTTTTTTATTACTGTAATGGTGTTGAGTAGAGAAAGGCATAGGTGGGTTATCAGGTGGGGAGGTTATATTGGGGCTAATGGGAAGAGGATTTGTCAGGATGTGCCTGAGTGTTGGAGGGGAAGTATGAAGTCTATTTGGAGTTTGTGTTTAAGACTACAATTTGAGGGCTATGGTCAGATTTGGGTGAGTTAGGGTACTTTTGATTAGAGAGAATATGGATTTCTGATTATTGTGTGATTGCTGGGATTTGGATGACTTTGTGGATTGTAGAGTTTCTTAGGAACCACAGAGCATTGGTAATAGAGCAAAGTATTTTGTTTTGGGTAATTTGGAGCTTTTGTGTGTGGGTTTTAGCAGTGGAGCCCCAGATAGGACAGGCATAGGACCAGATGGGTTGGATGAGAGAGAGAGAGATTAGTCGTTTTGTATTGATTGAGAGTGGGGAAATTTTGTTTAATAGTGGGTATATGGTTTTATATAATTTTGGGGATGAAGTTATTAATATGGGCTTGCCACAATAATTTTTGGTTAAGGGTGAGGCCTAGGTAAGTTACTTTTCTTTTTGTGGGAATAAGAGTTCCATTGAGGGTGAGAGGGACATGGATGGGTGGGTTTCATTTTAGTGTGAAATGTAGGATAGAGGTTTTGGAGGGGTAGATGTTGACTCTCCATTGTTTGGTCCACAAGTCAAGGAAAATTTAGGGCACTTTCAAGAGGTTCGAGTCTTGTGTATAGTTTCAACCCATTTCAGCATGGTTAAGGGAACATGCTTAGGAGTAGGGATGGAGGCTTTTTACAGAAAAATAGCAAAAACCAACAGAGATTGGAGTGTAATCCATCATTATCATTGTCGCTGAGTTCAATTTCAACATTCATCTTGCCAGTTAAGTTGTTCTTTTACCCCTATGCATGGGGGTGGAAGAAGAAAACAATGTATCTTCTGCATACAAAAATACAGCTGTGGAGAATAGTTTGGGGACGGGTGAAAGCTGGAGGGGTTGCAATATCTTGTTTTGAGTTGGGTTATGTGAAGTATTTGGTAAGAATTGTTTTGTTAACAGTTTGGTGAAGAGGCTAGCTTTCTGGGATGGGGCAAGTGGTTGTTGTATTTTAGCAGGGGAATATTGATTTTTGCTTCAGTTATAAGTCTTGTTTTTCGCCAAAGTGAGTTGCCAGAGGAGTTGAGATTTTGTAATTTTGTGAGATATTGGGAGTCACTGTTTCATTTTAGTTGGTTGTGGCATCATTATAGCCTGCTTTGTCTTTGGGATTATTGGAGCGTAGCCATTTTTTACATGTGAGTCTTTTAGTATATATATATATGATATTAGTAAGGATATGACATGTCAAAAATAATTGTGATATTGGTATGGAAAGGGAAAGGAAAGAGACAGAGCTTGTGACTTACGTGAAAGTGAAGGCTACCATAGGGAACCGAAGGTTGTTCTTCAAATTTTCGGAGGCTCTCAGCATCCTTCTTCAGGAAGGAGTGTTACACCATTCCGTACACCAGCTAGCTGTGGATATTTGTATCACCTGTGTGGACAATGACTAATTTTTAGGAAAATATGTAAAATATTATTATGTTGTTCTTGAATGTAAATTTAAGATAAAGAAAAATTTTGGCATAAATTTAGTATCTTTTTCATGTCAGGTATTAGAAATTTTCCTCTAATTTCCTAGGGAAAAATAACTAGAAAGCATAATTTTACAATAAGGACATCATTAGAATAAAAATATATAATTCATATATGCAAGGTAAGAATATACATTCTCTCATTTGTAAAGCTTAGTTTCGGTAAAAACGCTTAAATGTGCAGGTGTCCAAATGACTCCCCACAAATGTTCTAGGTAGAAACATAGGCCTGGTCATTCTAGTGTTAAGTATGAGTTAAAATATAATAGTTATATATTTATTATATGTTTACTTAAATTTGTATATAGGAAAGGATGACATCTTTGGGGAAAACCCATGTCTTCATCCTACTCTGGGAAAATCATCATGCAATGTTCGTGCCCTTACATATTGTGATTTGCACAAAATACACAGAGATGATCTACTTGATGTACTGGAGTTATATCCAGAATTTTATAATTCCTTTTCCAATAATTTAGAAATAACATTTAACATGAGAGATGTAAGTAGATTATATTTTTCAAATTTTTAATTTAATATTATTAATATTCATAAGAATTTATCAATCCAGGATTTTTTTCCTTGGGAATGGATGAATAAATACACTTATATTAATAAACATTATTTGCCAAAAGATATATATATATATATATATATATGTCATATTTGATAATTGGATAGTGAGCAAAGATAGCGAAGAAAGCATATGCTTTAGGCATAGTAATATGCTCAAAGTAAGCCTGTGTTCAAATCATAGATATAAAAGGAAGAAGAAGGAACAACTGAAAAATATTGGTCAGGGCCGGGAATCTAACGCAGGTACTTTTGCTTTGTACACAAATGCTCTACTAACTGATGTACTGCTCCCTTTCCATGTCTTAACGAATATAGTCATCTCTCTCTCTCTCTCTCTCTCTCTCTCTCTCTCTCTATTTATATATATATATATATATATATATATATAAAACATAAACACACTCACACAATGGAATAGAGAGGAAGGATAGAAATAAATAGGAGACAGGTTGGAATACACTTTATGTTTGTGTGTGACCTTGTCACATTTTGCTATATATACTCTCAAGGTTAGTGAAAGATGGCTATTTTTCTTGGACTTCTATATTATTGACTTTCCCATGCATCCACTAGTTTCATTAATTGGTACCCATATTATCTTAAGAACCTTTCAAACTACCAAGTTATGTTTGGGAACCCGGAAATTTAAATTTTCACCACCACTAACTTCGCAACGTTATATCTCAGGGCGCTTTAACGGGCCTCGAAATATCAGATTAGATAAGTGTTGAATTTCAAAAGTTTCATGCACATTCAAAAGATAGATTCTCAGACTAATCAACCATTCTTAAGTATATTTATTATCGTTCAAATTTTTTATAATTTGTTCACTGATGCCAATGTTGAAGTTTGTAAACAGAAGCGTTAAATTATATTGATTTAAATATTTGCTGTTCAACAACCTAAATGAAAATTTTGAAATTAGGAGGAATTAGCTGGTGTTGATCCAAGAGCAGCAAGACACAGAACAGGAATTGCATCACGTTCTAGTTCTCAGGACAGAGATTCTGATGTTCGAAAATATGCTTACCGGCCTCCACGACGCCGTGCATTCTACCACCACTCAGCTAACGCAGGTTCTTGTGGAGATGGTAACCTTGCCCACAGCCATGAATCTAGTGAAGATGGATCTGAGTAGTGAGTTAAATGCAGTCCTTAATATAAATTAAACTATTTTTAATTTTAAAATTATTTCTCTCTCTCTCTCTCTCTCTCTCTCTCTCTATATATATATATATATATATATATATATATATATATATATATATATATTCACCCCAAACTGTTAATATCCGATACAGCATCTTCAACACCACCTTCCATCCAACATCGCCGATTAAAAAGAAAATAATTTAAGAATAATAATCGAGATACCAATTTTAATAGTACAAAGTTTTGTTTAATACACTTTCACAAATTATTTAGGAAACTTAAATTCAGAGAATATTGGCCATATTATGCGTAAAAAGGCACAAGCACTTTTACGTGTATACATATTCAACTCAATCCTTTTATTGCTTTAGACTATAGGATCCCACCTACAGACACACTATGTTTCACCCACAAATACATCACCTCCAGTAAGTCAGTCAATAATGTTGTCGTCAAAGCCTGAGATATGTGAACACCAGCCAGGGCCACAGTGATCCGAATGATATACAGATCACAAATCAATTTGCCTTTAGTCACCACTCAATTAAAATATTACATATACTGCCACCACCAACAGCAATAGAGTTTAATTAGTGTCTGCTGCCTAAATCTTTCAAACAAACCATGTCTGCTGAATTATATTCATATTGCAATTTAACAATGCATATTAACTCTTTAAAATATTTTATTACCTTTTACTTTTTCAAAACTTCTTCACTACTTATCCGACTTCAGATGACCTTGCCCAATGGCAACTTTCTTCTTGATGACATCAGACTGACTAACTTTTTGACTGACTAAAATTCATCCCCATGACAATGAGGCAGCTGTGAGGTTCTTCAAACTATAACTCTCTCACACTATACGGACTGAACAGTTTGACTTATTGCATCATAAGTTGACCATCCAAACAATTCATAATGACAACAAAAAAACATATGGGAATGCTCTCTATTCAATTTTCTCATGCCGCATGGACTGTTCAAAATTATACTTTCTATAACATAACCAATATATTACCCAACAAACCTTATAATTGAACAATTTTAAAATTATATTAATACCAACATTGGTACTACTATATACACACACACACACAAACTTTTAAATAGAAAAGAGAGACAGCAAAGTCGACTTACCTGAAATCAATAGTTGGTCCAGTCTGGCTTACAAATTTTTGAGGACCATCTCTCCTCAGCCTCACTGGACTATATTGATTTCAAGTAAGTCAACTTCACTGTCTCCCTTTCCTATTTAAATTGGTTTTTTTTAATTTGACTTACATAAATTTGCATATCTTTTATTTAAAATATTCAAGAAATATATAAAAGTAAAGTGTAAAATTAGAACTTAATCAGTTTGCAATTTTTGATGTTTTATTGAAACTAAATTCTTGCTAATTATTAAAACACAGCTCAATTTTAACCATTTTGAATGTAATTTGTTAATCTAATGCAATATTTTAACATTTTTATGTGGACAAATGTAACCACACTGGATAGCATGGTGTCTGGTTACAGTGACAAATCTGGACATGGTATCCTGGAATTTTCAACAGAGAAAGCTGGTCGTGATGTAACACCCATGAACCTTGAGTTTGGAGAAGATGAAAGACCAGTTAAGTCTGGTCCTATTAATTCTCTGACAGGTAAACACTTTCTGAAAGTACCTCCTTTTGTGTACACATATATTAAAAAGTAATTACATGTAATTTTAATTGGCTGCTTTGTTGGTTTTGTTCTCTGAACTAATTTTAATTATTTGTGTTTATTGTATAAATATCACATTTCGAAATCTGTTTTACAAATTTCTTATATTACCAAAATTCTTCATATTAATTAGGTATCAGATATGTAATAATGTAATAGTGGTATATTTCTTATTTGAGATATTTTGTCAATGAGATTACTCAAATTTGCTTTAAGATATATCAACACTAAGTAGCTACATATCGTACCATAAATTACACACGCCCAACTACAGATTAATTTATTAACAATAGAAATAGTCACCAATAACCAAAATTAGGTAGAATAAAAGTATTTGGCATACTGAAATATCAAACTATAAGTTTGTACTACTGAAGAAAATATTAAGCAATCTAAAGTAAATTAAAATAATTTATTTGAATTTAAATTGAGAAGAATCGACAGCTTTATTTCTCTGATAACTTAAAACAAATGTTTTTATAGCCACCATACACAATTTTTAAGGAAAAGAATGAGAAAATATGGCATACCTGAAATTGAAGGCCAATGTTACCATTTTAGACAGGAACTTTTCAATTTTACCTGTCCAAAATGGATCTAGCATACCTCAGTTTCAGGTAAGTAAGTCAGTAAGCCATATAGTTTATCTCTTCCTTTCCATATAAATTATATGCAGGATGAAATTCTCTCGGGATTCCAGCCGGGTAAGATTGTCGAATGCTCACGATGTTTCGATAACATTCAGCGTTATCATCTCTGGCCACTTCGCCAGAAGATAATGACGTTGAATGTTATCGAAACGTCGCGAGAATTTGACAATCTTACATGGCTGGAATCCCCAGAGAATTTCATCCAACATTTACACCGGAAAAAATCTATGGTTGACTAAATTATTTGCATATTGTCACATACCTGAAACTGTTTAATTTTATTCTTGTTTATTTTACTAAATCTTGAAAAATTAATAAGGAAATTTGATTAAATCATTTAGTCACAAAATAAACTAATAGCCTAAAAATTGGGTAGGCCAATCTCATTTCCCGTCCTCTCTCCCTCTATACAGCCATAATCTTCAGTTAGACTGCTTAACTTTTTCTGTACTGACTAATATTTATAGTATTGTAACTAACTAAATTAAGAGCCTTTTCTGTATAAAAGTCTTGATAAAAGATTATAAAAAAAATGAATTCACAGAACACCTGATGGACATAAATTGAAGGGCGGTATTCAGGTTCACAGGGAATTTCTTCATTATATCACAATCTTGAAATTTTTTTATTTCACAGCATTTGGAGTCACATTCGATCTTGGATAGTGAGGAAGGATAGAAATAAATATGAGAAATAGGAGGATTACGCTTTTTATGTAAATGATCAAAAATAATTGCGATAATTGTATGGAAAGGAAAGAGAGAGAGAGGTTGTGGCTTACCTGAAAGTGAAGTGCGGTGTAGCCATAGGGAACCGAAGATTGTTCTACAAATTTTTGGAAGACCGGCCAGTGCACAGAATGGTGTAACACTCCTTCCTGAAGAAGGAGGCTGAGAGCCTCCGAAAATTTGAAGAACAAAGTTTACTACACCACACCACACTTCACTTTCAGGTAAGCCACAACCTATCCCTCTTTCCTTTCAATACCATTATTGCAATTATTTTTGATAATGTGATATATATATATATGTCAAAGTCACATTCAAACTTGGATAGTGAGAAAGGATAGAAATAAATAGGAGAAATAGGAGGATTATGCTTGATGTGAATTCATTTGCTTGAGCGAAGAATTACGCACATAGAAAATCATATGTTCAAAACAGAGAGAAGGATGGAAGAAGAAGGAAAGACTGAAAATATTTGACCCAGGCAGGAATTGAACCCACATATTCTGCTCAGTACACAGACGCCTTAACCATCCCGGCCACCAGGTCAAGTTCCTGACCAGGCAAATATAGACAGTCTTATTGTGGACAATTATTTGTTTAGTGGAGGAATGGATGTGTAATACCAGTAAAAGTTCAAGGACCAGTAGTTTTAATCTGCTTGAGGAAATCACTTATCATTCATATATATTAGGTTTGGAATTCTACAAACTCAAAATACAACTAAATTAAATAAATATTCATGCAATTAAATTATTATTTTAAATTACTCTTTAACAATATTGCATAAAGCTATGTGTCACCTTTTGCAACAAAAATAATAGTGTGCATATTTTTTTATAATCTCAATTAAATAAATAATAAACTCATAATTGAGATATTCTGTGATTAAATTATAAATTCATCCTAACTTTTAAGTATCTTAAATTAATCTTCAAAAATATAATTTGTGCCAGTTTAAAAATTTTTAAAGTACAAGGTGTCCCTGTATTTATAATAGTATCTTTTATTGGTCACTAGAGGAATTCAGTCTATAAAACATTACTGTTAAAGTTTTTTGTCGTGTGTATTTCCTAATATAAACTCACTGTGGTAAATCAGTGACATGAATTTCAGGGGGATCCACATTTGAAATGCAGTCCATTCACCATGATGTAGGTAAGATATAATTGCCATAAAACATAATAAACGAGTATAGCATTTTTTTTATCAAATTAGATTGGGACTTTAGCTACTAAATTCATATTGTACCCCTATTTTCTGTCAATTCTAGTTATTTTTCAAGTGACTTTAAACTACCTATGTTTTTGTTCTTTCATGCTAATGGAAATTAAGTTGAGTTTATTGTAATAAAAGGAATCAAAATGGATATAATTGTTTATTCTAGGTTTATTGGGTTTA
Organism: Zhengitettix transpicula; assembly: GCA_037074705.1. Taxonomy (NCBI): domain Eukaryota; kingdom Metazoa; phylum Arthropoda; class Insecta; order Orthoptera; family Tetrigidae; genus Zhengitettix; species Zhengitettix transpicula. The sequence goes on along the minus strand of CM073595.1, from coordinate 60,967,659 downwards.
AGTGACAGATAAATTTATGTAAAATTCAAAATTCACAGTAACTCAATTAATTCCCTTATTCCACAACAATTGCAATTTTTTAACAAATAAAAGTCTTAACTAAACTATTACAACATAATCAATTTTTCAACAAGAAACAATTTATCATTAATACAAATTTTGCTAAGTATAAAATGTAAATACTTTAACAGAGTTTATAGTTTAAGAGCACATCTCACATAGTTTTACTGAAAAATGAACTGCTAAATTTGTGGAAAGAAAATTTATATTTACAGATCTTATAAAATTTATGGATCCATTTGTCAGTTATGAATTAGGAAATAATTCTTGTTTGCTAGTATATTTGAAACCCAAGAACACTGTCTTCAGCAATTATAATCCACAAAAAAGAAATGAGGTCTTAATGCTTTTTAAATTCAAGAATTGGATAGTTTTCAAGATAGCTCTTGAAATATCTGGGTCCTCAAAACAATATTAGAAATCTAAACTGATGCTTATCATTTTTTATGTTTATTAGGTGTTATCAATTCATAAAACATAACTTAACACTTATGTTTCTACCATTATGAGACAGAACATGTATATTCACACTACAATTAACTTTATTATTAACATTGACATAGTACTCCTGATACTATTTACTGAGTAATTTAATTCAATACTTTATTTTTTATGCTCTATTGTGATGAATTTCACTTTAACTCTGTAAATATAATGAGAAAATATTGAAATGAGTTTAACTCTCAGCATGTCAATCATCGTTTTTTTAATTTTATCAGTTTGCATATTTTATTTATACCTTTCATTTCTTCTGTATGTCAGTGTATTTGTATTAATATTAGAGTATCGTAACATATTTTCCATCGACTATGAAGGTTAGTGTTTGTTTACCCAATTTAATGTCAAACATTAAATTCCTAAAATATGTTGAATACTTATCTATATATCATAAATTTCAATTATAATGGTCCAGATAAATGCTTAGTCATGCTCAACAAAGAATTAGGTAAGTGATTAATTGTACTAATGGTTGAAAAAAATATATTTTCTTAAAAAAAACAGCTATCTAGAAAAATTTATTGCAATGCAGTAGTTGAAATGATTTTATTTTTCTTATAGAGCTTGTATAAAGATCAAATACTGTTCAGTAGTGCATCATAGAATTACATAATAAGGTAGAAATTCAGTGTGAATATTTATATTGTTTATCACAATTTTTAATTTGTGAGTTTCATGGTTGTTAAATAATGAGGATTGATTATATATGTAGGTCATCATTTCATAAACATATGTTATCACTGTAGTAATAATTTTAAAACTGAACATCAAAAGATAATTCAAACTACTAATTTTACTTAGCACAGAAACATAATAAAGTTTTCCCCTCAACTTATCACATACATACAGTGTACAACATTTGCTATCAGTTTCACATGATAATTATTATATATTTAGTATGAATACTAAGTCAATTGCTAGTGAACAATGTTGCCACTTTTTGTATTATTTTCCTTTTTTTTCTTGAAAATTAAAATATAAATGGCAATGGGCAGCTATATATGTATGTTTAATAATTAGAGAAGGATAGTGATAAAAATGAAAGTATCAAGGTCCACATAACTGTTTGAAATTAGTGATTCATGGAAAGTTGTGGTTCTCAAGAATAATACCATAACTTTTCACTACTAGTGGATTAAAAATATCTTCAATTCGGTTATAACAAAAAGCACTGAAAGTATTTCCTATTCTTAAATTAATTGAAATATCTCTCCTATATTTTCTTACAATTCAACAATATGGCCTCAGGATTTATCTAATATCTTGTTTGTAGGCTCAATAATCAGGAATTGTATTCATAAAAAAATTAATTTAATGGCCAACAATTACTTGTGAGATGTCCATTTAAATATGGTAAATTGCATTTGCCATAAAAGTTAATGAGAAATTTAGCAGTCTAACTAGGTTTGACATTTGGCTATGTGCAGGAATACTCTCACAACTGAAACGGAGCTTCACAGACCTCCGCTTGTACAGGTCTCCAAGCCAGAGACTTCACAGCTCCGATTTAAAAACTGGTAGGCAACTAGTCTGCATGTGATGTGCTAAGCATGTTTGCTTGTATCACTACTCTTGGAAAGTGGACTAATATCATGTTTTATACATATAATATAATTAAATTTGACCAGAAAATAATAACAATTCATCATTTATAGATAGAATTGTTGCATTTATGTGCTTTATAAAATGTTCAAATAATATGAGAATTGATACATTTTTATACTTACCTTATAAATGTGACAAAAGAAATTCTGTTTGTAATTAATACAGCAGAAATGAAGCTAAACAAAAAAAAATCTCATTTACAAATATTCCAACTATGTTTTACATACATTAACATATATTTATAGTAACAAAATACACTAATTTATTAAACTAAACTTACTCCCTTAAACACCTAAATCTATATACTACCAATCAGTTTGTAATCAGGAAGAATGTGATATAAGCTGTAACTCATTTTATGATAATTTATCTACTGACAATTTCATTGCTAAAATTCAGGCTTCATATACATATCCTACATAGTAAAATAGGCTGGTTGATGTTTTCATATTCTGTATCTTTGAAATTTTAGGTATCAGAGGTTTTTTGTATTATATCAGTGGAAAAAGAGTAAACTACTTTGGTTACAACTGCATTTTAAAATTAACAAGGTATCTTAAATTCTGCTTTAGTTTAAAAAATATGTACATTTTATATATAGTTTATTGTAGTTTTAGATCAGATTGTCGAAATTTGTTCCAAGTTTCATAGATAAGTTGTACTGGTTGAAGTTGGATTATCAGTTCAAATCTGTGCACTGACAAATTATTTAACTAGTGCTTCAATTCCTTACTTTTGGGAAGTAGGAGGCTGTAATTGGTTAATCATTCATATCTAGACACAATCCAAACATAGAATAAAATAGATACAACTAAATTATTCATCACATTGTCTTGCATCATGTAGCTAACAATCTGGTTGCCATCCAATAGTGGAAAGGTAGTGATTTTCTGAAGAATACTTTCCAGAGTTATATACTTAGTTTTTGGTGTTTGCTGCAATTTAACATTCTTAATTTATGTACATATGAATATTAAAGTATTGCATAAATATATACTAAATATAAATTATTTCTTTCTTTCTTTCTCAAAACAGATAAGAAATAAAATATTAATAAGATCTTTGCCCAGAAATTAACTTATAGCAAATTTTATACCAACAGAACTGTAATTATTTTACTCAATACCATTACAGAGCAATCTATTCTGTATAATATATGAAAATATAAATAAAATAGCACATATCAAGCAATTTTCATTATGAAGCATGTTAATAAGTTGAAGGACACAGCAATTTTTATATCATCATATTATAATACAATTGAAAATGATAGTAATCTGTTCATTCCAAAAAGCTTGTAATGTATGTCATTAAAATCTATAATAAAAATATAATTTTTTTGACTGACCTGAATTTTAATTTTTTTTTCTATTCTATTACATCAAAAACATTACATAATTACCATACTTAAAATTACTTTATACTTCAAATCATTACCCAGAATTAAAAAATTAGCTTTAAAACATTTACGTAAATTGTCAAAAAATTGAAAAACAAGAATAGTTTCCAAAACAATAATTATTTTCAAACTGGGATTATATTGACATATTTTTTATAATTTACTTTTAATTTTGTTTCACATTAATTAATTAAGAAACATTGCTTAACAATGCCATCAAGTTAATTGCTTAATTCTGTAGATCTTAAGTAGCTGTTGAGCTTGGCATGTTATGCAGTAGTTTTCCAGGCCAAGTTGTTTTGGTTATCACACTGCTTGATGCTAGTTGGACCTCGTAGGTGGCTTGACGAACACCGTGGTAGCATTGGACTCCCTGATGAAACGCAGCTCCAGTGGAAATGGGAAGCAGTCACAAGGTACCCCGAATGTGGGTGCATCTCCAGCTGTGTCTGTCCACTGCTATCCTAAAGAGAACCAGCCTTTACTACAGCATCAGAGATCAAGTATGTCCCTAAGATCTCAAAAATGTTTCCCTGCTACAAAATATGCATACATAAAATATGATACAGATTTTGTTTATATATATATATATATATATGAAGAACCAAAGATCAATATTTACATCATGCATGCACTTAGCCTTACTGTTTTCAAGAAACAAATACTTCCAAATCAGTCAGACATTCAGAAACAAGGTAATAAGATCATGATTAGTGCAAATATGTGCCAGAATGAATTGTACTTTTTATAGGTGCTTCTATCAGAAATTGCCTACACTTATCTATCTAAGGATCATTTATATTATTCAATATTATTTTTAAGAACATAATGATTTCTATTTTATTTATTATGTTCAATAAAAGTAATGATTCCTTAAAAAATTATTTTAAATTCTTTATTTTATAAATTAAAGCATGTTCAGATGTAGAAAACTTCCTAGAATAATATGATTTCATTATAGTATATTCATTTGAATTTGCAAATTAAATCCTGTGTAAATTAATTACAAAACCAGTTTTATGTTATTTTCATTATATTTTTATTTGTTTTTGTAGTTATTCACGTAGAAAATACCTATATTTGCCTATGAAGTCCATGCTTTCAGCTAGTCTGCTGCTCTGATTAACCATTAGCAAGCACATAATTAATTATAGTTCAAAAATTTATTTCTAAATTTATATTTTCTATCAAAACCATTGTTTAACTTATTAATATTTCCAAACTCTAAACCCCAATCATCACAATTTCTATTACTCTGTTATAGATAAAAGGCTACTCTAATTAATAATCTATTTATGACAATAGAACACCTTATTAACTCCAAATCGAAGTCAATATTCCATTTTCAAAATGATTCAATTCATAACTTACTAAAAGTTGTGATATAATGGCAATATAAAATGAAATTATTAATTCTGACAGTATTTATCTTAAATGGAAATATCACTACAACCATTTCTGCACATTATTTTCTTTAAAGCAATTCTATCTTCTGAAAAAAATTTTAAATGCTTCCTGTCCTACATAGTGACTCCAGCCCAGCCCTCCATTACAGGTTAATCATCTATCCTCTATCTCAAAATTAAAATGTAATGTCCACAACAAGTATTCTCTAAATGCTGAACACCCCAGAAAGTTCCATGAAATATCCTACAACTTTAAATCTCAGTTAAACCACTTCTCTTTCACTTTCCTATCACAATCAATTTGATATTTTATGGTATATTTTAAACTCATTCAATATGTCTCGTAAACTGACAAAAATATTGTTTCATTCCTGGTGAACACAACTATTTTAAATATTCTTGATATTTGGCAAAATTTGTGCATATGAACCACAATAAAAATGAAAGTTTTATTTTAACGTCAAGGAACATGAGAGCAGGAAAGTCAATGGACCTTCCACATGTTTGAATGACCATGTTATACTATTTATTCATTTCAATAAACTCAAATGTAAAATCTACAGATTATTTTTTTAAGAATCAATAAATAAAAAGAGGAGGAGGCATTTACAAGTGATTACATTTATAGTCTAATATCACAAAGTAAACAAAAGCAAACTAAAGTTGCTTGCTTTTTGTTTACTTTAGTTTGCTTTGTACAATTACACTATGACATACCTCAACATCCCTCATCCAAAATGGTATTATTTGCAGATGATATCACCATCCTATATGAAACCTCTTCCCTGACCACAGGACTCCAACCTCTCCAAAGTGCCCTAAACTCCCTAGACTCATGGTCCAATTAATGGAGAGTAAAGATCAACCCCTCCAAATCGTCCATCCTACACTTCACCCTAAAAAGTAACCCACCCGCCTAAATCCCTCTCAATCTCAATCTAAATGGAACTCTTATCCAAAGAAAAGTTACTTACCTAGGTTTTACCATAAACCCAAAATTAACCTGGCATGCCCATATTAACAACCTCATCCCCAAAATTAACAAAAATTCCCCAATCTCAATCAATACTAAACATCTAATCTATCTCTCCCTAACCCAACCCATCTGGTCCTATGCCTGCCCTACCTGGGGCTACACTGTCAAATCCCACTCACAAAAGCTCCAAATTACCCAAAACAAAATCCTACACTCCATTTCCAATGCTCCATGGTTTCTAAGAAACTCCACAATCCACAAAGACATCCAAATCCCTACCATTAACACAATAATAAACAAATCCATATCCTCTCTAATAAAAAGCACCCTAAACCACCCAAATCCGACCATAGAACACATACATAGTCACCGCCCCCAAACCGCAGTCTGAAACACAAGCTTTCAATAGACCTCATACTTCCCCATCAACAATCGGGCACTCCTGACATATCCTCAAACCACAATATAACCTCCCTGACTGATAACATATCTATTTAATTCTCTACCCAACTCCCCAAATCCCCAAATCGTAACAGTAACCAGCAAACACCCATCTCTTCTTCAACCCCAAACCCCTCAGAACAACAAAGTATGAACACAGCTCGAAAGTGACTGGACTCTCCACATTCTCAAGTCAGCATCTGAATTATTTACCAATTATTGTAAATACCTTTAAATCATTTAACAAAACTGTACAATCTTACAATAAAAGTTTTTAAGAATAAATTTTTTAAAAAAAACAATTAGACTATAAATCTAATCATTTGTAAATACCTCCTAAAGAGGAGATACAAATGGGTATCGAAACATGGTTACAATATAAATGGAAAGTAAAAAGTGTCTTATAAGGTCATCAATTGTTTTATTAACAATAAAATGAAATAATATTTTATGTTGATATAACTATTATTATTAATTGTGGGTCTTAAAACAAATTTTACATTATCAAACGTAAGCTGGATAATATTGGTAAGGGTCATATTATTTATTGATATAACAGTAAAAGCTGTGATCAAGTTAATAAATTTGAAAGTTATCATAGATTCTTAAAATAATTTTATATTTTTATAAATGTGAATTCACATAAGTGACATGTTTAGGACAAAATATATAAAATGATTTTCAACATGTCTGTGAAATACTATGGTTCATGTTAACTACATGAAACAGAAAAACATTATGAGTTTACTTCATTGTTTAATTGGTTCACAGGTTAACATATAGCCTATGTTGTGGAATTTATATTTAATCAGGCGAAACAAGGCAAAACAAGGAATGTATTCTTAGTTTGTAAATATATAAAGTAAAATATATTTTTGTAATAAAAAAATATTTTGCAGCAGTAGATTAAATGAATTGCTGCTCAGTTTGAACTGTATTTGGAATATTTTGCTCATATGAGTACTGAAAGGAATATTTTTGTTTTCAACCTTCAATCTATGTTAGGAATGTAGAAAATATTGATGTTGACGAATATAAAACATATTTCACAAGTCAACTGATATCATTGCAGTGTAAGTAAAACCTGTTTACAAAGTTGTTTTATTTCACTTGAATAAACATCAAATCAAAACTGTAATGCTAGTTCTGCAAATTGAAAACAAGAAGCTTACTTATTACATATACTTTTGTGTATGATTTAGTATACATATTGAGCATGAGGATAAATGTTAAAATCAAGCTAATTAAAATATGAGTATTTGTACCTGTTTCTTGTTAACAAAATTTTAATTTATTGAAAATATTTCCAGAGTAAATGAAATCACTGCTTGAGTTTCAAACCTAGAAACTGTTATCTTCAAGCTGCTTTTTAGGCAGAGATGGGGTTTTATTTGTTTTTGTTATAGTCCTTGGCTTTGTAACAATTTCAGTTCTGAAAGTTTAACAATCAATAAAATTGTAGTAAACATTATGTATATCGGTAGATGCAAAATCTTTTGAATAATCTTATTAGAATTATATATAATATTTTATTATCCTAGTGAATTTTTAACAAATGTATGTCATCAGTGTTAAACCATAGATCCAAAAACGAAATATGTTGACTTTCAGCATTATATTTTTTTTATTTAACACCAAATCTCATTGTTTTTAAGGTATCTTGAACAAGGATTTCTGTTTCAAATCAGACTGAACTAACATGTTTTCCTCATATCAATTACTATGTATTAGATCAAAGTTTCCCAGATTATAAAATATCTTAAAAAGGAAAGTAGTAATTTTGAAGTTAATTTTGAATATATATTTTATTAGCTTAATTTGAGGTTTTGTCGTGCATTTTGTTGCATATGTTATATTACTTCTTTTGTGAATGATTTATGATTGCATGATACAAATCAGCGACATTTAGTTGTATCAACATGTGCTATCTTTTTTATGTAGAAGTTGTTTTTTTGGTAGCTAATGCTAATATATTTATCCAGGCTGGCATCTATTCAGTAATTCTAATGATGGAGTGAATAAACAATTTATTTTTTTGCACATTGCCATTCTTTAGCATTTTTTTCACTGAAGAAGTATTAAGTACAAAACTGTCATTTGGTGCTCATTATTTAGATTTTTGTGTTTATTTATAACAAAACCTTATAGATTGCATGTCGTCTTCCTTATTATATTGGCACCTTGATCCTCTAATTCAAAACTCTAATATTAAGGGATTGCTCCTTGTTTTTAAAATTATTGTTACACTGTATGTTGATTGAAATTTACAAACTCATAAAAGCCAAATTGTAAACTTGTAGCCCATTAAGGAAAGCAGAAAATTGAATTTATCAAAGAATAAAAAATGTAATTTTAGGTTAAATATAATTATAGAAGTATATTATTTATTCATGTGAAATAAAATAGAAGAGCAATGCTTTTGTTCAGCATAACACATACTTTTCACTAATCGTCATTTATAATTGTCTTTTATATTTTTATATGTCATTGAATTTCTGAGAATATTTATCAAACATTTTCTTTCTTTCTTTTAATGAAACAAATGTAGTAAAATGTAAATATTTTATAATATAAAATAACATTAATTGAACACAACTGTTTAGTAAGCTCCACCTCTCAACATCAGTTACAAAACTTCAAGTAATAAAATGTTGAAGCTTTATGCTTATATTTCAAGTGTGAAGAAAATTTATTATGTATGTTTAAAACTTATAACATTTCTGCAGACTGTGCATCCTGTCTAGTCTCTCCCTTCCTAAGAGGATCATATGACCTACCTTGAGGATCAAGCAGTGCCTCAACTACTAACCTTTCAATGCATGAAGTGCTTCTTATCTTTTCCTTACATTCATCTTTCACATTTTCTTGTTTCTCTCCTACTTAGGTACCACAAAAATTGTTCTTATAGTTTTTTAAGTATATGTTATATGGTATTAATTAAGGTGTTCTTGATTGATAATTTTTTATATTTTTCTTTCCCTGAACACCAAGGCATTAAGGCCACATGGGGACAGAATAAAAATTCAGAATTACAACATTCTGCTACCAGTTCTCATGAATTTAAATTCAACACCTTTCCTTGCCATGTCAAAACATACATACATTGAGAGAGAGAAAAAGAATTATTCATCAAGAACACTTTATTATATATAAAGTAATATTTACCTAAAAAAAACTTATATAGCCATCCTTTGGATATGTAAAAATAGAAAGAGAAGAATAAAGGAAACAAGCAATGAATGGTACATCTATTATATATTATTATAATTAGAATTGAACTACTTAAATCTAACTAAGAATTACTGAACAACATATGTCCAACATATGTTGGAAGATAATGGGACAATTACAAAACCTGAGATGCACTAAGGAAGAATTTAGATTAATTTAAGTCGTATGTATAGTGCATGGAATGGTGTAACACTCCTTCCTGAAGAAGGAGGCTCTGAGCCTCTGAAAATTTTAAGAACAACCTTCAGTTCCTTACGGCAACACCGCACTTCACTTTCAGGTAAGCCACAACCTATCTCTCTTTCATTTCCATACCAATATTGCATATATTTTTGACACTGTCATATCCTTACTAATATCATTAACACACACACACACACACAAATATATATATATATATATATATATATATACACAATTGTATATGATTGTTTATGTATGTTTTTCCAGTTCCTATAAGAACCTTTTCTTTGCCATGACCTTCCCTTGAGAGTCCTAAAGTTATTGGAGTGGTGGCAAGTCTATTGTTTAAGGGTAGCAGCGAGCCACACAGTATTCAAAACTCCACACTCCAAGGCAGGCCAGCACATTGGTTGCTACTTATTTCTACTCAATAAAGAGGCTAACATCTCAAAAAATATTAAGAGCTCCCTCCTGTTCTGAGTGGTAATATATATATATATATATATATATATATATATATATATATATATATATATATATAATAACACATTTGAATAGGAAAGAGAGACAGCGATGCCGACTTACCTGAAATCTGTAGTTGGTCCAGTCTGACATGGAAGTTCAAATTTTCGAGGGCATGAGCCCCCTTTATCTGAAAGAAAGATCTGAACTGTGTGCCAGCTGTGCACAAATTTGAAGTCCTCATATGCCAGATTGGACTAACTACTGATTTTCAGGTACCTTGGCATCGCTGTCTCTCTTTCCTACCCAAATGTGTTATTTGGGTATATATATAAAAAATTATACAACTAATAAAGGCTCACATGCTATTCCTCTAATTCACTTACACCTTGAAGATACAGTAATTGAGTGCTGAAATTGAGTATTTTCCATTACAGCCTTATCCACACATTTTATTTTTCTAAATTTTCATTTCCAACTTTTTTATGGCTTCTTATATAATACTAAAAATTATCACTCTCTCATTTAAATTAAGTGTACATAATCAAACAATATGAATGTTATTTTATTTCTTAAACTTGTTAAATATTATAAAAGAATGATATTGTTCAGAGCATTCTTGTGTAAAGTCCGAATAATTTTATTTCCATTAACATTGAATGTTTACTATTTTTAGCATGAAGATCTGTCTGTGTAAATATGTAACATATTTCTACTACAAATGTCACATGATGACTATTTTTTGTTGTTATATTTTCAGGTATTGGTAAATCAACACCACACCTTTCAAGAAGAAAGCTCTCTGAGACAAGACAGTCCTCTGTAACATCTGCCACTGCAGTCACAATTCAGGGAGATGAACCACATGATAGTGTGCCTTCAACTGGTAATCTTTCTGTACCAATTTCTTCTTCACATGCTCAGCAACCTCCTCTTTCATCGTTGAGCCAAGCTACTGGCTCATCATATTACACTACACCTTCTCCTCCTATACATTCCAGTCCTCCACAAAAAATGGACATATACCCTCATGTGCAACAAACAATGGACCAATCACAGGTCTATTCTCACACTGGAGCTCAAAAATCAGTATTATCCCCTGGTAGTTTTCGGCACAGCACTGCAAGACCAGAAAATCAAACAACTGTACCATGGATCGATTCGACGAGAGAACATGATGTTTATGCAAAGATAGATCAGCTTAGCAGGTACTTATACTATTAGAGCTACCACAAGAATGTACACTTACTTTCTCCTCTCTACCCCATCACTTTTCTTCACATCCACTTTCTTTGATTTATTATTAAGAAATGGATAATTAAATTTTCATATTCAGTTGTGAAGAAGTGATTGGTGACAAACACAGGTTATCAAGTTTGTAGTCAATATATTTTTTTTATCCATTTCATTTTTATAATAATCAATCTGCATTGTTTAGTTATATATTCAAAGAATATATCATAATAATTCTTTAATATACAATATAAAATTGTTTGTTCAGTTTTGAGGGTAAAGCAAATAATGGAAGATTTGCAGGGGGTTTATACCGACTCTCCACATTTTGGCCCACCTGTTGATGTCAATTAGGGCTATTTGGAATGTTCAGGAGCCCGAGTTGAAGGAAGGCATTTGTAGGATTAAGGCTATGTTATTGGCAAACAGTAAGGTTTTTGTGGAAGGGTGTTGTGGTATGTCGTGGATGTAAATATTGAATAGGAAGGGGGCGAGGATGCTGCCTTGAATGATGCCTGATTTGATGATAAAGGATTTGGAGAAGATGTTATTAATTTTAATCGAGTATGTGAGAGTTTGACTTTTGGGGGTGGGGGAGGTGTGCCAGGAGTTTTTGTGGGAGAGGGGGATATCACACTATGGTTTGATAATGAATTTAGTTTTATGCCAGATTGAGTAGTCAGAAGAGTTAAACTGAAACAGGTAATTGAAATGGTTGATGTCTCTTAAGTCTCATAGTGTGTGTCTGAGTTGTAGGGACACAGAATTGTAAAATTGTCTGTCAATAGTGTGTTTAGTTTCACTTTCAGGTAAGCCACAACCTATCTCTCTTTCCTTTCCATACCAATATTGCAATTATTTTTTACAATGTCATATCCTTACTAATATCATATATATATATATTTTTTTTATCCAGACAGCTACAATCCCTGGAGCATTCAGTTGTAAGTGATGTTCGACAAATTTTAACACTCTTGCAACAACAGCAAGCAAGGAGTTCAGAGTCATCTGGTTCATCAATGATGCCTGACTACTGTGAGGTGAATTATTAATATTATCTTATATTAACTTAGAAAGCTGATACCAGTAACGTAAATGCAATAATTTAATGTTAATTTTTCATATAATTGCACTTGATTTATAAATATACACAACTAAGAAAGGAATAAGGGAATATTTTTCTGGTGACTGTACATACGATAAATGCTGACGAAAATTTTTAATTGTCAAAATAAAGATTTAATACAAATTATTACTATTAGACACATCCTCCCATTAAAATACTTCATTTAGAAATTTAATTTACACACACAATTTAAAAAGTAGTTACAAATTGGGAGTGGCACAATTTACTCACACTCTTCAAACATGTAGATGTACTAAAGGTCAAAGACTTTCCCAGTGAATTGCATTAACAAAAGCTTCTCGGTTTTCCACCCGGGTGATGTAAAAAAGTGATGTTTCAAGTGCTATCACTAGAAGATGATGGCAGTGATAGCCTTTGAAATGTCACTTTTTTACAACACCTGGGTGGAAACCCAGGAAGCTTTTGTTAGTGTAGATGTAGCTCTAACAACAATTTGAAGTTTGAAAAAAATCCTGAATATACATGCAGTATCCTAGTCATTTAAAATTTAACCACACTTTTTGACCAAAGGCCACATATATTTTATATACTAATAACTTATAAATTCTTCTGCACTAGAACCTTACTTCACCGGAGGAAACATAAATGACTATAATATAAGGCAAGAATAGATTTTAGAACAATTCTTATTGATGTAAGGATACCAGCGAATTAGAGACATTAAATGTACAATAAATACCATTCCTGGTACCTAAATTCTAGCAATATGATACAACACAGATTATTTTGTGTGCCTCCTTTACAATTGGACGTGTAATTGAGAATAAGGTAACTCGTACCACTATAATGACACAACAGATATACATATTTTTCTTTCCCCATAGACTGAAAATACAACCAAACATAATTCTCAAAAATCTGGTAACACATGCCATGCTAATGATACAACCACTTACTTTCCCATTTACCCCTCTCCCCCCAAAGTGAAAGTATAATTACAAAATAATGGTGAAGCATCAGCCCCCACACAACCACAACAACTAATTCAGATGAAATATTTCACTTGATCTATTACAGAAAAATAAATATGGTATTCCACACAGACAATAGACCAGATGCTCATTCCCAACAATACTTAAATAATCTATACATACAAGTATTCCCAATCTTTCATCTATATCATATATATATATATATATATATATATATATATATATATATATATATATATATATATAATACTTAAGGAAAATATGATGAGGTCAAATTAAATAACACATTTGGATAGACAATCAACAATTAGTCCAGGCGGGCTGAGGAGTAAAAATATTTCAAATTTTCAAGGACCTCTGAATTCTCTTTGTCAGAAAGGAAGGTCTTAACTGTGTGCTCGCTGGGCATTACTTAATAATTAAAATCCTTATTATATATATACACACACACAATATGAGGAACTTTTTATTTGGTGACATGGGATCATGGATAGTGAGGAAAGATAGAAATAAATAGGAGAAAGGTTGAAATACACTTTATGTGAAAGAATATGCTTGGACATATTATAGGAAAATGAGGAAAATAGGAAAATGAGGCAAATCAGCAGCCGTCTTTCATATCCAAATGAGTTATATAAATTTAGTAGCATTTTAGAACTAATATTCAATTATCATTCTGACAAGGATTGAAAATTGACTGCAACAGATAGTATTTCCAATCACAAATATGAAACATAAAAGTGAACTATACATGTGTAAATATGATATTCACATTAATAATTATCGTATTGAAAAAATGGAAAATATTTGTCAACTGTGTTAGTCAATGTGAAATAGATGTTTGCAATATTGGTAAAATATGATTGTAGTAGGCAACATTCTAGATCATAAATTGATTGAAATCACAATATCATAGAGGATAATGATCACTGTGTAATATATGGATTTATTATTCTTAATGTTACAGTCATCTTCAGAGTTTGGACAAAGGTCTGGAAGGTCATCTGGTGAACATACGTCACATGGTCAGAGAAGTTACAGTGCATCACATGACACACCAGCTTCTGCACCATTTCATCGCTATAGGTTTGTGTTCACACAATTTCATTATATAACTCTAAAAAACTGCAAACATTAAGTGTCAAGTTCATGTACATATAAAATGCAGGTCATCTACACTTGATGAGCAGCAACATCCCAAATGTATGGAATCTCAACATAGATCACAGGCTTCACAATCTCAGCTTCGGAAATCCGTCCCTCACCAAGTTACACCAGAGCTTACTTCCCGATATCCTCATCATAAACATGTGTCTTCAAGAGTTCCACAGCGTAGTCAATCACAACCAGCTGATCTAACACAGGTATATTTAATCTAAATAAAATTTTGCCACCAAGTATGAAAATATAAATAATTTTCTCAACTTTGTAATAATTACATCCACTTAACAATTTACATTGTCACAATGTGTTTGATTGCTATCCAATTTCAGGTAAAAGAGTTTGAGCACTCAGAGGCTCTGCTGATGATTAAAGTCTATCAATAGTAAATACTATTTTCATAGGTCACAAAGAGATAGTAGTTTGCTTTGTTAAAACTATTTAATATTTTGTCTTAAATGTTAAAGTATAAAAATTTTATCATAACAAATAAATTCTAAGTAAATTTTGTGGTAGGTTCAACAGCCATCATCTCCCAATTGGAGAGTGCCACATACTGATTTAGAGAGTGATGAAACATGGACTGTTCAGCACCCTCTAGAATTAAGAAAAGAAGATATGTCTTTCAGGGCACCTGTTAGTCATGAAGATGGCTCATGGGACTACAGAGAATCTGCTGTTGCACCTATTGCACGACTAGAATCCTTAGATGAACTTGACCAAGGACAGGTAATTCCTCTCATGTCAATACTTGAAAAATAATTTGAATGCTCACATCCCATTCTCATAAAAAAACCTATTTCATTTTGGTTTATAATATTGAATACTTGTTTATTCAGAATTTAAAAAAATATATATTTACATATATCTCTTCCATTTCAATGGATCAAGGAAAGCAGTTCATACTGTTTATTGTACTTACTCCCATTGACAGATCAGTTTGTTTCCCCATCATGCTGATGTGGAGAAAATTTGAGCCCAAAAGTTTTATACATGTAAACATTATCTATTTTATTGCTAGAAACTGCAGAATACAGCAATATGCAAGAATATAGTAATTAAAAAAACATACAGAACAAATCAGTTAGAATATTATCAAGGCACCTCACAATATCATCTTTCAATTAATTATCCTCACTCCCTATATATCACGAGTTATTAATTCAAAAACAAAATTTAATATTAATAAACGCTACGCCACATCCAGTTTTTCCAACAAAAATAAGGAAAAGAAAGATCAGTTTATAGCCAATAATATTTTTCTAATATTCCATTCAGTATGTAAAATCTAATAAATAATTCAAACTTGATCACAAGTTTACACATTCAGTCTTTATAATGCATTAAGTAATTTATTTGCTATTTTGTTGAATCGACACAAAAATGTTAAAATGCATATGATTGGAAATAGCCATCATTGCCAACGAACTATGTTGTATATTGTTAATATTATTTGAGCAAAAAAGTTTAACACATTCCATATTGTGAAGCAAATGTAATTTAGCAAAATTAAAACTATGGGCAAAAGAAAATAAATTCTTTAAGTTTTTCAGGATTCTTAAATTTCTTGTGTTATTAGTTTATTGTTGTTTTTAATATTTTTCTACAATTTTTATCTTTTGATATAGATTTTAAGTGGAATAAACCGATTGAACCAAACATGTTTGAATCTGCTAACTAAAAAGTATCATAAGGCTATAGTGCCAGATAGCATATATTTTGGCAGTCTCAAATAAATGTGACTGAGGTGTAACAATCATTCAATAGAATAAGTTAACATTTATCTCTCAATTTAACTTTTATTTAACTGTTACATTTATGTCATGTTTTGATATTGTTACAGGACTCTCCAAGCAGTACGCCATATGAGAGAGAGTCTCCTGGGTCACCTTCTGAATCAAGGACATCAGATGTGTAATTAAGTTCTTAGCCATGTTTATAAAGATTCATTCTTGCTGTTCACAAATAAAGTGATGAAACTAATGGTACAATTGCTTCATCACAAGAAAAGGTATATTTTGCCTAAAAACTGAAATAAGTATATTTACATAATGTTTTATTTAAAAAAATTAAGACTCATTATGTTAATTCTAATTATTTTTATGTACGCTCCAAAAATTTACATTTGGACCATATAGATTTTGTTACGGAAATATAACCCTTAACTGAAAAAGAAAAGACATTAATTTTCCAATCATTTAATACTTAAATATTTTATTATAAGTTTGTTGGACTTTGAGCATTTAAGTCTACTAGTTAACATTTTGTGTTTGTGAGTAATGTGCCTGCCAATATTTGGATTTCCTCAGAACTTCAACACAATAGTTATGGTATATACAGTGTAAAACTTTATATTTGATGGACGATCACAACATATTATTTATTTATAACAAGAAGATGCAGTGGCAAAGAAAAATGTGATTAATGTTTGTCAGAAATGATGTGAAGTTTGACTCACACATTTATCCTGCATTTCAAGACTGATGTATGCAATATACAATATGGTTTATGTGCTGTTATATATCAAATATTTGATCTTTTCAACTGTATCTTCAATCATATACCAAATTTTTGAATGATCTTTATAAAATTGTTGTGTTGTTTCTTATATTGACTGTTAAAAGTAATATATTGTCACTATTAATGTGATAAAAAATACTTCTGAGCACTTTACCAGCAAAAATGTTTCTTTAAAAGCATATGATATATATATATATATATATATATATATATATATATATATATATATATATATATATATATATATATATATATATATATTTATTAATTGTAGTATTTTTATTATGCTAAGAATCGGGATGGGAACATTTGGGGGGGGGGGGAGTTGGTGCTTTTCTATTGCACATATCATTCACGTATCATTCATAAATCCATACATTCATCATTCCATTTCAACATTATCATGATCATAACTTCATTGCCTTAACTGTTTGTGTCTTTGGCTTGCCCATAATAGGATTGTCATACCATCATTTGTTTCAGTTCTCATATATCTTCTTTTTGTGATATTAGATATTATTATATTTCTATTATAAAACTTGTCAAATTTATTTAGAACCAATTTATATAAGCAAATAATTAAAACACTTATTCTAAATACAAAACATGAATTCAACTATAATGCATTTCACACATTGTTATCAAATCATGAGCACACAAGTCTTAATTCAATCAATATGATGGAGAGTTTTTAAACTCAGAGTATTTGGTGAAATTGCATAATCATTATGTCAGAACTGTATATTTAGTTATAATTAGTTAATAAGAATGTGCCCTGGATATTATTTTGTGATCAAAAATTGTTTTGCAATTTTTAAAAAACCTATCATCTACATTCCATTTCATAGGCTGAGGAATCAGTTCAAATATCCAATGCACATTATTAATATTTATAAAGAAGAACACACAATGTTCATTTTACATGGAGTTTAAGTCTAATTTGAAAACTTTTGGTGATCCTATGGTGGTGCATCCTAATACACAAAACCAAAACAGAAAATTGTGCTTGTGTATATTGCCTCATAATATGTTTCGAACTGGTTGAATTTCTTTCAACAACAAGAGCATTTTATTTGTAAGAAA
Source organism: Zhengitettix transpicula (assembly GCA_037074705.1). Lineage (NCBI taxonomy): Eukaryota > Metazoa > Arthropoda > Insecta > Orthoptera > Tetrigidae > Zhengitettix > Zhengitettix transpicula. The sequence goes on along the minus strand of CM073595.1, from coordinate 60,949,322 downwards.
AAAAGCAGTATACCTGATGTGTTGTACATATTTATATACAAATATGTTTATATATTGTTTGAACTGTTTTCCACTTGTATAAATAAATACTTTTATTTAAAAACATTGCAAAGATGTTAACGATACAAAATATAAGCTTTGTCTTATATACAAGTGTACAATTCGTATTCTTCCTCGTACGTTTTTAGTTATGAAACTGTTGATATATTGTATATATTGGAAAAATTTTATTGTTTTCTGTTATTTGTAATATTTTAAGTATGAATAATTGTCTCTATGATGGGCAGGGAATACTTTTAAATTTATGTGAATTACTTTGCAGTATTTATTTTGTCCATTTGAAAACATGAAAGAAGAGTGTGCTAAATTTGATCAATGATTCATTAAACTGTTTCACTTGAACTGGCTGTTTTCATATGAAAGTTGTTAAGTTTAAATGAATTGAAATACACCAATACTATTATCATATATTTACAAGTTTTGTAATTAGTGAAACTTTTTATATCTAAGAATATTCAGAAAAATTACCTTTTTCAAATGGGGAGTAAATCCCATATCTCCTCAATTAACATACTTCTATTATTTGAATTCATATCAAATGTGGAATTGATTAGAATCATCAGTCTATGCTCAAAGAGCATAAATATAATTGAAATCAGATTTTTAATACACATACTGTGATCATGGAGAAGTTACGTAGCATGCGTTAGTAGTTCCGTTCAATGGAAGCTGGACCCTGACATGGCTGTATCCAAATACATGACTTATTACTTAATAATATAAATCTAAAATATTTATACATTTTGGAAAAATGACAAATTTTCTTTAATAATGTTATTCATTTATAAAACAACTATGATGAGAGATATCATCCTTAGAAATTACTATTATCAGATGTGCATAGTGCCTCAAAGGCAAAATAAAAGCTAAAATTATTTATTGGAATGCTCGCATTAAACTCTTTGGAGATATGAATGAAATATATATTTTCAAATATACCACAAGTTATGTAGCATATAAATAATTTTGATAGATTAATTTGACAATGTTACATTATCCTTTATTGCTTTATATATATGTGTATTCAAAAATTATGCAATCTCGCAGTCCCGTTTGTTTTATTTACATGTTTTAGCTCTTTTTTGTGCCTTACAGAATAAGTGATCTGGAAACTAATCTTTTTCTGATATTTTTTATTAGGAAATGGGCCCTATGAAAGTGCTCTTACCTTCAATAAAAAATCCATACTGTATCAGCTTTGTTGCTGCCTACTATTGAATACTTGCTTATGTGATATCCATAATAGTACTTAATGTAGAATTTTGTGATACAAAGACAGCAAGAATTTAATACATTAAGTACAATTACTTATGTGATATATTTGTACACTGATTTCTTTGAGTCATTATGATGTCACATAAATTAAAATATATTAAAAGAATACAACACACTGTGTGTGTTTTCATTAAATACCCCACTTTTCTCAATTAAATTCAAACTTAATATGATTTAAATATTGCTAAATGTAATGCTCATCAGAAAGCAATAACTAGTGAGATGTTTCTATGGTTTATTATCTCAAAATTAATTATCTATGACAGACATGAATTCAATCTTAAATTCAAATCGAAACCTGTTTCAATTATTGTTAAAATATGTTTGATATTATGTGTAATTCAGTCATGTACATTATGAGAGAATTGTATTCTTTATTTTGATAATTATTGTTGGATCAAAGTATCTGATCAAGTTTCATTCCAACTTAATCTAAAACTATCTCATGTTTCATTGATTCTGTATAAATAATGTTTCAATTGAGCTGTTCTATGATATAAATTTATTTATGGTTTTTAAATTTTTGTATTGTTCCTTTAATAGGCTGCAAATATGGTGCTGTCAAATGTTGAACCAAGAAATATTTTAATTCCATGGATGTTCTTGAACATTCTGCCTTCATTGAGACGTACCATGTTTGTAAAAGTTTAAAACTGTGTGTCACAGAAATTAAATTGTATGTGGACTTAAATAAACAATTATAAGGTATAGAAACACAACAGGCAATCACAGACACAATTCAAATTTAAAAGTTTTCATTGCATATTAAATTTTAATCAGATATTCTGCCTAGCACCTGCATAAAATGTATATACTGACTACACTCATAAGTAATTCTGAATAATTAATTAATTCACATTTTATTCCACCCGAGAGGTATCTGAATTACATTAATCTCAGATAGCTAAACACTTTAAAGAACTGCATGTCAGATACAGAATTGTTCAGAAGATACTATGTATGTTTGTAATGTTTAGAGCAAATTTTTCACTCATAAAAGTTTTGTAATTTTTTAAAAATTAAATATGTCTTTTTGTGGGGTTATTTCAAATTTTATATTTTAAAGATAAAAATGTAATAGACATACCTCAGTTTCTTGAACTGTTCTCAAAAAATTGCCACCAATATTTAACATTTTATTTTCATGAGAATAATTGATTCTACAGAACTAAAATGAAAGAAAATTTCATATGATAAAATCAATTGCATGAGAAAAGTGACAGATTTGATATGTTATATCCAGTTATTTTATTAAATAAATAATTTACCCCTTTTTTGATACAATTCTTTTGCCTCTTATATTAAATTAATTATTTGTGAAAAATATATAATTTATTTACCACATTACAACAAATGAAATCATTAAATATAGTAGCACTATATACAAACTCTTTACCAGGGTGTCTTCACACTTTTCATAAAATTTGTATCAGTTTTTTAATGGTATATAGTAATGTAATATGTTGTTTTCTTTTAATCCTGATTAATTCTGTCAATTATTTCAAATGATGTCTACACTATTCAAGTTATAGATATATAGAGTCTAAAAATTTAAATTTGGATATTATATATATAGTTACTATTTTAATTTCCTAATTTCATCAAAAACAGATTAATTATATCCTACTTCAGTGGTCTTTTAATTCTGTGATTACTTTTTTATAATGTTGCAAGTTAACTTTTGTTTCCCAGAGATTGTATGTCATCACCTTAAACTAACATTTTATGGAACATGTGCTGTAAACACACTTAGATATTGATTTTTTAAGTCTGCCTTCATCTCAATAGTTCTTTGAAAGTTTTATATTTTAAAAAACACTATGAGCATCATTAATATGTGAATTACCTGTATTTGTATTACTGCACATATATATATATTTTTTAATTTGAAACATATTGAGGACACACAAGAAATTTACGCAGTTAAAACTATTTATAATACATGCCTACATATTTGTACATAAACATGAGCAAGTTTCATTTAGTTTTATAAAGCTTACAAATATGCACATATGTTGCTGATAAAAGTTTATTTCCTATGAACCTGGATGTACATAGATTTATTAAATTCATTCCCTCATCACTGTAGTTAGGTATTTAATAGTAATATGATTGTAAATAAGCAGTAATTTGTCATCTTTTACATTGCTCATATTCATTGCAACATATTTTTCATAACACATTTTTCTAAAGACTTTACTTACTACTTATTCTACAGTATTTGAAAATTTTTTAATAGCTATGAATTGCTTTCTGAATATGCTCATGGCAATTTTAATATTAATCAATATTTCTTAGCAATTGGGTTCACAACTGAAAATCCTATTTTTCACTAATTTACATATATTCTTGTTTAGTATGATAATGTACAAACTGGGCAAGTAAATCAAATCCTTAATTTAAAGGAAGTAATATTCTTTGTGAAATTAAATATGTTATATCCTAAAAAGTATGTGATTAAACAATTGAATTTGCTCCAACCTTATATTGAATGAATAGAATATGTGGTGAAGCTAGTTGCATAACATTGAGTTCATGTAACAAAAATTAAAGGATCTACTTGCACAACTACACTTTCAAGTAATTTTAAACAGTAACATTTTTCACAGTTTATAATGTTTTTCATTGGTATGTAAAAATAATTTAAATAATGTTGACTATACAGAAATTTATATGCTGATATAAACATGATTTGTATCTTCAGAACATTTATTATAGATCAATGGTGTATAAATTGGCAGTTTTGCATTTACAACATAAGTATGTTACAGAAACAAATTACTTAAAATTTACAGTTTGAATTAACTAAGTTGAAAAAATTAAGTTAATAAGAGTTAAATAAATGTACATTTAAAATAAAATATTATATATTTTGTAATTAACTCAATAACTTTTTTGCTTTGCAAAACTAAGGGATTTCCAAATATTGAAATTGGTAGAAGAATAAGCCCTTGTATATTTACAATTTAAGCCCACATTTAAGAAGTTTTGATTCTTTATTCAAACTTACTACTTAATCCCTGGGAAATTATGGCAATTTCTTAAATAATTTAATCATTTTTTATTTTATTTCTTTTTAATAAGACAAATTTATCAATACAAATATCCCAATTTTGAAATATTGAAAGCTTTTAATGATTTGGGCTCAGGTTGCTGACTGCAGCTAGTGATATTTTGATAGTGGCTGAACGATTAATATGAATCTGATCATAACTGATTCGTATATATTATATTGCTCATTAAATGTAATGCATGAATAAGTTTAAACCACAAATTTACCATTCAATTAGAATATCATTAAGTGTGTTTTATAACATCACCCATGTATTTGAATAAAATATTTGTTATAAAGCAAATATGTATTGTCTTGTAATTGTTTCAGTAAAAGACCTAATAACCTAATGAGATATTACCCATTATAATTTTATAGTATCACATATATCCTACTAGGCCTACACTCTTGATGTCAGTGTATTTAATTTTCATTCTTCAAATAAATTAAAATGGCTTGGCTATTACCAAATAAAACAATTCATTAATTCATGTTCTGTAAGCCTTTCACACTATCCGTTTTTCTCCCGGATTCCCCCGTCCGGGGAAAAAACGGACGGAAAAAATCCGGACGGGAAACACGTGAATATTCTTCCGGAGAAAACCCGGAAGGCAACAGCTGATGGTCTCAGTTGGTGGTCGAGTGTAAAATAGCAGCCTGGAAAAAGTTTGTAATATTCAAATTTTAAACCATTTTTCGGCCGCAAAGTGTGGACAATCCGCACGTTAGAAATTTTTGTCAATTTAATTTTTTTTATAATTGCAATATTATATTGCTCATTGAATAAGTTTAAAGCATGAAGAGGTCCCAATCAGGGACAAAACGTCGTGTTTAAAATTAGAATTTTAAATTTTTTTCTAACCAAAAGCCTATTTTATTATTTAATTTGTCACAGGGAATTTGGAATATGGCACCTCAGGAAAATTTTGGAATCTGCTGCACAAATTGCAACTGATGTTTATCTACCTACTATCAAGATTTTTTAAAAAAATGTTATATTTCAGCCCCTCATAAATTTTATCAATTAAAATTATTTTTTAAAACACTGTAATCTGAAGTATACAGGGCAATTCTGTAGATTGCATTTTAAAGCCAACCTATTAGAGATTGATTTAAAAATTCCCTGTCTCAAATATAAGTGTGAATTGTAGAGATTACTAAGGAATTTATTTTATTTAAGATTTTCTGTCTTCAGTTCGGCAATACAGGCGATGTATTTCCGTTACGACCATTTAACCCTGGGTCAAAATGTGTCTCGAGGTAAACGTATAAAAGCCTTGAGAAGTAAACACAGGTCAAGCAGCCGAGCGAAAGCTCAGCCAGCAAGCACTCGAGCGTAACGCCGTCAGACGAAGCGCCAGGTCAAGCAGTCGGTCAGTCAGTAGTAGAGCGAAAGCTCAGTCGAGCACCAGCGACAGTCGGGTGAATATTTACATTTTGTCTGGTGCGACGGTGTTTTTATCCGAGTGTGAAATCATTCTGATCCTAAGCAATTTTCTGCGTTATTTTTTTGAAGGACGGTGTGTTTGCATGCGTATTTAGTATAACGAATCTCACTCGAGGTTCAAATAAACTTGCCAAACGTTGGTAAAAGGCCACAGGATATGGTAATCCTGTGAAATGCCATCTATCTATGATAGCTCTGCCAACAAATCCTATCTCCACACCACCTATGGTGGCACTGGGCAATACAGCTTGCTGTAGCAAAGTGGAGAAGGGTGTTTAATTTGATTGTAAAATTGGTTCATTACAAATAGGTGAGTTGAACTACATTTTGTTTGCCATCTGGCCAATTCATTCAGATTGATCCAATAAACTTTCCAGATCTCCTAAGTTTGTTCCGACAATCGACAAACCACGAAGTTACAAGCGTATGTTGAGGTGTGCTGGGTCACTTGAGAACTGCCTTTGACGTTCCAAGGTATATGTTTAGTTTAGATGTTGATAATAAATGTTACATTTATATTGTAAAAAGTTCTATAGTATTCTGTATTCATTTTGCAGATTCCTATATTTTATTGGAGGTCCATAGGCAACCCCAAGATATATTACTCTTTACTAAGTATTTATTACATTATTTGGACCCCAACGTGGGGCATATATTAATAATTATTTATAGTGATTATTACACTTTGGCACCCCAACGTAGGGCTTATTTCCCTTTAATTTATTTTGTATATTACAGAATATCAGATATGGTAAAATGCAATTCTGTCCTAATTTCCTTGCTAGGTATTTTGAATTACTTTTGTACACTCTTGAGTCACCGTTGAAGCCAATTACCCATCTTGGCATCATTTAGTTAAAAATTAAACATTTAAATGATTGCAACCATGAGTAATAAAGTACCATGACGTAATAGTTGCATTAGAAAGGTTAATCTGGCACACGAGTAGTAGTAAAACCTATTTTAATGAGGCTGGTAGAACAAGTTTCATAATTAGCATAAGGTGGATACTTGATAATTTCAGTTGTATTAATCTTTGAGATTTTTTTTAAACTTGACAGTATGTCCAAGATTTTGAAACAATGCACAACCATGTCTTAAATTATGAGAATTGAGTCTTGTTCAGTACAAAATCATACTTAAGATTGTCTTTCAGAAAAAGTGATGACTCATATAACTACAACGTGAAACTTAATATTAAAATCCTTCAAACACGTTTCAAGCTGAATAACTGCCCTAAAATGTATTATGTAACAAAGTGATTGGGAATAAAATTGTTTAAATGAAATACACTTCAAATTATGTTTTTCATTATAAGCTGTCACTTTTTTAATAAACAAAATCAATTAAAACTTCAATCACTGAAGTTTCAACTAATAGTTTACATGCACAACTAAATTCCATAAATATTTTTTGTGTATAAAATGATCAAACTTTGAAAAGTCTTTTCTTCTCAAGAGCTTCCAAATCTCGTAACACTGTGGCAACCATGAACCTTAATGAATGGAATTTTGACACACACATTTCAAAAGTTTGTTTACAGCCATTACTTAAACAAAGTTCAACTATAATGATTGGTTCTAGGAGACGAGATAAATGTCTGTAACATAAAGAAAAGTTTAAATACTACGTTGGTATTCAATGAATAAATACTAAAAAAAACCTCAAATGTGTCAAATTATCAATCAATCTGTAAATTAGTTCCAGTTTTAATATGATTAAAACCTTATGATAAAAGCACAGAGGTAATTTTGCAATTTAAATGTATAAGCTACAAAACAAACTTAATTATAAAAGGGCTGAAAATCTCCAAAATAATTGGGAACACAATCATTGTTTCAGTTTTTCTTTGGAGTTTCAATAAATATAAAATACATACTTTCCAGCAATTGTGATGTTAACTTTCCAACTGAAGGTTTCCAGCTTGGGATTAAGATTTTTATTCCTTATAATAGTGTCAAAACCATTTCTCTTGGACCCAAACAACACATTCACCAAATCAGAAGCACAATCATCTGGCAGCCTACGAAGAATAAAAAAGTTCAATTATCATTCATTTACATGAAACAACTGATTTTATATTAAATTATCATTAATCGTAAATAAAAACAATGTGTAAGGTGTATATATATTTTTTTCACTAACGAAAATCCTGGCATGTGTAGGGCTGACCAAGGATAACATGACAATGTTTTTAAATCTTGAACCTTGTGCTTCATAAGCTACTACAAAATCAAAATATATTACAGTTTGTAAAGAATTATAAGTTAATTCAATACCTTAATTCTCTTAAATCTTCCTTCAAAACTTCTGGTTTGACTGTGCCAGAGGGTACACGCAAAACTGACTTCACTACAGACAGAATTAGAGCATACAATAGATGCAGTTCATCCAATGATTTGGGATGGGTTTTAATTTTAGTTAATGCTCCAGCGGGAATTGGTTTTCCTTCAATATCTCTTATTGCAACTGTGAACAAAATATAGCAAGTGATATAGACTTTTTGATCAACTATTTCAGGATAATATAAATTTATTCTACCTTGTATTAGGTACCTTCCCCGATTTCTTCTTTCTTCAGGAGATATTGAACTTAAAATATTTTCTGGCAATGCTACTTGATTTCTCAAAAATGTTATCTTCTTATTTGACATAATTCGAATTACTTTTACTGGTGTTCTAAAATATAAATTTGAATTTATGAACTTTTCAGATTCACAATCATACCAACATTTTCATTTACCAGTAATATATATATTCACGTGTTTCCTTTTGTTGGCAAGAACAGGTTCAGCTACATATAATTTAGCTTTTAGTCGTATATTCAAAATCAATTCACTTTAAAGAATCAGTGTGTCATACGCCGAACGAGGTCAAATCACATGATACGCAACTAGAGTGGTGGGGTGTGTTATTATTTCATTGCGCCTATTCACTTCATCCAGAGTTTTGACGTAATAAAAACAAAGTTGAGAGCACGTTTCGGTCAAGCTTGTATTGATGTATGTTTAAAGTTTTTTAAAGCCATACGTTTAGACATTTCTTATTAACGAGTTTTATTACAGAATATTTTTCGATCAACCTCGTATATTACATGTCTTTAAGTGCAAGAACACCTCAGTATAACTTTTGAAATTTTAATTTATAATACAGGCCTAACAATTTGTATATTATCTCACAATTATGAAGTTATATTTTGTATGAGATAATGTAAGCTTTTGTAGGCCGGTATGAAATTTTTTTGACACTGGTTATGACGGCACTATTGTCAGTGCTGCCAACACCAGCATCTCCCACTAAAAACCACAAGTCTTAGAATAAAATATATTTGTTATCTAGAAATGACAAAAAACATAAAAATTAACGTTCTTCCTATTTCGGAAGATTAAACGTAAAATAATATATTAAGATACAGCTACATATAGTGCGCCTGTTATTGTCCTTATGACTATATTTTTGTATTGGGGCAAAATTGAGCCCTATATTTGAAAGTACTTTTTCAGTTTTTAAAGATTTATGACTTTGCTATGGAATCTATGGGTACAAATAATACTTACATTTGTACGTTTTTGTTAGAGGAAAAGAACAATGTAATGAAGCTTACCTTCGTTTCCACATAGATAGAAAAACAATATTGGTTTTTTATTGTAATATAATTAGTATAAGTTCTCGGTGAAGTGAGCAGCGGATATTTGTATGTTTTTTTACCATATGTGGTTCATATTGACAGTTTCAAGAAGGTTAACAGAAATTATTGTAGGTGAAACTTTAATAATAGGAAATTACAATTAAAGATTTGTTACATCACCACTTATATCACGGCTCCCAACATGTACTTCATATTCAAATATTTGTTGCTTTTTCTCAATTTGTAGGTAATTGTCAGTTTGTGTAATAACATGTTAGAAGCCAAAGAGATATATAAACATAATAGAGTGGCTATATCAGCGTTACAGCGCTCTGGATGGCAGCAACAAACAACACTGGCCGCCATTTTTTAGTACGTACACCTCACCGAAATTTTTAGTCTCTTTTCCGTTGTTGTTGGTGAAAATTTTGAAGTGTTTGGTTAAAATATATTGCAAATTACTGAACTATGCCAAACAGCGCCACAAGACCCCATGAATTTTTGGTGGGAATATGCTGGGGTTGGCAGCGCTGACGCCGTATGACGTCAATTGTGACGTTTAAGCCGGCGAAAAATGGCGGCTCGTGACGGTCAGTAAAGACGAGCTGTTTGTTAATATAAACCATGCCAAGCGTGTGTTCAGCCTACAATTGTAATAATCGTAGTTCGAAAACATGAAATATCGTATTTTAGGTATCAGCATAATAATAATATGAAGAAGAAAGATAGCCAAATGCAGACAAAATAAGTGATGATATAAATATCACACAACGTTTCTGGGATCCTTGTCCCTTTTTTCAGGTGCTAAGAAGAGGCTAGAGCGACTAACTGCACTTGTCATTTGACAAAAACAAAAGCTTTGGAGGTGCTGTTGTGTCGCTCTAGACTATTTCGTCTGTATTTGACTACCTTCCTTATTATTTTTCAATCCGACGTATCAGCATTTTTTATTTCTAACTTAACTTATTCTTAGATCTTATTTATCAAATTTGTGTATTCTTTATGATCGTGTGTAATGAAAGTCAGATTTATTTTTATTAAATAATTTCTCTGTACTGCAAGTAATTTTTTTAAAATATAGATTTCCTTTCAAAAACAAGGAGCTAACAAAACGATGGGTAACAAATATGAGGTGGGATATGTGGCATCCTACTGCTTATAGTTGTATATGCTCTTCTCATTTTGAAGACAGATGCATGTATGTATCAAATGAGAGAAGGCAACTTTTGCCTAATGCAGTTTTCATTTCCTGACCACTTACAGAAACCAAAAACCACAGTAATTAAAGTTCCAAGAAAACGTCTTATTCTCCAAGAATCGGCTTCATTCGAGCTTAACCTGTGTCAAATCAACCAGGTAAAATTCTGATTATATTATTTGTACTAAAGATTGATATGTCAATATTACTGTTAATTATATTTTTAACACAAATTATAGCTCATTAATAATTATTTCTTTTATAGCTGAGACAGAGAACCACAGTCAACATATGGACAACGCTTATTGTTTGTTTGTCGAGTCCTAAGAAAATGAAACGGAATTGTGATGCATTACAAAAAAGAAATGAAAAATTGAGGAAGCAATTAAAACAAGGTAGCTCAAGAAAGAAGAAACAATTTGTTACGTGTGAAAAGTTGGTTGCAGGATTAAATAGATAACTTCAAGACTCTGCATCTGAAGAGCTAGGGTGTAAGAATCGTAGTAACATTTTGAAAAATCTTGTTACATTAAATGATAAATACTCTGTTAGAGTATATCCCACGGAAGTTAAACAATTTGCCCTTACACTAAAGTTTTATCCTGCACAAGCATACAGTCATTTAAGGGAGTTGTTAAATTACCGCATCCACGAACACTTCGTAGATGAGCAATTTCAGTAAATGGCAGCCCTGGCGTTACAGAAGAAAGTTTTAGCAAACTAAGAAATGAAGTGCTAAATAGTTCAGCACCGATCCTTGCTAATGCTATGTTTGATGAGGTAGCCGTAAAAAAAGATTTGGTGTGGGATGGGAATAAGGTTTGGGGGTATGTTGGTTTGGGACAAGGATCTGACGACAGTCAGGTGGCAAGAGAGGCACTGGTGTTCATGGTAACAGCTCTCAACAGGATTTGGAAAATTCTGGTTGGTTATTGTTTGCTGAATGGCATATCTGCAAATGCCAAACTCAATATCCTGCAGAAATATTTGCATAAACTGGAGGAGACTGGAATACAGATAGTCGCGGTAGTGTGTGAAGGTGTTGCGACTAATAGGTCGGTCATGTACAAGTTGAGTGTTAAGATTGTTGTATTACATTCACAATGTTGGTTTCACCATCCATCAAATAAATATTTGGTTTATTTGACATGGCTCATGTGTTAAAACTCGTGGGAAATACATTATGCGAAAAGAGAATATTAGTAGATGGCGAGGGTCAGCTAATTAAGTGGAAGTACTTTACGAGTTTAGTAACGTTACAGCAAAAGGAAGGTTTACATGTTGCAAATAGAAAGATGAGGCTATACATTCAGTATGAGGCACAGAAAATGAAGGTAGCATTGGCTGCCCAGACTAAGCAATTCTGTAGAAGATGCCACAATTTTTTGTAGAGACTTGGGTTTGTCTGAATTTGTAAATTGTGAGGGCACGTTAAAGTTTATAAAAATGGTAGATAAAGCATTTGATTTATTTAATTCGTACTATGTTATGAACAAGGGTACAAAAACTCGTGTGTTTAGAGGTAAGAGACTGACAATATGTAACACGAAATACAGAGTATTTTATGAATTAAAAGCTGTACGATAGGAATTTAATATATTTGTAAGGGTGGAAGATGAGTGTGTGTGGGATTGTTTTAGATCTTCTCAATTTGAGGCAACTGGCAGAGAAGTATGTGTGGAACGATTCTCCAGTTTTCAAATTTATATTAACTAGGAAAATGATCATTTTGAACTCTTCTTTTCTTGCATACGAAGATGTGGGGGAAACCTAAATAATCCAAATGCATTACAGTTCAGAGCAGCATATAGGAAATCTTTGATTACGCAGATAGAACAATCCAAAAGTGCCAATAGTATGGGAGGAATTTTGGAGACACTTGTACCGATTGAAAAAAATAATTTTAAGTCTTGTACAGATCACAATTTTGATCATGATTACATTCCTGAATATGAGAGATTAACGTTATATTCAGAAAAAGTGGTGGAATATATTTCAGGAAGTGTTGTAAGGGCAGTGTTAAAAAAACTGAAGTGCTTATGTTTGGAGGTTCTCCTTGTGCCTTGCTCTGAAGGAAAAACAGGATTGATTTAAATAAAAGACTTTAAAGACAAGTTAATAAACCCATCTAAAGACGACTTGAAATTATTTACATTTGCTGAAAAAGTTTTGAGGAATAATGAAACACACAGGAAAGAAGAATTTGCTATTAAAATTGTGTGTGGAGGTATTCCAGATATTGGAACATAGACAAATTTTATTTTGTGAATTCGACCATTTGATAGATTCAACCAAATTTGTTGAGGAAACTCCTACTCAATTTTAATAAAGATGTTATTAAAACATTACTGTAATTGTAGAATTCATCATTTGTGTTCAATATATATAATAATATTAGACAAATGTATACAAAGCTAATATTATTTAAAAGTCAATAAATTTTTCAATGTCTTAAATGTGTTATATTTTCTTAAACCTTAAAATATATTGTGTCCGTAGAGATTTAGTTTTATGGCGGCTGAGTTTTCAATTTGCTTCAAATATGGCGGCACCTTGTCCAGTCTATGTTGTTTATATATGTCTTTGTTAGAAACACATTTGCGTTTTTATTTCAATTTGTAGTCTAAATTTTTAATAATGTGTACGAGAAAAAAGCAATTTTTGCACTAAACCTGTGCCTGTGTTAACAGAAAAAGAACAAATTTACTAGAATGTTTATTTGAATTTGCTTATGATGATCCCCACTAATTTTAATCCAAAAGACCCTTCAACTGTTTATCAAAATATTCATATTGTATCTCCCAAAATATATTGCGGGAAATAATTTATTCCTCAAAATCATATATAAACCATTGATTTCCTGGTGTGTTGAATGGTCACAACTCACTTTAAATAATTAAAGTGGGGTAATGAGACCTGGATGCAAAATGTATTATTATTTTTAAATAGAGCTACCGGACCAGGAATTGAACACAGCCTCCACTAGTTCAGTTTCGTAACACTTGTGTTCTCATGATAAAATCTAATTTTCCTTATGCTTACTATTACATCACCTGGTGTATTTAGTTTTCATCTGTATATTCTTAAGAACTTATTCCTTGTCCAGACGAGCACAGTACTTTTATTCTCCACACTCGGATGATTAATACATGCTTAGGTTGCTTTACTCTTACCAAAGCAAGTTGTCTTGTTAAATTTTAGTTGTTTTATTTTAATTTTTGCTTTTCAGTTGATATGTACATTGAGAAGACAGAATCCATATATGAAAATTTCAGTAGTCGAAGTGACTATGATGTTGCCTATTTAATTAGCCACTCAAGATTAAAAATCACAGATGAAGAGTCCCGTTAAATGATCTCTATTTCAACTAAGGCAACGCCTCCCTAAAACAATGTTCAAATGATATACATGTAAGTTTTGACTTGATATTTTATATGTAAATATATTAAATGGCTTGCCAAATCTCTTTCCCATTTTCTGTTTGATCTATTTTGTTAATCATTCAGAAAATTTGCTGAAATTAATGAACAAATGCAACATTTTGGTTTTAACAATGATTATTATTATATATATTTTAAACAAATTTGCAATTTTGATGAGAGTTGTAGTAACAAGTAGATTGATTTTAATTAATTGGTTTGAACAATGATCATTATTATATGTATTTTTAACAAATTTGCAATTTTGATGAGAGTTGTAGTAACAAGTAGATTGATTTTCACATGGTAATCAAATACTGTTAAACAGGGCTCTTTAAGGATTATAAATTTAGAATGCTGGTGAGTTTTCTTGACTAATTCTTATTACCTTAGCTGAAGTGTTCTAATTCAATTTTTCTTTTGTTCAAGAATTTTGACTATTGTACATGTTTTGTGTTGATGTTATAAGAATCCTGCATTTGTTCCCATTCTACTTGCTCTGATATACAAATTTCATTAACATCTTAAAATGAAATGTTTAATTCATTACTATCCTTGTTGTGAACTTGTAGTTTAGAAAGTATTAAATAACATACTTATAAAAACTTTGGTTTATTTGCAAAAATACTTTAATTCCTTTTTTAAAAAAATAATAATATAGAAATTTAAACATTTTCTTTTGTTAAAAAAAAGAAGCAGCTCATCTTGTAGCTCTAGCAGGCCTTGGGGGACCTGAAAAAGTGCCCTAAGTTCAAGTTGAAAATATAGCTTTTCTGTTCAGTGTTGAGACTTTTCAGTTTTCCAGTTTAGCATTTTAAGGTGCAAGTGGGCTAAGGGTTTAAATTCACCCCAGTTTACTTTCTCCTCAAAGGAGTTTTGCAAAAAAAAATGTATATATATATATTTAAAAAATTGGAGATAGCTTATTTCTGGATTTGCCAATAGCACAAAAACTTTAATGGTTTGAAATAAAACTATTTTGAAGGAAACTACCACAAATGACAGAAAGATGGGCAACTTCACACATAGTTGGATGGGAGAATATTTCATGTTAGAGATAGCACTATTTTGACAGGATAGTATGAATCAATCTGTAATGCACAAGGCTGACATGATACATGAGATGATTATAGATTGAAAGAGTAGAATTAATAAATATAAAACTTTGCATTTGAACCGATTATTGCTTATTAAGATGTAACTTGTTCGAATAAAAGTGTATTTTCTGATACTTGTCATTTACCCTTCGTTTTATTTAAATTAATACTTAATATATCTACTCTATTTTTAACAATGATTGATGTCAAGGTCCCAGCGATACTTAGTGTACCAGGGAACACAATTCCTGTCAGCAACCTTCGTCGACCCGACCCCGAAGAAACTAGAGGATGCTCGCTCTGGTTACTCTCTCAAATAATTTACGAAAATATCAGCAGACACTTGGTAGTTGCGATGAAAATCGAACTACTCGTCCAGATGAATTGCTAGTGTGTAGTGTGCGAGTCCTCTTCCTGTCTTCCGTCCTCGGGCTCCTTCGTTAGGACTTAATTTCCAACTACCCTACGGATAACCAAATCTCCCGTAAAACAAACGTGATTCTACGGCTGTCTAAAGTTGCTCCACTGTCGTCCATTTAAAGTTCTCCGCAACAGAGCTTTATCGACGCTACGCTTGCCAATTCCGGAGTCTTTTACGTAAAGTTGAGCCAGATAGGTGCGGTTAAAATCTTCGCAACCTCTGGATCAGTGGTGGCCTCTGAAGCAAAGCATTTGTGGTGTAAACAAATACAAATTTTACTGGAAATATATTAAATTTTTGTGCACATGGCACACTCGAAATAAGGGCTAGGGCACACTTGCAATTTTCAGTTGCGCAACTGTTTAGTCGCAGTTGCATAGTTTTGGGCACACAACAGGCAACTATACAGTTTGGTTGCTACGTATGGGCACACATGGGGATGCAACTACAGTTGCTAGATGGACTTCATACAGGTGGCAGCGTTGTGTGCTCTTGAGATGAGAAGGAAGAAAAAAATCAAAAAGGCGTTTTTGGCTTCATCCCTTGACGGCACAGCGTAGCGTGAAGGGGCAATTCCATAAACTGTACGGAGATTTAAGAGGTCATCCAGCGAAATTTTTTAATTACTACAGAATGAGTTTGAAAAGTTTTGATGAGCTTCTTGATCTCATTCGTCCTTCTATTACGCGACAGGACACGAGAAAAACTGGTTCAAAAATTAATAATTTGACTCACCTATCATTTTGTTGAAATTGATTTGTTAAGATTTCTTGAGATATCAAATGTCAACTACAAGTATGCAACAGTTGGATTGCAAGTGAGCTCACCACCATTCAATTCAATGGGGCAGACGGCGATTGCGAAACTATATGCAACTGAAAAGTTTGAGTTAAAAAACAAACTGTTTAGTTGCTGAAACTAGTAATTCAGTCTCAGTTGCATGTGTGCGCAGGTCCATAACACTCCATACGACACAAATATGCAATCAAACGATTGCGCAACTGAAAATTGGAAGTGTGCCCTATCTCTAAAGTGAAACATGATTAATAAAGAATTCCTCCCGCGTCTAAAGCCCTAATATCAAGATGACACTAACAGAACAATCCTACACCGTGTGCAAAAAATTAAATTTCAATAGTATTTCGCTCGAATTACGGTATGGGGAAAATAATCATCTGGTGTTATTCTGGAAGTGGCTCAGCAGTACGCCAAAGCGATAATAGAGTGCACTCCAACTCGCGCGCTGATTCAAATGGAACAAATCGACTCGCGCGCAACTTCAAATGTATTACAATTCTAAGGGATGTATGTACGCGTTAATGAAATGTTTAATTAATAAAAATCTAGTTTATTAGCGATGCCATGGCACAATGGCTCTACCCCACGAACCGCCCCTGCTCTGGTAAGAGTGCTTATTTTTAAAGTAAGATCTGGATACTTTAAGTTTCACGTTCTTTATTGTTGCCTGTTTTAACCGCAATAGCGCAATGGTGCGCAGCTATTTCCTTATTCATTTGAAATTCACTCATAATAATGGATTGAATTCAGAGATGTTATTTTTCAGTTCTGCTATAATCCTAACCCAACGAGGTGCTTGTAGGGGAGAATACAGTTTTCGGACTTCTTGGTTTCGAATATCCATAATTTTCCAAAATTAGTCAGGCAATTGTTGAGATGTTACACTAGTCAATGGACAATTCTTTCCATATTCCACTTAAAAAGGGCCTAGGAAACCGACTGAAGGCACAAAAGCCACGTAACTTACCAAATACAGATGTGTTATCGGTCGTCTTACGCTGTAGCGCATCATTCTGGTTTCCAAACTTTTCATTTCCGTGAGCTGTCTGCCGACTTAGTTGTGTCTCTTTATATAAAAAGAATCTCAATAAACTAGAATATACTTAGAGGTTTTATACGAAAAGTCTTTTGATTTGGCACCTACAAATTTTAACAACCTTCCTACGAAGTGTAAATTATTACAAGTTTTCCTTGTCTCGTGTTGAAGCTGACTATCTCACACAACGTATCTAAAACTAACACATTTTGAAATTGTTTTCTGCATATTGGAGCTTGAAGCTTCATTTCCGTTTCCTTTACCCTAAACGATATTGATGACATTTTTTTAAAATTTATTTATTTACAGCCCCTTTAACAGGTCAAATTATTAACGACTTGGTCGGCGATATTGTTTTACTTTCCTGATAGTTAACTTTTTTTTCTCAGCTAAATTTATTTTTGACTTTCAAAATTAGGTTTTTTTCGTTATTAAATGATAAAGTAAGAAACCGACTTAGTACTAAATATTTGTATAGCCCTAAGTAAATAGTAATATGCATTTAGTAATAGAACTTGCAAAAGTCATTTAGAGTGTCCAAAATAATTTAGACGACAAATAAAGCCTTTTTATGTATGAATTTTGGCATATTGTACATATATATACTTTGGTATTAATTAAAAATTAAACTTGAATGCTGATTTGAGTTTTCAGTTATCAAGTTATGTAATGTAATAAAGAATCTCTTTTATTCGAATGGGCCAATTCACTTTCCCGAGAAGTACGCATCTCGCTTATTCTGTGGATCACGCGCTTTATTAGCTTGCAATATGTTTCCTCGTCTGACAAAAATTAAGATTGATAATTTTAAATCTTTTAAAGGGAGTACTGAAATTATATTAAAACCTTTTACGGTTGTTTCTGGTGTAAATGGATCAGGTACAGATTGCAGTACAATACAATAATATTAATAATAAATTTTATTTAGGAAAAATTTTCTACATAATAGAATCAGTATATTTTTCATTATTCGTTAATTCTAATAACATGAAATATATACAAGTAATATAAAAATATAATAAAAAGCAAGAATAAATCAGTCACACAACTAATGTCTTTTACGTTTTTACTAAATATTTTTATATTGTACAGTTTTAAATCTTTAATAATTTGATGTAACTCATAACTGCCTTAAAGAAAATAGAGTTTTGGCTCTTTCTATATCACAAGCTTGCCAATACAAAATCGTAAATATCACGGATTGAACAATAATGGTTTTATTTACGTTTTTAGGACATTTGATAAGTGTTAAGGCATCAAACCATGTTTTATTTTTTGAATAAATACAAGACTTTAGCATAACATTTATACTTGTATAATTACATCAGCCCAAGATTATTTCTATATTATGTATCAGTATCATCTTTCTTTGTCCTGAGAAGTGAAAGTATGACAAGATTATTGTTATAAATTTTTTTTTACCCCAAACATTTAAATGTTCACATTCCCTAAACAGTAGTCCTAACATTTACAAAATTAATTTTTTACAAATGTAATCAATATGATAATGAAAATTTAGCATATCGTCTATTATTATATTTTATTTTATATACAATTTCAACTCTAATACATTTAAACTATAACTGTAAAATTGTTATCTAACTCATTATTTTCATGTTATTGCTAATAATTGGAGATTTTCTTTTGATAATGTTTAATTTATTTATTTTTCTTAAGCCATTTTGATAAGTTTTTGAGGTCATTATTTATTATTGTTTGCACATGATTTGTATTATGACCTGAGTAATATACAATTGTATCATCAGGAAACATATGATATTTATAGTTCATCAAAATATTCTCTAGGTCACTAAAATAGAGAACAAATAATATAGGTCCAAGAAACCTGTCTTGGGGCAATTCAGTTTGTCTGTTATTTCATCTGACAATGAGTTTAGCCCTTTGCTTTCTAATTGACAGATAATCTGCAAACCAGTTCAATACTGTGCCACAAAGTCTATACTTTTCAAATTTTCTTAATAAAATAATTTTGTTTACAGTTTTAAAAATCCTTTGTAGAAATGAAAAGACCACTGCTATTGTACGATAATTGTATGTAAGTGGTTCCTGGGGACCTTTTTTCCGGCCCTTTGAAGAGGGAACGGGGATACCTTAATACCTTGATACCTAATTTCCGGTTTGCTTGGTCCCTGCACCCAGAAGAGGATAGAGGAAATATTTGCCTACAAAACCATAAACCCCTGTGAGTTCAACGTGCATCAGGCTGGGATGTGGTAAACCAAAACCCAGCTGGATTACAGGGACCATAGAAGATAGACTGGGAACATGACGCACCCCAAGGCACCAAATTACCCGAAGGACGGCTTTGGTCGGCCACGCACATAGCTCTGTTAGCACGAATGCTCAGTGTTGTCCCGCAGGGTGGAGATACACTTGCCCGAAAGCCATTGAAACTTGTTGGCACATAGTATAAATTATATTACTAATTAAAGTAATAAAGATTGGTGCCCATTATATGTTATTATGGGAACACTGATATGTTGAGACATGCCATTTTTATTTAAATATCTCTTAATTTTGTTGGCATATGTATAATTCTCCATGTAATTAATATTGAAATCACCTAATATATTGTTGTATATGTGTTACTAACTGTATTTTAATTTTCAGGTAAATCTAACTTATTAGAGTGTGTTGCATTTGCATTGGGAGCAAAGTCAAACACATTGAGATGTAACAGATTATCTGATCTGATATTTGGTTCTAATTTAAGTCCCTGTTTATCTAAGAGGTAGAATACTTGTGCATCTGCATATTTGTGTTATATAGTAAATTTTAGTTACTTTTTCTTGATTTATATTAATTATTAACTTCTAATATCATAGATGATACTCATATGTTTATATTGTAGAAAAGTCCTTACATTTATAAATTTAGTGCTGTAAATTATGTAAAGATTTTCTTATATAAATTCAATTTCTTGATATATTTTTTAATCTAAAACTATTTAAACTGTATGTATTATCATTTACAGCCATTCAAAAGTTTTAAATAATGGTTTAAGTTCAATAAATTTGTTTCAATTTAAATAGTAGTGGTTGTATTTTCAATCAAATGTACTTCATTCTACTGATTAAGAAGTTGAGCTACAAGCAATAGTCAAACATTTACAAACCATAATCATGTGTTATTTATAATATTTGATTAATATCTTAATACATAAATTTTATATTATTCATTTACTTTATAGTGCTTCGGTAACAGTTTATTGTAACGTAGAAGACGGTACAGAAAAAGAGTTCACTCGAGTAGTTGCATGGAGCACATATGAATACTTAATTGATGCAAAGGTAAGGTTTTGAACTTAATTGTTATATTGTGAGTGAGACTCTCAAATATTATTTTTATAACATTGTCTGTTATTAGACATTTTTGTTAGTTCTTTGATTCTTCAGTATTGATTTAATTCTGTGCTTTATGCTTTATTAAACCACACTTATGCTAAGAATCTGCAAATTTAGTTATGATCTTTATTATAATTATGTCAGGATAAAATGAGGATTACTTTCAGAATGCAGAAAATGTTTCTCACATATTTGTATTTAAATTGAAACTCAGTGCATCATATAAATTAAAATGTAATATATATATATATATATATATATATATATATACATAAATATATATAATTGCAATATTGATATGGAAAGGAAAGAGATAGCTTGTGGCTTACCTGAAAGTGAAGTACGGTGTAGCCATAGGGAATCAAAGGTTGTTCTACAAATTTTCGGAGGCTCTCAGTGGAGTTTTGACCGCCACACAGTCAGTAGCCCATAAACAATTATTTATATATATAAGTTCCTGATATAATGGTAAATAATTTTTTCTATTATCTCCTGAATTTTTATCTTATTTGGATTTTAGGTATAACTGTAAAATATGTTTAAAAGACACACATCAGCATTAGAATTAAACATGTTATTCACTTTCTTGTTTGTTGTCTCCTTTTAATTACATGGAAAGGTAAAACAGAATATATTGTAATTATTTTTGACAATGTCGTATCCTTACTAATATTATATATATAAACCCATTGGGTTATTAAAACTTATTTTGGTAATTTTCTTTCCCATCCATATCTAATATAAGCTAAAATATTATATGTAAATATATTAAATACGTTAAAGGTGTATTTAAATAACAGCCTCCTGGTTTTACAGTAGTTAAAACTTTCAGTGAGGTGACATTATCATTTACTATATTCTTAAATATGCTGCTTTCATATCCAAATAAGAGAAAGTAAGAATTATGGAACTCTGCTATGGGGCTATAATTCCTCAGCCGATAGGATATTCAAACTTCAGAAAAAAGCCGTTAAGTTGATCTGTGGTTTTCCTGCACACATTTGTAAAGTTAGGTATTATGACAGTGCATGCAATGTTTCTTTTCCTATCTCTAATGTATATTATACAAAATTAGCAGAACTAAAAACACTGGGGGGGGGGGGGGAGAGAGACTCATAATCATAACACAAGAATTAAAATTAATTTTTGATGCAATTATAACAAACCTCAAAAGACTTCTACTACATATCTCTTAAATTCATGAATGCTCTACCCCCTGCATCTTACCAATATCTGTTTTTAAGCTCAGGATTAAGAACTTGCAAGGTACTGTTTATGATTTTTTTAAAGGTGTCAATGTATGAACCTAAATATATATTTTCTATGTTGTTTAAAACAATTAAAATTGGTTTCTACTCTTTTATATATATATATATAAAAGAGTAGAAACCAATTTTAATTGGTGTATATATAAAAGAGTAGAAACCAATTTTAATTGGTATATATATATATATATATATATATATATATATATATATATATATATACACAATATTAGGAGAATCCATTTAAGGAACTAATTCACATTCAAACTTGGATAGTGAGGAAGGATAGAAATAAATAGGAGAAATAGGAGGATTGCGCTTTATTTGAATTCATATGCTCGGGCGAAGAATTACGCACATAGAAAAGCATATGTTCAAAGCAGAGAGAAGGATGGAAGAAGAAGGAAAGACTGAAAATATTTGACCCAGGCGGGACTTGAACCCACGTATTCTGCTTAGTACACAGTCACCTTAACCATCTCGGCCACCGGGTCAAGTTCCCGAACAGGCAAATATAGACAGTCTTATTGTGGACAATTAATAGTTTTAGTGGAGGAATGGATAGAGTAGAGGGAATGAAGTATTATTTCTATCCTTCCTCACTATCCAAGTTTGAATGTGAATTAGTTCCTTAAATGGATTCTCCTAATATTGTATTTATTCCTTAATGGAAGCTCCTAACACTTCATTCCCTCTAATATTTATTTCTATCCTTCCTCACTATCCAAGTTTGAATGTGAATTAGTTCCTTAAATGGATTCTCCTAATATTGTATTTATTCCTTAATGGAAGCTCCTAACACTTCATTCCCTCTACTCTATCCATTCCTCCACTAGAAATAATATTTATTTCTATCCTTCCTCACTATCCAAGTTTGAATGTGAATTAGTTCCTTAAATGGATTCTCCTAATATTGTATTTATTCCTTAATGGAAGCTCCTAACACTTCATTCCCTCTAATATTTATTTCTATCCTTCCTCACTATCCAAGTTTGAATGTGAATTAGTTCCTTAAATGGATTCTCCTAATATTGTATTTATTCCTTAATGGAAGCTCCTAACACTTCATTCCCTCTACTCTATCCATTCCTCCACTAGAAATAATATTTATTTCTATCCTTCCTCACTATCCAAGTTTGAATGTGAATTAGTTCCTTAAATGGATTCTCCTAATATTGTATTTATTCCTTAATGGAAGCTCCTAACACTTCATTCCCTCTACTCTATCCATTCCTCCACTAGAAATAATATTTATTTCTATCCTTCCTCACTATCCAAGTTTGAATATATATATATATATATATATTGTAATGATTTGACTTACACTACATACACAAAAAAATTATTATAACAAATAAATAATACAAAAATTGTTTTGGTGCCAGCAGATATAGTCTGAAAAAATTGCACAAAATGAAAGCACATTACAAAACAAAATTGGTGATCATTCCTCTGTTCTGAAACGGCTGTCCTGCAGTGTATCACAGGTCTCCAACCTGAACTAGGCACTTTCACAATTCCTCGTGTTGGTTCACAGGGCTGCCAATTCTTCAGCCTCTCCCTTTCCTTTCTTAATTTCATGTCCTTCTCAAGTCTCTCAGGTGCAGAGTATATATCCTTACTCCCCCCCCCCCCTCTCCACATGATGCAAAATAAAAATAAAGGAAGGCATCTTAGGGCAATTCTGGCACACGTGCACAAATAGTCTGCAAATGCCCTTCCAGCCGGCCCATAGTTCTTTCAATTTGTTCTGCCAAGACCCTCTATGTATATTACTCTATATATATTACCAAAACTGACGGTTATCATTGTACCATATGTTCTCTTGTACTGCTGCAAAAATAAATATTATTATTATGGTTTCTTATATTTAATACCAGAAATATCTTATTCAAGTTATTCTGTAACATTCCTTTTGCATGCCCAAGACCACTGCAAGCATTTATTTCTATCAAATCAGTTTTTTAGGAGCTATTGGCATTATAATTTTAACAGATTGTTTTAGGTTTTTTGGAATGTAATTAGTGTCAAATTGTTAGTAAAACTTTATAATTTCATTTATTTATACAAATTCTTGAATTCTAAGTTAAAGCTACAATTTAAGATTGTTAATGATGTTTCTTGTTTGACACTTTGTTTTAATATATAAATATTGATGTTTTCAACTTTAATGGCCAAGTTAGTTCTATATTCCACTTTTAAAGAATGATTATCAAATTCTTCATACCCTTATGAGTGACAGTTCTACAATTGAATTATACTAGTTAAACTTGCAGAAAATAGTTATATAAAATTTGAATTTGATACTAAACCACCAATACCTGATTTTCTAAGCCAGAAGAATGTTATGATTCTAGAAAATGTCATGTGGAAAAGAATATAAGTAAAAGAATAACCTATATAATGAAATGCCTCATTGAAGCAAAATTAATAAATAATACAATCTGTTTATTTTTCTCCTAATATTTCATCTGATTAACTTGTTTTTTCAGGTTACAGAAGAAGATGCATACTTGGCAGAACTGAAATTATTAGGTTTGGATATGTCTTCACAATACTTGTATGTATTGCAAGGAACTATTGACACTATTACCCTAAGATCGCCTAAAAAATTAATGTCATTATTTGAAAGAATCAGCGGGTAAGAAGAGTATTTATGTTGATATCTTATGCATTTTATTCAAACAACTTTTTGACTTGTAAATATCCATTATCAATGTTAATGATATTTTACAAATTAATTATATTGTTGCTTGTATGGCTACCTTCCAATAATGTATTCTTTGCACTTAATTCATCAATTTATATTAATATTTCAACATATTCAATGTAATTGATATATTTAAAGTAATGAGAAAAAACATTCTTCCATAGTCTTAAATTCAGCTAACCTACATTCACCGATCAACATATTTCTTCATTGCTTCAAATAAATAACTTAACATGGCCTTATGTCTGATGCTCAGTTAAGCTCACCTTATTCTTGATGTAATTTATAATTACTTCTATTACATACAAAATATTTGAATTTTCCAATTCAGAAAACACATCATGAGGATTTCTCAACATTAAATTTTTTTTAAATTGAGATTTTTATACTTTCCAATTTTCTCATGAAATTGTTTTTTCAGCTCATGTAGGTATGTAGATGAATATGAAGACTTTAAAGACCAGCTAAAGCAACAGACCAATGAATTGCATTGTATTAATAAGAGGAAAACTTTTCTTATCTCACGTCAACATAAATTAGAACTTTGTGTCACACAAGAAGATAACTATAAGCAAATGATTGTAACTCTGGTTAGTAATTTTATATTTTCCTGTTTACATTTGGAGTGTGCTAATGTTCTTCATGACATATTAGCATGAAAGTTATATTCAATGAAATTGATAATTCAGAAAAAAAACTAGATAGCGGCAAATGGACTATAATGCAGCAGCAACACTAAAAAAAACTTGTATAGCCCTGCATACATATACAAACAGACATGCAATAATTAACACTCCCATTTAGTCAAGGCAGAAACTGTATGATTGGTTGATTTTTATCTATCCATATAATCCTTTATATATATATATATATATATATATATATATATATATATATATATATATATTATTTACAGTCGCATAAACAGCTGTGGTTATTAGCGACTCAGTATGGAAACTCATTTTTACTTGTTGGTGGACAGATTTGACGAGTTTCTTTCATGCACAGAAACATACATGCCCTCACCGGGATCTGAACCCGGGACCTCTGTGGTGCGAGACAGTCACACTGACCCCTACACCTCAGGAGGTCGGCATATATAATGGTGTAGAAAGATTATTGGAAATGTTGATCCAGTATTGCATTTCATAAGTAAGGAGAAGATAGAAAGAAAAACAAAAATTTACAGAGGAAGACAGTAGTGGACAGGATTTATTATTTTTCTTTTATGATATATACTAGAATATCTAATTGGAACCTGTGATAAGTTAAAATTCATGCACACAGTTTTTTTCTCCTTGACATTGATGTTGTTAGCTTTCAACCTGATTTTTATGTCCCCACGGGATGCAGTTGCATCAAAACAATGAATTAGGGCATGAACCACTAATTACAAAGTTTCTGTCAACTGCGAACAGTACAATTTTCCAGTTATTTATGTTTATAGCCAGGGCATCTATCTAACTATAATATATATATATATATATATATTAAGAATAGAATGGGTTACCGGATTTTTTAATGAGGCAAATGCTTAGGTCCTTTCATCTTTCTTTCTTATATTCTACAGTGACATTTGAATTATTGCTGACTAATACAGTTTTCTTTCTCCCCCCACCTTTTCCACAGAATTCAAGACAACAAGAGGCATTTTTAATCAGAACTCTTATTATTAAAAAACACATAGACCAACAGATAGAAGTTATGGGTGAAATGCAAAACATAAAACAAAAGAAAAAGAAAAATCAAGAGAAGTTGGAATTACTTATGAAGAATAAGTTACGTGCAGAAAGAAACATTAAAGATTTTGAATGTGGTTTGAAAGAAAAGGTAATTTTGGTTCAGGAATTCCATAACATAGAAATAAAAGTTTTACAATTCTAAACTGTCTTAGGCCCCTTTCGCACGGCGATTCTGTGTAGCCAATTCACATAGGTGATTCACAAAAGAACCACCACATTCAACTGGCAGCTTGTTGCCTCCCTTTCCCTCTCCTCAACACACTCCTGTGCTTGTCAATGCCATTCTAATTTTGTCAGGTAGTCAAAAGAAAATGGAAACTGGGTTTATCCTGTAAACCGTGTACATGAACATAAATATTAAATATATGACTACTAAGATCAAATATTTTCCCATTGTATATTCTGGACAAACAGTTCTTGGATTTCCACCAATGTTAAAGTAAGCTTAAACCACAATGTTTTGATGGCATACTTTGCAATCTTTCTCAAGTGAAGAAAGATGGCAGAGTACGCCATCGAAACATTGTCGCTTAAGCTTACTTTAATCCGGGTGGATACCAAGTACTGTTTATCCATATTGCTACTTTTAAATGTCATTAATTTTATTCATTTATATTGTTTAAATATTTAATATTTATGTTCTTTGAATAATCTGTAAAAATCTGCATTATTTTACGTAACTTTTAAATTACTTAATGTTGTATGAAGCTAACAAATTTATTAACTTATCAGTCTCATTTTTCTTTTGAACATCCCAGTTGTGCACTTCATCACCATACATCAAAGACATCACCACTCTCCATAGGATTTCTCACTTTATTTTATCTGAATAATCAGTATGACTATTATCCCATATGCAAAATTTGATTGAATTAATTTTATCTTATTATTATATTTTAAAAGAGATATATTATCATTTCAATGAGTTGTTTATATAAAGTGTTAAAAAATAAATCCAAGCATCATCACATTCGAAGGATGAATATCAGTTTTATTTATTTTAAGCACTGTAAACAAAATTAACACACTGGCGTTATTGGAAATATTTATATAATATTTTATTCATATTTATAAAATTATTTTATAAAAATGAAAGAACAAACAAAAATAAAATAAGAATGAACAACAAGCACGTGGATACACACCCGGGAGTGGGAATCGGATACTCAGAATCGCTGTGTGAAAGGGTATTAAATATACTATATCATACTAAATACTCGGTCATAGAAATCACAAAACATTTTTAAAATGTATTCCAGGTAAGAAATTTCAAATATTTTCTTGATTTTTCAATTTTGGAATTGAATGTTGTAATAGTAAATAAAGGTTAAATACTTCCTAATTATTTTTAATTAACTGTATAGGAAATTATATTAGAGAATTATCATCATGAATTAAATCAAATGAACGATGAAATATCAGAGAAGACCATTGAATTTAACAGATACACGTCTTGGGTAGAAAATGGCTTGACTGACATAAATAATTTTGCAGAGGAAATATCAGAGTTGAAACGTGTACTACTGTTAACTAATGAAGATATTAAAAGATTAGAAGAAAATGTATTGGCAGATCATCCCATGATTGAGAGAAGACAGGTTTGTATGCTGATGATTTTTTTTTAAAAAAACAGTAACTGTATAAAAGTTCTTAAAGTTTATTGGCTGCAGAAACATTCTTGATATCAGCCCAAATTATTTAAAAGAATAATATAACAGAAAAATAATTCACATTATTGTCATCACTGTACCAATTAATTTCAACCTGGATCTATAGTTTTTAATTCCAAAATTATACTATATTGTAACGTGTTCATTCATCGATACAGGTTGACAGGGAGTCGTTGCAGGAAATGAAGGGTTCCTTGCAATAGATTCACGCCTTGAAACCTGGCCATGGTTCCTTGCAGTTGAAGGCTGACTTGGGACTTAGAAAGTAAAGGAGGTCTGGGAACAATCTCGAAGGCTTAAAGGTGTAGACAAGTTGAGGAAAGAGGATAGTGTTCGTGGGAGGGGGGGGGCTGTAGATTCGCCCGAGCCTTGTCAGGGAGGAATCAGAGTTTGGTCATTTTATCAGTCGATACACAGATGTAAAAATTAGCAGTAGTATATTTATTGTTACGCATACTAGCTGTAAGTGTAGAGGAAATGGAAAAGGAAGACAACAAGGGAAAGAGCCCAGGCGGAGACGTTCCCTTCAATAGCGAAGACAGATACAGTCTGTTGATGGCTTGGAAACCAGTCGTACTTAAATGTAGCGCGTACTCCAGTTGTAAGACTTCTGGGTGTGCATTAGCAGAAATGCACGTGCTGGATCATAATTGACAACGATTTGTTAAGGTCCTAGCTATATGCTGGTGGAATGCATAGTCTTCACAATAAAGGAGGCCACAGTTGCAGCACCGTAACAATATATACCATATATTTTTCACTTGAATTGACTTTGAGAATGAGGAAAATAATTTTTCATTAAATTTTGCAGATGCACGAGTATTATATATTGGAGCAAGAATTGGAAATAGCAACATCAGATCTCTCAAAACAGTTACAAATTCTGAGGTCAGAACAAATTGATGATGAAAATAAACTTAAATGGGAAAATGGTTCATTAGATACTGTTATCCAAAAAGAAAAAGTAATAATGCTTAACTTAAAGAAATTTAAAGCAAAGAAATCAAGTATACAGAGAAACTTATTGTAAGTTTAATACATCTAAAAAAATTGTATTTTTTAATAGTCACATAAATTTCCTTATCTGTTTCAAATAAAATACAAATATATTTGTCAGATTTATTTTAATTATATTCTGTCTTAATGCCTTTTACCTTTATACATGAAAAATATCCATTACATTTAACACCGAGCTTTTGAACAAATCAATTATTCTGACTCTTACATGTCAGTGCAAGTAATCAATACCATTTGTAATAACTAGCAGTAATCTATTCACAACAAATTCAGATGTGCACAATTTTAATACAAGAAACTAAAACAGCTGTTGATTACACTGGAAGGAGTTGATTATAATGGCATTAGTACGTTTAATTAACTGTCAAACAATAGTAATTAAAATACAATAAAATAAAATTCAGCATACTAACATAATTTTCAAATATTAAATAGAAAATTTGATTTATCTTAAAATGAACCTACTGTTGATTACAATGTGGCACTTTATAAAAGTTATTATTTAATTGATACAGCATAATAAATAATAATTATTATAATTTTAATATAAATCATTACTCATTCCACAGCCTTGAAACCCAGCTTTTCAATGGGGCCTATGGAACATAATCTAATTGTGCTAAAACAGATATTTGGTTTGCTACTTGAGGAATAACATTTTCATTGAAAAAGACACTTTCTTGAAAATTTATTGTTCATTTTTTATCAAAGGTTTCACTTCAACTAATAGGTCAAATGCTGCAGGTTTGATAGAATTCTGTTCTGTAAAATTTGAATCATGCAATTGATGTAACACATTTTAATTTTGTATCACTGCACTTCACATTCTGTTATAAATTTTTAAAGTTGAAAGGAACAACCATAAAGTTTTGGATTTGTACTGTGACTTCTTTCAGGACAAATTCAGTAAATCTAAAACTTTGTAAACCCATATAAATTATTTCAACTGTATATGACAAGATGAATGAAATTAATTCTTATGTTAAATTATTTGCCAATTATTTCATGGTATGTTGGAAAATTAGGGTTAATATCTCAAATGGGTCCTTGTAATAACCCAAAATTGAAGTGTGCAAGGTATGACAAAAACTATTCTAGGAACAGTATAGATAGGATGTTCATAATTTTTAAAGTATAGTATTAAATGAATGAGGAAAATAATATATTAACTTTAACCTGAAACTTTAATGTGAGGATGGTTTTATTTACTTTTATATTTATTTATTTGAGATTAGAACTATATACTAAAATTGTAAATGTCAACTTGTAACTATGCAGAAGACATTGGTTATGTCTCATAATCATATGCATAGCATGTAGAAATGCTGATTGTTAAATTATTTTATTTTACTTTAGGGATACCCAACATAATAAGCAAGAGGTAATTTCCTCATTAAATAGTTCAAAAGAAATTGTTCAGAAGACAGAGTCAGAAAAGTGCACATTAATTGCAAGATTAAAAGAAACTTCAGTGCTACTAAACAATAAATTAATAGATAAGAATTCAGAAAGATTAAAGGATGAAAGAATTGCAACTTTGGAAAAATTGAAAAAGGAATTTTTTGGTGTTGTGAGTTCTTATAGATTTTGTAATTTTTTCTGTTACCTATGTACGTGATAATATTCAAAATCTTTTTCTCATATTAATCAACCATAAACTCATGTTTTCAAAATAATAGTGGAGATTCTTTCATGGAATTAAATTAATTAATTGAATTTTAAAATTGTTTAACAGTAGTATTACTGCTACATCTATTTGGGAGATCTCTTGCTTTAAAGAGAGATTAGATTAGATTATTTGTGATTGTTATTTTAATTTGGAACATGAGTAGAGAATGTTGCCTCTGATTTAATTATTTATTTATAGCTATTCATATATGAGTTGTTTCTGAATTATCTTCATTTAAAAAGCATCTAGTGATTCAATTCACTTGTAATTTTTGATTCCTGGTGCAGTCAACATTTTTCCGTCCATATACTGTAATTATATGTTTTTACACTTTTAGTTTGTGGTGATTGTATATCATTTATTATTGTAAATTATAAAGAAATATATGATGTTATATTTAAACTATGTAAAACTATATACATTTTTTGAATATTCATGGAAACCATGAGCTGATCACTAGATTTACAGGCTTATTATTTTCCATATAATTATTTTATTTGGAAGGCTCTAAATATTATAAATATCTGCAAGTGTTTTCTTCCAGTTTGGAAGAGTAATCGACATCTGCAGTCCAATCAGCTCTAAATACAGAACTTGTGTTACAAAAGTTTTTGCAAAACACATGAATTCCATAGTTGTAGCCAACAGCAGCTGTGCTATAAAATGCATAGAATTTTTGAAACAAAGTAAACTTTCCAGGGAAACATTTTTGCCTCTAGACACAATACAACCAACCCAATTTAATCCTCTATTGAGGTAAGTTTAAATAAATATAAATAGTATTTCATACCAAAATATCACACAAAACTAAGTTTAGTATTATTTGTGATTCTGTAAAATAAATATTATTCTGAAGTAGAGCCACATTGTTCCTTTGATTTTATTAGTTTTTTTATAATACTTTGTTAATAAATTGGTAACTATTGTCATTATGAGACATATCCATCTTACATTAATTTTGTTGCATTACTTTTGTGAATATTCTGTTGAATTATACTAAGAATGAAATGTGATTGTTGGCTTATTTATGTATTACTTTTGTGAATATTCTGTTGAATTATACTAAGAATAAAATGTGATTGTTGGCTTATTTATGTAATTATGTTGCATCTTGGATTATATTTTTAATAAATTTAGTTTGCAAAAAAAAAATGATACTTGTATTACTTTTAATACAAGTTGCCAGTTGGCAAATTAACTTCTGCTTTTAATACTAGCAATTCTTTTACTATGTATTGTTTGTAGAAGGTAAATCCTGTATTAGATATTAATGTATTGCTTTGAAACATCTCATAACAGGAATATAACTGAAGCTAAAGGTGTTATTCCAATAAGAGATCTAGTAAAGTATGACATCCAATATGAAAAAGTTATTGATTACATAGCGTGCAATACCCTCGCATGTGACACCGAAGAAGATGCTGCATATCTAGCATATACCTTGCAGTATAATGTAAGTTAATAACGGTGTTGAATCATGTACTTCATGAACATTTTAAAAAATTAACTATAAATCCATGTATAGAGCTTGTATGTTATTGTACAAGTGACATTTATAAAAGAAAATTAGACATTTTATAATTTGGTGTACAGCTCACAAATTAATCCATCAAAAAAAATTCTAACCCTATAACACCAGAATATCAATACTGCAGATATTAAATAGCCACTAGACTCAACCTGTTCTCATCACTTTTTGGGTGGAATGTACTATGTATGTAGTCTTTTTCTCCCATTCTTACAAGTTCTTCTGAGATGTACATGCTGTGTATCTTACCATGAGTATGATTTCCATGAATATTTATGGCTTTAATTACATGCTTGGTGCTAAGCATTTATTTTGATGTTTTAAAAAATCCTTTTGGTGTTCTATACATGTAATTGCTTTTATTTCAGTATAAAGTTATTTGGTTGTTTCAAGTGTTTTCAGGTATTAATAATTCCATTGGCATATGTGAATTGTGCTTTCTAAGAATGCATTATTAAATATTGGATGTAAAAGCAGTTCTTACTCATTCCTGCATGTAGTGAAAGGAACATCATTCTAGAACAGTTTTGCAAATTTAAAAATTCAATATAAGTACTTATATTATTAATGTTTACAAAACAAATTTTACTTTCCTTAGGCTGTTTCAATCGATGGATGCAGATACTGCCCATCAGGAACTATATCTGGTGGTCAATTAAATTTAAAGTGTAAGGGAGGTTTGTGGGATCAAGATATTTCTAATGTTAATAAAGAAAAAGTAAGAATTCAGTTAATTCATTTAAATTCACTTAATTATATTTATACTTAAAATATTACTTTAATCATTTACATATGATTCTTTCATAAATTATTTTTTCTATTTCCTTTTCCGTATATTTAAACTTATGTCTTATATTAGCTTATATATCTGAAGTATTGGCCAAACTGAGATTAGATTGCATGATAGTATCCTAAATTTTTGTCAGTTCTCAATTAACAAGAGCATTATTGAATTAATTATCATTTAAGTTATAAAAAACATTACATAATTTAGTATACTTTTTCTTTTAGAATATTTAATTTACATATGTTTACTTTCTTGAGCTTTACTTTTCTTAATTCTGAAAGCTAATATTTATTTCCATAATTATTGTTCTTGAGTTGCTTACCAATGGTTTCAGATACGTTTGAATGAGAAACTTCAAGATACCATTAAAACACTTAAACTCGAATTGAGGACTAAATCTTGCTTAACGGAAAAATGTGCGGCTTTGAAAACAAAAATTAAGCTTTGTGAAGAATCTATAAACGCTATTGTGAGGATTGGTATTTAATAACTTAAAAAATTAGAAATTTTAAAATTCAACTAAACAATGTCAATTAATTAAGAAACCATTTATTTCATGGAGTAGAATGTTATATAATGAAATTTTATTTGTTTTAAACACTTGACAAAACATGAAGGCATGTATTTATCATAAATTATTTTTTACACTGTTTTCTAAACAAAATTCATCCCTATGTCTAGGAATCTATTATCCTAGAAGAAACACAGATGTTAAATCAACTTCAGAACCAAAAAATAACAATTCAGGTAATATTTTTGTTAACTATGTGTCAATGTTTCAACTGGTTCAGATCATTTTCATGACTATAAATATTGTTAATGGTTCTTTTTTTCTATCATTTGAAACATATTGTTTGCATTATTAAAGTATTTATATTTACATGTTACTAATGAAATTTTCATCAGTTTTCACATCAATTGTCATCTTACAGAAAAGCATTGAGAACATCAATGAAGATTTAAATAAAAGAAATACTACAATTACTGAAATAGAAGAAGAGTATAAAGAAATGAAAACACAAATATTTAAAGACTTTTTTTCTGAGTTGGGAATACTTGAATTTAATTTGGAAGACATGAGAAGGTAACATACAAACTGTTGCAAATAAAGTTGTGTTTAATTTTAAATGCATATCATTATATAAGTCTATATTCTGGATGAATATTGATTTATATGGAGGTATTATACTTGACACTTAATGTACAACAAGATACATTCTGATGGAACTCTCTATTTTTGTTGGGCGTTTTGTAGAGTTATGGAACGTCTGGGGTGGTCGGGCACATCAGACAACAATTTGAAACAACAAAAATGTCAAGAAAATCACACAATCACTTTTATTCCAAGGTATCACCATTTACATTCAATCCAAACAGAAATAAAATCACAAAAGTCTTCCAGGTGGTCCAGCTCATGTTCCAGGTCACCGCATGGCACCATTTGATTGGTTTGGTGCTCACATCTGGCCATCCCTTCAGTACTAGCCTTCCCTCAAACATTACTGATTGCTTCACAGCCCCAGTGCCAGAGCAAGGGCCCTGTAAAACCTCTTAGCTACTGGACATTAGGTCTGGCAGCAGCACAGGGCAGACAAGAGCAAACTGCTCCAAGCCAGAAAATGAAGTGTTCTTCCTTATTGGTCCTTGGCTCCGGTCTCATCTGCCCCCCACCAAAACTCCGCCAGAAGCCATGGGTTGCTCCCACTGTCCAACGGCAGAGTGCAATGCCCTTGATACCTTGTGGCTGAAGGAAAAATCAGTGAATGACAGAGTTAGAGAACGCATGGTGTCCATAGGAAACTGAATGGCCCGCGAAGTTCAAAGGAAGATCAGGAGGAAGCATGTGGTGGAACATTTTTACAATTACAATATATATTGGAACAAAATTATGTCATTTGGTCAATTCACTAGCAAATGCAACTGAGATATTTAAGAAGCACACAGATGATATCACTGATTCTCATTCTTGCGTTGGAAGTAAAATCATTACATAATTGAACTAATTTAACCAAACTAAATTAAAATTGGTTAAAGAAGTTTTACCTCAATAATTTTTTAAAAAACTTTAAGAGGAAGCTTTATCACTCATATCATGATTGAGAGGTACTATAAACAAATGGGTTAAATTGGGTTTTTATTGTTTGTTGTACTAATAATTTTTTATATCATTCAGTAAATTATGTTGAAATATATCTTTCATTTAGTGATCAAATGCTTTTAATAATTATTAAAAATATTTATCATACAGCTACAAAAATATAGATTAATATTTTGGAAACTATTAATTTATAATACAACAAATTCTCATTTAAATGGCCATCCTCTAACTTTTGAATTACTAACTTTTAAGAATTTGAATCTTGATTTGATGTGGTATGAGCATATAATAGGAAAATAAGAAATGCAAATTAAACCAGTGTTATATAACATTACATTGGATAATTATGCTTATGTAAATTGGAGTTGTGTGTACAGACAGCTCTCATGTTACAACACAGGCAATCATTGGGTTAATATACAATATTTCTACTGCTAGTACCATAAGCTACAGTGGAGATATCCATCTAAATGTTTTTCATTTATCTAACAAGGGTTGTAACACAAGGGCTGAAAATTCAGAATAGTCACTGTGAAAACCTCCATTCTTTAAGTTTGTGATATTAACTTTATAAACAGATCCCTAAGAATTTGAAAGACCTCATGAAATAATTCACAATATACAAAGGTATATTTGGTTTAGCATCATAGTACTTCAAACTTAAGATTAAACTTCCTTCAAATTGAACTACCGGCACACATCACATCAACCAAATATTTGTGTACACAGAATGAAAATATATTGAAAGCCTTCATTAATTTAATTTTACTGTGAAAAAAATGCCCTGTTATTGTACCTAAAAATTAAAGTTTTTTTATTAGGTTAACAATTAACATTAGTAAATATATTCATAAAGATTTCAGTTAGCATTGCTGTACTAGTTTCATTCTATTTATATTGTAGTTAATATATTAAGATGTATTTCATTAATATTTTATACTTGTTCTTTACCTTAAAAACTCGTGTGCTGCATTCATTTTTTAAAAGACTTAATTAATTTAAATTTTTCATTCAAGAACAAACTTTCAGTGAACTATTTCTTGATATGGAGCTTAATATTTTTTGGTATTTTGTTTTTTGATGAATTAAGCTTTTTTTAATTATAAGTTTTGTTTGTTTCCCTGAAATGATATACTTTTATTAAATTTTTGTTAAAGAAATTATGATTTGCAAAAGGAGAAAGCAGCAGCACTATCAAATTCTAAATGTGCATTAGAAAATCAAATAGATTATGAACTTGAACAGAAAATCAAAACTGAAGGTAAATAAATAAATTGTATAAGTTAAAAGTACATTTTATATGTAGTCATATAGGGCTTATATGATGTTAGTATTGTTCCATTGTTCAATTGAACTGCATAGCTTGTAGAATGAACCAGACAGATAAAAGGCAATTTAACATATATTTAGCAAGACCACTCAGATGCAACTCCTGTGATTTGACTCTTTCAACTGATACAGAACCAGGACACGATTTCCAGGGTGCAAGGTGCTAGTGTTCTCTCTGTTGTTGTCATATGGTCAAGAGGGGGGAAAAGTTTGTCGAGTAATGTTCAAAGTCTTAACTGGCACACAAAATACACACCAATAGACAATAAACTATGTCCAGGAACAACAATAAATTGATTAGTTATTTTTAGTTAAAGCTGTGTCTTTCAGAATTTGCATTTATAGAAACATACTACTTTGCTTTTAATGGCCAAATTAAGATATATGATACATTTATTATTAATGTATGTTGTTACCATATCAGGTACAGATTTAATTTTTAACAAATGATAGTTCGACAATATATTTTATTAATGCAGTATTATGTGAGACTAAGAATTGGGTATCTGAGTAATAATATGTCACTGAATTTTATATATGTATACAAACATAACACCTCATAACAAATGATATTTTTAAGTGTTGAAGCTGCTACTTTAATATCAAATCATTTTACATATTACATTTATTTTATGTATTATATTTTGTAAAATATATTGCTGATTTTCAACTTATAGAGTAATGTACTTAAATTATTTTATGGTAAGTAGCATTGTATTAATTTTTGTGACCTGAAATATTTTTTATCAAATTTTATATCCCTTAATATCCAAATTATTAAGATATTATTGTGTTTTAGAGAAAGTCGAACAATGGAAAAATTATATAGAAAAAAAGAAAGAAAGAATTTCAGGATTACAGAACTCTAAAGAATCTATAAATAAAGAAATAAATGATATTCAAGCTTCAACACATGAAATAAAGGGCTTACTGAAAGTATGTAAATCTCAAATGGTTGATTATGATAGCCAAATAGAAGATGTAAGTAAGAATTTTATAAATCAATTCTAATTACATGTAAGTGCTATCTTTGCATACACATATTTTTGTGCCACCCCAAAACACAATTTGTTATGTAACAATAAGTTCTGTTAGGAGGTATTACTGATCAATTATACTATGTACAACTATTATATTAAACTGAAATTGTGTATGATAAAGAATATAGCCTATGATGATTCACTGTTATTGTGTAACATTTTGATCATTGACTAATAATGATGTCATGAGATAGATAATATCATTAAATTGATAACATTTCATTTCAGTGTGAAGCCAAAATTAAATCATTATTCTATGATGAATTGTTACTTAATAAGAAAGATGCAATTAATAATGAAGAAAGAAAGAGAATGCATGAAGAGTTCAGAAGTATTTTGTTGGAATGTCAGGTGACATTAAAAACTCATTTCTTTTATCTACAGCTATAGTTCAGTTTTTATTCATTCACCAGATCATATAAAGTGATATGGGATTTGTCAGGATTTCTTAGATACTAAAAAACCATCTGTGACCTACATGTACTATTACACTACATATTTAAGAGCTCTTGGATAGAATAGAAGCAGTGATCCTACACATATGCCTTCAGAGCTTTTTTAAGAGAGTCCTGTCTTGTAATAACTGTTATGTTGTTATGTAATTTATTAAATATTAATTTTCCAAGAACTTTTTTTTTTTGTAGTTTGATGTGCTTATAATGGTAATAAAAAGATAATCTGCATTTCCTGTGTCATAACCATAAATATCGGAACACTTTTTGAAGTAATATGTTGAATTATCTTGATTCATTTTGATAAATAAGACTAGTTGATGAAACATATATGAAAGGCAGTGGTAGAATTTTCAATAATTTAAAAAACTGCAAGATGGGATACAGTTTATTCTGCTATGACTCTAACAGGTCTCTTTTGGAGTCTGAATACTGAAAGAGAATCTGGAGTGTTTTACTAGAAGACGGTGCCACATTTAATTAATGTATGGAAACAAAACATATAGTGTACAATCTATTTCTAGATATTTGCTTAGCAAGAACCCTAAAAAAATAGAATAATTGACTTAGTTTTGCATTTAACTGCTTGCCATGATTATTCAACCCTAGACTGTTATTTAAATATATATCTCAAAATTTACAAATTTTCTTTTAGGTTATAATTGCCCCATTTATTTTTATATTTCGACTAGCTTGATGACTGCCATTGTCTGAGCAATATCTATAAGCCCGGATTTTACTCCAATATTTTTTTTTGTACTTTTAAGTTACACCCATCCCTACAGGTGCTGCCTCCCATGCCAAAAGGGGTTGAAATTATACACAAAAATATCTGGAGAAACACTATCAATTTCATTGATCCCAAAAAATTTTTTTAGACGAAAATATCTGCCATTTTAACATGTTTGAAAATGTCCACCCCCTCCCTTGGGGGTGGTAGATGTGTCTTACTCCACAGTGTTTGATAATGGTTTGAAAGGAACATTTTTACCAAATTTTGTCAAATTTACTACCCGGGTGTAGGTTTGTATGCGAAACATTTATACACACAAATGTACAATCTAAATTATATATTAGATTGTGTAGAGTTTTTTATTTAATATTATGAAAGTTTAATGCTATTAATTTATTTACTTTGAGGATCAATTTATTTTCTGTAAGCCATGACTAAATTTCTCATTGTTTTTGTAAGTGTTCTTGTAAACTTTTGAAGTTATTCACACATATCATATATATAGATTTGTGTCATCTGCAAACAATATCTGCTTTATTTATCCATTGCAGTGGGCCATTTATATATCATATAAACTATAAGGGTCCTAGCCTATGGTACACCAGATTTTAAATGCTTTGGGGATGATTTGTGTGATAGCCACATAGCATTATCCATGCCTAATCACTACTATTTGATTTCTTCCTTGCATAGGATTTTATCCAGTTTAAGTCTACCCCTCTGAAGCCATAATTTTTTAGTTTAGAAAATAAATGTTGTGTTTTATAACATAAAATGTTTGGGTTACTGTCACAATTTCCTACGAACTTTGTGTAGAAAACTGCTAATTCCTCTCTAAATCCATACTGGGGGGTGTCAAGATTTTATGTTTATTTAAAAAATTAGTAATATATTTTTAATATCCAATATATTAGAGAACACAGAAAGACGTTATATAGGCCAGTAATTTCTGTGGACTTTTGAAACTTTTAATTGATTTGGAAATATGCCTGTATTGAGTGAATGGTTACAAATATATGTTCGTGGTTTCCTTGTAAGATTGCAGAATGTTTTATGATAGCATCTGAAATTTCATCAATGCCAGAGCATTAAATGAGTTTTAAACTGGATATGATTTCCTGAATTTCTTTTTCTCACACTTCATATAAATATACAGAGTTGATTATTTTATTTGTTACATATGAAATGTTATTATTATTTTTATAAGTAGAATGTAGTAATGTTACAGCAATTGTGGAAAAATAACTATTAAATTCATCAGATACTAGTTTAGGATTGTGAAGAAATCTTCTGTCTATATTTTTCTTCATTCTTATTGTCACTAATGTACATTGTGCTTCTTTTATATACTCATGTTGTTTTGTGTTTGTCTCTGTTTACCTAGTATGCATTACTAAGTTTAATGTATGGTAATACAAAACGTAGGTTTTGTGTACTGTACTACATAACCCTTTAAATTTGAAAACTAATTAAATTTTCAGGTAAATAATTGCTTTATAATTTCATTTGTTTACTGTAAAATATATATTATGACTT
Source organism: Zhengitettix transpicula (assembly GCA_037074705.1). Lineage (NCBI taxonomy): Eukaryota > Metazoa > Arthropoda > Insecta > Orthoptera > Tetrigidae > Zhengitettix > Zhengitettix transpicula. The sequence goes on along the minus strand of CM073595.1, from coordinate 60,908,951 downwards.
GAATAACTGTGAATAACATGTTAATAATTAATTTCTTTTCCCATTACTATGTAGGCTATTGGAATTGAGCTTCCCATTGAACAAGGAGGTAGTTTCAAAAATGCTGTCCACAATGCAATTGATGGAAACGATATTAAGTAATTTATATTTTTGGAGCTAATTTGTGAATAATATTTACACATATATCAGATAGATATTAGTTATTTTATTTATGTTGTAGTGATAGTCTTGTTTAACAATGTAAGGTCATGGGTCAGAAAACTTCTTCCTAACTGTAAAATGTATTGTGTTTACATTGCCTTTTGGGTTATTTTCCTTTCCTTATAGCACATGTCTTAAATGAAGTAACAAGAAAACAACAGTCAGCATCCTATCCCTATTGTTTACTTGAGCCATCAAAATGCATGCTGTCAACACACATTCTTTGTGTACCATCTTGTAATCCTGAAATTTGAATAAATTACTTTGTTTATAGGATCTGAATGGTGCAAAATTGTTATGAGATATAAATGAATCAATTCAATTTACTATTTTATTATTTAATAGAGTGTGTAACACCCTTACTTGAAGGATTTAAAAATGAAGTAAATAGAGATTAATTTATAATATAATTTATTAAAATAGGCTTAGGTATATACAAAATTTATTATTCGTCTTCCCCGGTATAAATAAAAATCTTCCTCAAAGAGAAAAAAAAGGAAAGGACAATGAAACTATCTCTTTTAGGAGACACAGGTAATCTGGGGATCAATATATGGCTCTCATAGTCACCCAAGACACACAAAGATACATCTGAATAGTTACTTTACCCCTGCGTGGTCTGTGAAGGAAAATGACTGTCGGGCAGCTCGGTTGCTGTGGCTCTTCACGTGTGCCAGTATGGCATCGGGCTGCTTACGCCCCATGCGTCATGGTGGTGGTTCGGCTTCATGCCCGTACTTCTCATCCAACTTTCGCGAGACTAACCTCCTCTCTTATGAAGTTCTACGGCTCTCCAGTCACTAACTCACTCAGTTCTTCAACATCTGTCTACCAACTCTCCAAAATCTCTTCACAATCCCCCTCTACAAATTCGGCCCACATGGATTTCTGACAGTACTGGACCAATCTCCATCCTTGGTCCCCTAATGTGACCTTCACCACCAATCAGAAGGACCCATTTTATTTCGCCCAAGCCACCACCACTGTTGGTCAACATTTCTTAGAAGACAGCAGTGTGCAGGTCCCACATGGAGGAAATTTGTGCATATTTTCCACAGTAAGCAGTCTCCTTTGTTTTTAAGTCCTCAGCCCTGCACCTGCAGGAAAACTCAAGTCACTCTTTGTCCTGGGGACTTTCCATGTGTGTGTGCCACGCTGGGGTGTAGAATTAAAATAAAATATGGTTTGGTTTGGTTGCAATTTAATAAAAATGTGGAGGTGCACACTGCAAGTGATACAATAAATGAGAAATATGTCAGTATATTATGTTCCCTGAACCACCATATAATATTCTCCATTATTATACTTTTTATTACTTGTGCATTTCCCACTACAAAATCTTTATTGGTTATCACATCTTGTCCACTTGGTGAATCAATTATTTCAATTCCCAGGTTGCTACCCAGAACTATAGTTATATTATCACTCATTCTATGTGTCACAAAATTACACACCTGGGTCAAAGTAGGCTTAAGCCATGACGTTTTGATGGCGGATTCAGCCATCTTTCTAAAGTGAAGTGCTATCTAGTAATTTTCATGTCGCCTTTATACCTTTATACACTTAAAAAAGATGGCAGATTCCACCATCAAAACATCATAGCTTAAGCTTACTGTCAACCTGGCAGAAACCCAAGAACTACTTACCCAACTTTATAGGGTTTCAATTGTAACTTAATGGTAGCATGTTGCCTAAAAATTTCTCAGGTTAGCCAACCTTTTCTTTTAGCGTTTTACTTTTTTATGTAGTTATTTATTGTAAAAAGTATTTATATAATAAACATGACAAATGGTTCTATTAACAAAGTTATGATTTGTTTTCTCATTATAGTGTAGACTTTGACTATAGCTGTTTACAACCAGCAATTTACCATCTCCCTCCAGAAGACTTAATAAAAAAGTACAAAGAAATAAAGGACAATATAAAAGTTTTGAAAATTGAGACACAGGAGAAAAGTATTAATCAAGTATCCAATTTAAATAAGGTAAGTCAGAGAATTCTTTTTGTTTATTATATGGTGGCATATTAATTTCGGCTAATAAGCATTGATTTGTCATGGATAGCTTTTTTTAATATTATTTGCTAACTTATAATCTAAATTTGTGACATACTTGTTATTTAAACAGTGATTTGATATGAATGGTTTTATCAGTGTGATAAACCTTGTATATAGTTAGTCTTTAGTTTGTTAAATCTGCAGGTCTTTTTCTTTTCAATCTTCTTAGTATTCTTGATAGGGTAGGTTGTTGGTGGTTTGTGCTATTATGTTGGATGGATCTGCACAGTTGACAATTGAATGCTTTTTTAGCTACTTGTCCTATTATGGCAATATTCGATGGCTGGGGAAATACCAAGGACAGTTGATCTTAGTGCTTTATTTTGAAATGTTTAAATTTTTTTAAACTGACAATTAGCTGCTGCATTTCAGATGTTACAAGAGTAGTTAGATTATCGTTTAATTGAGAAAAATTTATTTCTTGCAGTTTTAGACAAATAATGATACACTTAATTCTGTAACATTAATGACAGATTTCATATAATAAGTGAAGTGGAATGTTCAAAGTTCTTAGGTATATCAGTGATTATTAATATTAAAATATTAGTACATAATATTAAAATATAAGGAAAGACAAAATTTAAGATTTTTTTTATTGATAATGAAACGTATAGCCCAGAGAGTTTACAGTTTTGATAATATACAAATATATGATTATAGTAACAATTTAAGTCCAATTAGCTTATTAATCTATTATATTATTAACAGACAATACCAAAATATAACTAGATATAGTTAATTTATGATTATTATATATAATGTACAAATTTTAGTTCTTGATTTCTCAACAGGCCTTATTTTAGATCAAAAGTAACTAAATTAAAAATATTTATATATCAGCTGATTAAACAATTACTTTTATTATTACTATGCCTATCCACATCAAACATTGATTTAATTAAAATTACAACCTCATGACAATTGTAACTTCATGAAATCTTGAATTAATCATTTCAATTGTTCTTAGTCATTGTAATGAAGAGACCTTTAATCAAAAATATAGATCTACAATTTTTCACACAGAGCTAATGGTTACAAAATTGAGAATGTTCAGTTATCATCCCAACTTTCAGTCAAATAACAGTCTGTGTTTATGTTTGATATTAAATGTACATAAATAATATAAAGACAAATCAAAGTGGCAACTACCATAAATATTTCAGTTATGTACCTTCAAACATTTACTTTAGAATTTTTTTTTTCTTAATTATGCCTGTTCTGCACTACATATCTGTTTTTAGATCATAAACTCTCAATAATATCCTTTCCTTAATAATATGTGTTAACTAACCCTACATCGACCATAACAACAAGCATCATACTTCTGATGCAAGAAATTTTAGAACATGTTAAGCCACTAATAGTTTGTCTGGTCTCAGCAATAATAAAGGAAATATATTTCTTCCAAAGTTCACAATTAACATTAAAATTCTTTGAGCTGTTTAGTCTGATGACCGTCACACACTAATTTTATATGTGTTGAGTAATACTATAAGTCAATTTATCAATATAATAATTTTATGGACTATATTTACAGAAAATAAATGAAGCAAGGAATGAACTAAAAAAAATTATTGATGAAAAGAAAAGAGTCCAAAAGCTGATTATAGAAGCAGATAAAAGATATCAAGCAGTGAAAACAAAACGTATTAACAGTTTTATGAGATGTTTTAATGATGTATGTAAAAATCTTAATACGTTTTATCAGGTACAGTTAATTAAATTTTTTTTGGCTAGTATGTGGGCTGTGTTCTTCCTGAAAAAGGAGGGTAATGCCTTCCAAAATTTGAAGAACTTCCTCCTCTCCTGAATGGTGACACTGAACTTCAATTTCATTTAAGCCATCAACTTTCTCTATTTCTTGTATATAAAGAAAGAGGGCCAGAGAGGTGCTCACTTACCTTAATTCAACAGTTAGTCCAGTCAGGCTGGAACGACATCTCTATCCCTCTTTCCTATCCAAATGAGTATATATATATATATATATATATATATATATATATATATATATATATATATATATATATATATGGAAAGGAAAGAGAGAAAATGAAGTATGATGTAGCTATAGGGAACTGAAGGTAGTTCTTCAAATTTTCGGAGGCTCTCAGCCTCCTTCTTCAGGAAGGAGTGTTACACCATTCCGTGCACCAGCCGGCTGCAGTGGTACAGCATTTGTCTACAAAGCAAAAAAGTGGGTTTGATTCCCATCTTCCTTTCTACTCTACACCTTGAACATATGCTTCCTTCGAACATATTACTATGCTTAAAGCATGTGGTTTCTTTGGAGTGTATTCCCAACCTTTGTCCTATATTTCTATCTTTCATCACTATCTAATTATAAATATAAATAAATAAATATATGAAGGGCGAACCAGGACTCCACTGACAAACTTCCAAAGTTCTTTCAGAGATTGTTCAGGGATGCCATCTCAAGAAGCCGCAAATGAGTATCCCAAACTCCTGGAATTCTTGAGCATGTAAAATAGTCAATGGTACATCACTGCAATCATGGTGGTCAACATTTTGAACAATATCTGTAGAGGAACAGTTCTGTATTTTTTACGTGCTGTATTATACACTGACAGAAGAGATTGAACATACTGTGATAAAAGTGTATATGTTTCATGTGAGGGTTGTTGTATTACTCTGTGTTGTGTGTTTTAGTTATTGCCTATTACAGGCTTCTTCATTGCTGTGAAAATATTTTCACAGAAACAAGGTTTTTCTGGTAAAAAATAACACAGAATAAATAATAATACACTATTACTCGGTAATAAGCCACTATAGACTGTGGGACACTCATATCAAAATACTCTGAATGTATCGCTGAACAGCCTCTGAAAGTTTGTCGGTGGAATTCTGGTACATCCTATGTAATTGACATGAACAGGTAACAGAGGTAGAGAATCAATTACTGGCTTACCTGAAATAGAGGATCATTGTCACCATATTGAATAAGTAGTTACATCTGAAGGAGGCTTGCACCTCCAAAAATTTGAAATGCTTTTTCTTGTCTGACATGATGACAGTGGACCTAAATTTATAGTTTCTTCAAATGAATTATTTAAATTTTATATTGTCAATCTTACCCAAATTTGTCTCAAATCAAATATTATTTCAGGATTTAAATGCCACAGAACTGAGCTGTACAAATTTAACACTTGAAAATGATAGTGATATATTTTGTGGAGGTATATTCTTATGTTTTTATGTTCCTGGAAAACAATGTACTCCAATAACATCAGTTTCTGCTGGGGAATCTACTTTAGCTGGAATAGCCTTGCTTTATGCTATTCAGAGGTAATTTATTTCAATGAAAATGTATAGACCATCACATACCTTATTAATTATTTCAGAAATTTCTGTATTAATCAATATGTTCAAAGAATATTATTGTGAAGAAGCGTGTCATTTATTTTATTTCATTTCATTTTATTTATATTTTTTCAAAGTTATAAATCATATAATATTACTTTAAATTAGTTGTTGGGTAGCTGGATCAGCATCTAGTAGATGGTGTTCAATAAATGTATTTCTATTTTGGAGTGGAGAACAATGTGGTTCTCACCATGGAACCACTACATTTGGTATGCTTGAATAATTAAATGCAGTTTTATATGTATATAAAATTTTAATTTTTTTATAAAATCTTTATTCTCAAAATTAAAATGTATTGTAGAGCTGTCAGAGAGTGCATCATCATAATATTTGCACTTACTCCTTCACAAACTCCTAATTCTTGGTTTTTTCACAACCCAACTCCATTATTTCTCTTACTTAGGTATTAGTTTGATTACATTTGAGTGTCATTTTTGTCTAATGTATTAATTAATGGACTTTGTTACTTAGTTGTGGAATCATTTGTTTCCTGAAATTTTTTGAACTATGTGATACCAGATGATACTTAATTTATAAATATACAGTTATATTACATTTTTTGTAATAGGTTAATTGAACTACAAAGAAAACATACATGGAACTGAAAGCATAAATACATTGTCTACATGTAGTTTTATAAGTATACCACTGTTGTATTGTACATTTAATTGCTACATGCATTTGTAAATAAAAGTAGTACGAGGCAACAGAATTTATTGAGCTAAATTGAGAATTTTTAAAATCCAAGAATTTGTAAATGTAATATGACAAAATTTAAATAATAGACATTTCAGTCTTCATTTACATTTAACTTAATAAATGAAATTGCATTACAATTCATTGTACATGTTTCACAAACCTGGTGACAAGGAAATTGTCATATTTATAAGCCATTACAAAAGCAAAAATAGCAATCCATCCATTCATGTGTTGCATCATCCAATGATGTGGCTTGAATCATCATATATAGAATACATTGAATTTTGGGAAAATTTGAAAGCCAGGCCAATGGTTTATTAAAACACATTTCTGCAAACTTGAAACTCCTCTACTGTCAGAGTACCTGATGGCACTGGAGATAAACTTAGCAGAAATGTTGTGATAAACATAGAATTTTTATTAAAGCAATACACCAGGAAAGCCTAAATTATTTGAGTAAATTTATTTGTTAGCTCATTTGTTCTTATCTGCTGTTCTTTATTTCTTTGAGATTAGTGATTTATATGCTGTTTTACTTTTCAGATACTCTAATTCCCATTTACTTTTATTGGACGAAATTGATTCTTCCTTAGATTCAATTAATACTGAGAAGATGACACGATTTTTAAATAAGCACAAGCAAAATGTAACAGTCCTTGCAGTATCACATAATAATCATTTTTGTGAAACTAGTGATCAGATACTTATGATTTGTCCTGATGTGAGTAAATTAATGATTGCATTGTTACAGAGTTAAAATTAAAATTATTAACCTAAAGTATATTTATCTGTGTGATGGCAGTTGCAAACATTGTATTTTACACTATGTTTTTCAATCTTCACTCAAAACCAATCTGTACATAATCTTACCATAGATATGTGGTGTTTCAAACACTCAGAATTTTTACAAAACTTGAAAGATAAATCTTGAGCATCATTAATACTTCAACACAGCTTCTTATTACTGACTGTTATATGACTTTCCATGTACTCATTTTCACTCTAAAGGTGAAAAAACTTTATTCATATGGTGCTAGCCTGTAAAATTTTTGAATATAATGTTTTATTAAGTTACCAGATATAACCTATATGATGTATTATTTGTAATTAAATTATTCATGTGTTTATTTAGTGTTTTACACACACACACAGTATACATATATATATATTTCTTTAATTACAGAAGAAAGATGAGTCCAAAAATGCAAGCAAAGTGATTTCATACTCTTTTGAATAATTAAGAAAAAACAAAATTTAATTATTTCATCGTGTGTAATCTTCGAAGTTGCCTGAAATGATTGCATCTTCTCACTTATATTACATTTTTTTATCATATATTTCACTTCAGATATATGTAACTTTGATTATTATAATTTCATATTATTATTATTATTATTAATTGATCAATTAAGTATATTCACTAATTGCATGTTTGTTGAAATTAAATAAAAATTCATAATATATTTGCAATAAAATTTTGAATTGTTCTATTAACATTTTGTTTAATTTTCCTACAACAGTTCATTGAGCAATCTGGTAACCTCATTTGAACTAACTGTGTGTCAAATGGGCTAATGATATTTCATTGAAATGATTTAATTTTTCATATATCGATGCAGTTAACCTTCGACGGTGTTGGAAATGTCAGATTTCATTGGGTTGAAATTTTTTGAAAGTAAATTGTTTTTGTGGACGTAAGGGGATTGAAATGAATATGTATGTTGTGTCAGAAAGCCTCTTACACTGATGAACTGTAATTATAAATTACACATAAATCATTCATTGAAGTTAATCTTCCAGGTTGTTGAAAGTGTCAAATTTATGATGTATAGACCGGGAGTGTTTTATGAACAATTTCTAAGCTAGCAGGTCCTCCTTGCGATATGAAGAATCCAATAATTAAAATTTAATGAAACTAAAAAATCCCGCTGGAAGGCAAATTGGAAATACCACATACGTTGTATGCCTGTGTGTTTTCTAAATGTGAACATTTGTTGATTTGTGTGAAGAAAGGCTATGTGGGCATGTTATAGATGTTAAGTTAATATCCTTTCTATTCCATGATACAATAGCATATAAAATTCTGCAGTTTAGTTGAAATTAAAAGAATAATAATAAATCTGTTCATTGGGAATGCTGTATTGGAAAGGTCAAAATTTTATATTAAACATATTTAATTTTGCATTCATGATTTATTTTATAATAAACTAGCTGGGTGCATGGAATTTCCTGGGTATTAATTTTTATAAGCCCAAAAAAGTATTTAATCAAGAAGCGATGTAGTGGGAATGCTAATTTAATCCAAACCGCCATCCCTTGGTGCCTCAAAAATATCACTGTACTTTAAGAGTCAAAAATACTCCCTGTAATTAAGAATGTCTTTAAAATGCCACCCCTTAAACTGTCCGCTACTCAATCCCAACCCATAAGCGGGCTCCCCTCCTTTGCCGAAATGGGTTGAAATTACACACCTAAAACTATCAATCTGACAGAATTCTCAATCAAAACACTTTTACACTAAAAAAAATAATTCGTGTTTTACGTATCGCATTAATTCCAATTGAAACTCTTTTTTCCAACTCTGTAGACAATTACTACTGTTGTGTGAGTGCTTATACTTGAAACATCTGCCTTATTTTATTGCTAAAATTATTAAGTGCATGAGGAACCCTTATTTAAAGGGGTGTAAAATCAAATAAATGAGACTTTTGCACATTTTTATAAAATCATACCTTAGACTGTATCAGAACTTCTCATATTAATAACACGTAAATCATGAAAAATGCAGTATTACAAAAGAGTACTGTCAATAATTTTTTGAGTAAAATCTGGTTAGACAATTAGCATTTCACCAGTTACTATGAGTGTAAAAAGTTTTAATGTTTCATTATTTAGTATATTATATAAAATTTAGGTAACATTCTGGACATGACATTAATGTGACGGAAATTTATTTTAACAGTTTAATCTAAATTGATATTTATTTATACTGTGTAGCAAAGTGAAGAATATATATAAAAAATTCAGAGTACTGGACCAGAATGACAGTGATTTTAGTTGCAAATTCAGTGAATTTTGTGTCTGTTTGAAATTCTTTCAGCTGTGATTAACTTGCTGTATAGTTTCAGAATAAATAAAAACACATTTAATATAATTGGCATTTATTTTTGTAAAACCCAGTGACCAAGAGTAGAGTGTAATAAAATGTTGAATTAAAAAGCAACAAAACTTAATTTAATGTAATTATTTAAAGCAAATATATCTAATTAATTTGCAAAACAATTGAAATAATGAATATTGCTTTTATTAGGCAAGGAAAACGTCTTCTTCCTGGGATAGTTAAATTTAAAACTTATGATCACGTAAGTAGCTGTACTTGGCACAAACGTATAAATTTTCAAAGCCACGCGCGAAATTTTAGCGAGTGACCTTGGGGGTGACATTGAAGTAACCTTGGGTGACCTTGAGTGCAAAAATGTCGAGGTGCACTTTTAGCGAGTGACCTTGAACTCAAGGTCACTCGATATTTTGCTCCGCATTTTGGCGAGTGACCTTGAGTTCAAGGTCACTCGATATTTTGCGCCGTACTTTGGCGAGTGACCTTGAGTTCAAGGTCACTCGATATTTTGCGCCGTAATTTGGCGAGTGACCTTGAGTTCAAGGTCACTCGATATGTTCGAGACGTCTTTCTTATGGCCATCATACAAGCCTTATTTTGATAATTACATTCACCTATACCTTATTTCATAGGTCTTCTAGGCGCTACATAATAATTTAAAGCAATTGGTTTACAAACTTTTTATTTATTAAAACTTCATTTGATTACAATCTGGCCAAGAGGCAATATTATACAATAGTTTTGTGAAGGAAAGCTCCACTTATCAGGGACAATATTACATCAATATACAAGAATATATCTGATGGCTTTGCGTTTATTCGGTCTTCTAGCAGCAGCGCAGCGGTGACTTCTAACTGGAGGTTCCGCCTCCTACTAGTGGTGGAGCTCCTTCCTCGTGGAAGCTGCTCCGCGATGACGATTAATGTACCTTTAACAGAGTAATATTTTGTCATTAGTAAAGTGTGATAGTTTGGTTTACACATTCATACATATCGTAAGTATAGCTCGAGAGGTTTCAGATGTCGTCCTCGCCCCTTAGGATGTAGTGGGGGTTGCGACAACTAGGAACTGTTAATACTATTCTAAAAACATTGACGCAAAGAAATATATTTTACTCAGTGCAGGTAAATTTTGTCTTTCTTTAAGTTATGAAAATTTTTGTAAGTACTATTATTACTATTATTGTACTTCTTTTGTTTCCAGTATGCAAAGTGAAACTATTAAACAAAAATTAGGAGGCAGTAAAATTATCCATAGCCAAAGTAGGGAAATTATTTCTAACATATACAAATTCATAAGAAGGGAATGTGAGAGCGGGAATCCGATAAAACTTAATTAAGTGTATCCAAGCTCGTGTTGCGGAGGCAACTGGAATAATCAGAAGCTTGCAGCGGATTTTAAATTAAACGAGTGTCAGAGTAGAGGGACCACTTTTTCAACTCCACAAAAGGTACGGTGTAGGGAAAAAAACAAACAAATCTGAAGTGGACGATTTTAATAAATGCGTCATTCGCCGAACAGTAAATGACTTTCATTTAACTAAAAAAAAGCGACCGACAATAAACTCCGTATTAAATGTTCTTAAGGGAAAAATTGGTTTTCAAGGTAGCTCTTGGACTCTCCGTATAATTTTACGAAAGCTTGGATTCCGATGGAAGAAATCAGGTACTAATAGGAAGTTACTGAGAAAAATGGGATTCGGGAAATGAGATTAAACTATCTCCGAAGTCTAGAACAATATAGAAGTGAAGGAAGACCGATTGTTTTAATGTATTTCCCAATGTGCTACTCAGGCCTTCGCGTCTGACGAAAGAGTTTGGGACTTGTTAAATTTATAGGGTTTGGGGGTGAGAGTGACAGGCTTTGTTTACTCACTTGCTGGGGCATTTCAAGTTTTTGTCGGAACGAATCGTAGATTTAGAAAGGTCCGAAACGTTAACACTACAGCCTTGCTTGTTGGATCCTTTAAAGTTAGTTTTAAATTAATAAGGTCCTAAATCATCTATACGAAATGTATTAAAATTTAATTAATGATTTTGTAAATTTAACTACATTCGAAGTCAGTTTATTGGATCCGTATATAACGTAAACACTCGCCTGCCAATAATTAACTATCTACTTGGACTAATTGTTAGCTGCAGATGTTAACAATGCGACCGTCCTGTTATGGTTTCTCCTTTGTTGTTGTATTGCTCTGGGTAAAACCTAGAAATCAATTAAATGTCACAAAAATTTGTTTGTTGTGGAAATCTAGAGCAGCAATCCCGTGGATCTGTTGCATAAAAAAATAGAAAAAAATATATACTATGATGCTGTATTGTTTAAGATTACATACCATCGTAGAAACTATTTAGAATTGTGAGAAATTGAACTGTAAGTATATCTGTTAATTAAGAAGCACATAGAATAACAATAAAAAAAATTAAATTGTATCTCAGGCTTGTAATTAGGGAAATCCACAGGTCCCGCAAACAAGGCCATGGTCGGTCAAGAAAGATGTGGTCCTAAATTAGAATAAAGTATGGGTCACGTGTAGATGAGGACCAATCAGGACACGGTGATTGTGAGAGGGACGACCATCAGCGCAGGAGAGTGAGGAGTCTCCAGCAACCACAGTGGACTTGTGCCGAGGACAGCGAGGATCACACATTCGCAAGAACCACACCGTGGAAAATCTTAGACGTTCCAGTAGACCTAACCCTCCTAAACCAAGTAAAAGATACTCTAAAAAAGATAACTCCGTCAAGGAACACGACGAATTAATCGAGAAACACGATTATCCCAGATCAGTGTATGCAGACGGATCCAAGTAGCGAGCGCAATCTACAGCAGCTCTGACCAGCGCACTCAAACACAAAATAACCAGTCATCGGCCCTGGCGGCTGAAGTGCAAGCTATCTACGTGGCCACTGAACTCTGCTTGGGATGAGTCTGTTATCCGGGATGTATATGCAATCAAAAATGGAACAAAACGTTGAACCTCATCAGGGACAATATCACGAAGATAAGGAATAGGAATCAAAACATCTGTCTAGTATGGATCCCTGCGCATAGAGGAATTGCTGGAAACCTCAGGGCCGACATCGAGAACCATACACAACGGAGAAAACGACTTCCAGTGCAACAGCAAGGAAATGTGGAAGTTCTGTAAAGAAAAACTCGAAAACAGGTGGAACGCAAAAAGGAGAAGGAAGAACAACAGAATAATTCACAGTGAACTAGTACACTACAAACATATAACAATTCCCAAAACCATAAACAGAAAAAAAACAGGTTATGCTATCTCGAGTAAGAACCCTCCACTCAGTTTGTACTCGTGCATTCTTATTTTCCAGATCTACCCAACCAACCTGTGAAGAATGCAGTCAACCACTAACTATTCTCCATATACTATTCTATCGCAGCAGGTACGACGACATCAGAAGAAATACAATAGCGAAACACCACATCGCAGACCTCTGTACTTCAATGACAGCTGCCTTGGACATCATCAATACTAATTGATACAAATAGTATTTTTAAAAGAAAATCATTTTTTTAGAGTAACAGGCTACATGAGAGAGGAAAAGGCGTCACCAGTCTCTCCTGACGAAAAATTATTTTCACAAAAGCTGGTTATATAAAACATGTGAACACCATAAATCTTTCAGTTCTTTATATAAACATTATAATAACATAAAAATAGTTAATATATAATAATCATATTAATACTTTTCATTGTTTTTAACTTGGGCGAATTTAACAAGAGCTTATGCTCATCCTAAAATACATAAACCTATTTTGTCTTTCAGATCAATTGTTGCTTCTATTAATAGTCTCCTCCATTGAATTTAAATATTTTTTTAAAAAGTCTAAATTCTGAAACATTATTCTGTTAATAATTCATTACAATTTAAATAATATCATAGTACAAAATGATCACATTTTAATTTCTTTAGATTTCAATTCATTAACCATTAACCTAATTTTAGAAACTTTCAAAAAAAGATGGGTTTACATTTTTTCAGAATTATACCTTTACATGAAATACTTGGATTATTTCATCTGATCTGAATTGTAATTGCAAGTCAATGGTTCCTCTACGGGAAATCCTTCATCACCTTTCTTTGCCAAAATTGGAATGAGATTTAGAAGCTTTATGTATTTCCAAATTAGGCTTCAAACCAATGTTATTTTAGATATGTTGACATTCTTTGCATTATTACAAAAACTAAATCAATCAATACTTATATAATTTAAAGTTAACTTTTTAAATTGAACAGAACAAATCCATTCATTATTTAGACATTTTGATAATGGTTAGTAATAATAAATTAATAACAAATTGGTTCCAAAAATCAACATATTCTGGTAGAGTTCTCAATTACCATCCTCTTTTCCAAACGAAAACAATGGTTTTTAAGCTAGTTAATTATCTCATATTAAGTAATATGATGATAATTTAATTTATGTCAAGAATATTCTTTTATTAAATCATATATCCTATTTTATCAATAAGTATATTAAGGGCAGATTAAATAATATGAAGTGCATCAGTAACAATTAAAAGATTAAAAACAACAAAAAATGTAGTGTCATAGTTTTACCCAACATTAGTTGCTTGCGAAATAAATTAATTGGACTGTTAGAAAATTATGTCAAAATTATTTTTAAGTCTCATAACTATTCAAACCTAGTAAAAAATATTAAGGACAAATTTGACATTTTAGGTAAGAATATTTTTCCAAATTAATTGTATCATTAAAAACTGGGTTAAAAGAACATAAAAACTCAAAATTTTGTCAAAACATACTTACTTAAAGAATCGTAAAACAGATTTGTGTAACACATCGATTTCGGATTTACTACTCGAAATTAACTAGAGAATAAAAGTAATTGATACCAACAATTTGAACAACATTTATGACACTTGCTTTTGTAATATTTGACAATTAAATTTGTCAAAGGGCACACAGAACATTGAGCCATTCCAAAACTATATGTTGTGAGAAAAAGCAAACCTCCAACAGTCTGAACTCTGGAGCTTCCCAGCCACAGGTACAAACTGGTGTAGAGTTGAGAAGATGACCTCAACAAGATTCTGTAAGTGCTTCATCACTACTTCGCGTTTGCTACTGAATTTATTTTCCGTCACTAATGACATTTGGCAAACTGCTATTCAGATACACAACAAAGCTAAAGCCTTGGACCAATGCTAACAAATAAAAAAAATAGTCTTTTGTGTTGATTTTATATTTGTAAAATTGGTGATTAATAACTCAAGATGACCAATTCTAATTGAAAACCTTTTTTGTTTATTAGAATTCTCTAATTAAAGTATTAGTTAAAGAAAATAAACAGACCTAAAATTTCAGTGAGGAGAAAACAAATAGAGTAATTGGTAACTTACTGAAACACCAGGAGATAGAGCTGTAAATCATTATACTGAATCACTTGCAATAACCAAATATTGAAATAAATTTATATTTATAGAAATGTCCAATTATTGATCAGGTAATTAAAACACTACATGTCTCACTCATTCTCTTTATTACACACGTGTACACTGTGCATTTACTATTTAAAATGAAAACACAACAGAAGTCTACAAAAAATTAATGAGGAAGTGTACATTTGGCTTATCAAGAAACTCTCTTCAGAAAAAAATATTGATTGAACATAATGCACAACAGACTACATTACTCGAACACAAACAAAACGATAGTCTCAAATTGGAACATGAATAAAATACTTCTAGACATTACATTAATTAAATTTCATATACATCTGTGGCACGGGACACTAGTCAATAACTATTTACCTCAATAAAATGGCAAACAATGAACAACATATACAAGTTGTAAAATGAAATATTTGATTTAACAGAATAAGTGAGCATTGTGACTGAATTTCAAACTGTATTCAGGTACAAAAGTCAATATAATTCACATTTTACATAATTTTATGTAATTGTACATCGTGACTATATTTCTACAGATGCTATTGTTAATGCTAACTAAAACTTCTAACAATTATAAAACAATAAAATTGTTTATAATTAATTAAAATAAAATAGGAGCTACAGCAACTTTTAAAAGCAATCGATGAAGCCTTTATACTTTTAACACACAATACATGAAATACTATTTTATCATAATCTTGACACACATCACAGGATCCTTTATACAAGGTTTCATTGATTTCATGAATATTGGTTCAATATTTACTGATCAGTTTTTTGAGACCACTCCAATTTTTATTACCTTAGATGAAGTGTTCTAATTTTATTCTTTGGTCGAGTTTAGGATGTGGAGCATTGTTCCTGGAGTTATAAGAAGTTTATATTTGTTCCCATTCTATGTTTTGATTAATGTTGGTATACAAATTTTACCAACATTAATCAAAACATAGAATTGGAACAAATTATACAGATGTATATATGTACATCTCGGGAAATGCCACTGTGAATACAACCTTCATAAATGAACCAAGGTATAAAGTAATTCTACTATATGATGATAGTACAAAATATCATTTTCAAACCAGATTAAGGCAAAAACTTAATATAAACTTAAATAACACAGAATCAGAAATGTATTATCAATTAAACGAAAGCATACATTTAGCAGCACTCAGAACAGAAAATTCAGAATATAGAAGAAATAATGAATGGTTAAATCAGGATATTAAAAAATTAGTAGAAGAGAAAAAGAAAGCGAGAATGAAATGGTTGTCAGATCACAAAATACACACGGAATAGTGTTCTGAAACATAAGACAAAGTCAGAAGTAAGAAGAGCAAAAAATGAATACTGGGATAATATATGCTCGAATATCGCCCATTATGCTAGATCTACAGAAGCTTGGAGAGTTTTAAAAAATGTTAGGAAAGCATAAAGAAAGAAAATTAGTATTCAGTTAATAAGACCATCAGAATGGGTACAACATTATACAGATCAACTTCAGAAAAATAGAAGCGAGTTTAAATTCCAAGAGATGAATGTAGAATCCAAAGCGACACTCCAGAAATAATAGAAGACAATGTAAAACAAGCTCTGAAAGAGAACTTTTGAAATATGGAGGAGGAATGTTAGTAACCTTTTTAACGAATTTTTTTTATAAAATTGAAACTGGAGAAGATATTCCAGATAATTGGAATATATCACCCCTATTTTTAAAAAAGGTGACAAAAGAATGTGTTCTAACTATAGAGGTATGGCTTTTATTGATTTAGAAAAGGCTTATGATAGTATCCCTCGTCATCTATTATGGTCGGCAATGAGAAATATGAATATCCATGACAAATGGATCAATATTGTTAGGAGAATCTATAATAGATTAGTTAAATAATAGATAGTTTAAATACAGAATAAACTAACAGAAGAATTCAGAGTGAATAAAAGCCTTAAGCGGGGATGCAGTCTATCACAAATACTTTTTAATATTTAATTAGATCAGGCACTTAATTTATAGTATAAAAAATGTTCTGGAATGGGCATTCCTACACGATGCTTTGTGGAACAAATAAGAATTTCAAATGCATGTCCTGATAACTTGTGTGTATATACTTTAATATTTATAAAATATTAAACAAAATACAGCTGTACACAGTATTTAATATTCATGAGAAAAATTCATTCATTTTATTTACAATCCACCTATTGTGTAAAATATTCAGCTTTTGTTCCCTTGGCTTGCTCAATTTCACTAAATCCATCTGACCTGTAACAATCAAAATATTTTTAATGTAAAATTTAATACTGAATAACAAAAACAATTATATTTTGCAGACTTGGTCATTCCCTTCTTTTACAAGACTCAACGATCAGTTAAGACCTTCTGTCCTGAAGAAGGAGCTCAGGTCCCCTAAAGTTTTAAATACTGTTTCCTCCCAATCTGACTGAGCCAACTGTTGATTTAAGGTAAATCAGCTGCTCTGTCCCTCTTTCCTATCCAAATGTGGTAGTTGAATTATTTGAAAAGTATGTAACTATAAAACAGGATTCATAATATAAATGTCATGTGATTTGAAAGAAGCTAGAAAGGCCAGCATAAAGTGTGAGAAACTTTAGATTTCTGGCTTCCCAGAGATAACTTGGTAGTTTAAAAGATTAAGAACCTTTGAGTATTCACCTGTTAGTCAAATAAGAAAACACATCCCAGAAAAATAGCCAACCTCAACTAATCTTGAGAATTAGAGAGAGGATGAACATTGGTCAGTAAAAGTTTAGTTATGCTGTGGAGTTGTGTTCAGAAGGACATGTCCAAGTTGAGTGGCAGATTTTGACACCGGAAGGTCGAATCTGCCAATAATATTGGTCGCTGCTGTTTTGGGATAATTTATGTTCTACCCGTGCAATAGTCGAGACTCCACAGTCGATGACCGGCTGGAGCATGGAATGCAACTACTTTCTGCTGAAAAAGGAGGCTAATGTCAAATATTCGTAGAACTTCCTTGTATCCTCAGTGGCAACACCGAGCTTCAATTTCAGGTAAGCCAACACCTTTCTCTCTTTCCTTCTCAAACAAATTATATATGTGCAAAATTGGTACTCAAATTAAAAAGATATAGTTTGTGGCTTATCTAATATTGAGAGCTTTTTTTAGACAGGAAGATCTTCAAATTAATGGATTAAGATAGAAAAATCTGCACTGGACTAGGAATCAAACCTTGGATCTCTGCTAAGTAAATGGTCACTCTAAATACTGATATATATTTGTCCACTCTGAGTTACAAGAGAGCTTGAGCTATTTGTGTTATAGCCCAGAAAATAGGCTCACATACAATTTACTTAATCACTTTCTTTACAGTCTAAATTTAAAACTTCAATGAAGTATGGATAGTGTGTGTGAACTGATCATATGCCCAAGTATTTAATTCAAGAACATTCAATGCTGATCTCAGTTTTGTTGCCTTTCTTTGTTTGATGGCTGTAATGGTCTATACTTTTCCAAATAAATTTGTAAGTCATTCATTATTTTTTGTAAATAACCTATAGCTAACTTTTTCAATTTACAAAATGTATTATTCCTTAATTTATTAAAGCATGTTCAATATATGATAAAAATTGCCACTGCCCACTAAAAATTAATAATCATCAATGATATGAATAATCATATCGAACCACTGCAGCAAGAACCAGCAAAATTCTGGCAAGAGTGGACTAATTGGATCACTGGGACCTAAGTTACGTTACTTCCATATTCAATCGCAATTTTCCAAGAAAATACAGCCACTTCTGAAATATGATCTTGACAAAGCATTGTTAACACATCCTTCTAAGATGTAATAAAAGTTTATCCTAGTACCTGAACTGGTTTAACAAATAATAAAGATTTTAAAAAGTATAGGTATCCAGGACCTAGCATGACTAAAAGAAGGTTAAGCATTCCTGCACATCATTTCAGCATAAAGATTGGAAAAGGAGAACTCTTCTTTTTAAAATATTCTACATAATCATAAAAATAGCAAAAATTATTTTCAAATTCAGAATCATTCTCCACCTTCAAATAAAATATAAAATACATAATATTAGTGTTAACTATATGTAGAGAAAATTTGTCTCCATTTAATTTAACTTAAATAAAAGTATCAAGAGTCTGCAACTAGAGAGTGAAAAAGTAATGACAATCAATGAAAGCAGAACTTCTAAATTATATACATCACTACTGATATTTTGCCTACCTCATCCTCTTGCATAAAAAACAATATTATACTATCTCACTTGCAACCAATACCTACTTGCAGGATAATTGGAGTTGTATGATTTGAAGCAGGTAAGAGTGTCAGAATACAAAGAATGTAATGTGATCTCTTAATCGTGAGTTAGAATTCCAAAAATTCATTATATAACCTCTTTAAAAAAATCCTCAACAACAGTTTTGCATATTCTAATATATATATACCATTTAATATACAATAAATAAAATATAACACTATTACCTGCATGAAACTCAAGCCAGAATGTTAACTGAAAGGGAAGTTATGTAATTATAACATTGAGAGCTGCAGCTAACTTTAAAATGACTTACTAGATTTGAAGGTGGTATAGCAGTAGAATAAAGGTTAATTTTTCTAACAGTAACTGCCAATACAGATATATCCTAAATAAAACATGAATATATTATTTAAGACACACCGTTATTTAGCCATACTGCCAAAAAATTGAACAAAATATTTACCTTAATAGAAGGCTCAATTCTTCTTTTATTTGTGTAATACAAGGTGGTCCAAAGTATATAAATGATGTATATATCTGAATAGCAGATGCACCAGCACAAATTTTATCATAGGCATCTTTTCCAGTAAATATGCCACCAACTCCTATTATAGGAATCTTACCTACAACAAACAAATTATAAGCTATAATTAGAAGGTACAATAAAATAATTAAGTAATAACCGGTTAGACTGGGGAAAATAGTATTTATATTAACATTATTTCTATCTATAGAGACTGTATCTGTTATGCAACAAGATATAAAAAAAATTGAAAAAGTAAATACATCAAATTCAAATGGCTAAAGTAGATTTTAGATGCTCCGTGTGACATAAATCACTCTCTTTTGCCAAGCCCCACCCCATGGTATTCTCTCTCTCTCTCTCTCTCTATTACACTGTGACATCTTCATTTAGAAAGTATAATAGCCAAAAATGTTTTATTTTTACATAAACAGAATACCGACGTGCAACTCAAACCAAGGATGTTGTGACATTGTAAATATAATTGATATGGACTCCGAAAATTTCACACCAGCCCTCAATTTCAGGGAAACCAATAATTCTTTCTCACTTCAGTGCCTATAACAATTATGTTTTCAATGTCACATAGTCAACATAATTACCATTTGTATTGCATTGCAGTATGTATTGATGGTGTGTCCGATTTCCAAGTCAAAATTCCATTTGTGGCTTGTGAATTTTGACAGCGCCCTAAATTGTTGGTTATTCATTAATTATTTCTCACTTTACCATCCATTGAGAAGAAGTTGGTAGTCCTAGCTTGATCTGTGTCAACATGTGTTGATCAGTGGCAAATAATTTTTCAACATTTTGTTGGTACAACTTCCTAGATCAGGAAGCTGATTAACAGGTGCAATTTAATTTACAGAGAAAATTTATCAGGAGACTTGTGACACATTTAATTAATAATGCTAGATTGCTTCATATTCTGTTTTATATGCCTTTTGACAAATACATTCAAACGTGGCAAGGACATTAGTTTCCCTGAGAATAGTGGTTCCAAAGACAAGTGCTATGAATAAGTGTTATTAAACTAAATTTATTCGGCACTGGTCCTGGTTTACAGGATCACATTTTACTTTTTCTGAAATATTTGCGAGTTCATTTGTACAACAGACTTCTAATGACATCATTGTGACATTGCAGCTGCTGCAACTAAGGTTTTCTGGCTGTAAAATATCTCCAGACACATAAGTACATTAAATGCCTGATATTTATCATGCATTGAGTTGGCTTATGATAGCCAAGCAAGACGTGATGACATCACATTCATTCACAGAACACACACTAATTAGGAGGATATTTCCTTCATTTAACACTTAAGAACCTTGAAAAATCATCTTGACCAAAATCTTTGTGCAGTTGAGACTAGGTCTTTAAGAAACAACCTCCAGAATAATGCCCGTTCAGTGTTTGAATGTGACATCATCACTTCCAGCTTGGTTAGGGTGGGGAGGGGAGGTAAGACATCACTTTAACAGTTCCCTTCAAAATTTGACAATAAATTTAATTATAAATATTGAATACAATTGGCGTGTAGAAAAATTCTGGTAATAATGAAACATGGAATAAGTCAATGGTTTAAATTACATATAGAGCACAAAAGAAAACCTAAGAAAATCATACCCACCACATGCATACACTAAATGCAGAATAAGATATAAAATGTATAATGCCTTAAATTTATTTTCTTTGTGAAAATCCTATACATATGTAAAAGTGGACAAGACAAGAACACAAAGAAAAGTGTTTTTTCCACAAATGGGACAGAAGAGGTTTGCCAGCCAATTGTATGTTAACACATGCAATTAGAAATCACACAGTGTCATTAGGACAGACCATAAAGGTAGTGATGTCTATCAAAAGATCCTAAATGATGAATTAATTCCTATCTTATAAACTGTTGCAGATTTACAGATTTCAAAGCAGAACTTTGTTTCTAGCTGAATTAAGTCTGCAAAGAGATTTTGTGACCAATTTATGTACTTTTGAATGAATTAGAAATTTACCTTTACTTTTATGTAATTATAATTATTAAGAATAATTGCATTGTACCTTTAGTTAGAAGGTACATCTCAGCAATAAGTTTTGTTGACACGTCTTTTAATGGCATTCCACTAACTCCACCAGGCATGTTTGAATCACTTGGTAAACCAGATACCCGATTAACTGTAGTGTTGCAAATGATAAGACCACCGAGATTTTCCTGAAATACAATATCACTATCAATAACATTTATTTAATAAAAGCAGCATTATGGTTCCAAATATGTTAGAATCAAACGTACAAAAAAACAAATATATGATCTTCTTGTTAATTAAGTATTACTAAAACTGAAGCCATTTAAATATTGCACAAACTATATAATCAATTTAATTATAGAACACAATTTTTAAACTATATCCAATATTATTATTCCAATTTGGAAAGCTGTGGCCTTAGTTACTCCACTTAAAATCAATGAATATTTGTCGAAAGAGAAGACAAAAGTACACAAAATGCCCATGACACTATAAAAACATGACCAGGCAATAAATTGTTTCCATAAATGGGCATGTTAGATGATTTAGGCATCAAAAAGTCTACTTAATGATCTGAAATGTTGCACCATAGATTTGCACAAAAATTTGAAAGAAACATTGCTCATTGATCTATTATATTGTGGAATGTGATCTATCCAGATGTATTGTCATATGTACTTCCACATATAAAGCTACATATTCCACGAGAATTGGGAGGCATTTACTATGTATGTTATACCCTTCAGTTCAATTACTGAAGTAATAAAAACCATCCATTTTGTAATGTCCCCCCCCCCCAAGTAAAAAGTTTAATCAAGAGTACTTGTTTATAAAATGCTGATATGTCTAATGTATAATGCTCAGGTATTTGTAGGAAACAAATTCTGAGGTATTTGTAGGAAACAAATTCTGAGGTATTTGTAGGAAACAAATTCTGAGGTATTTGTAGGAAACACGAGCAGAGTTAGAAAATCATCTAATTAAAAATCAATTGGAACTAGTTTCATGTTTCACTGATTAAGGAAAGTTTACAAATGGCAGAACAGTTTAGTGTCAGGTTAAATAGATATGTGATCTTCAGTGTATTATTTTCATTAATGAATACACTGATAAGCCAAGATTATATTTAGTTGAATGAAATTGAATTGAAGGACAGGGTTTCATTTATTTCTCAAATGGATATCATAATTGTTTTCAATTGCTAATTGAATGTCCTGTATATAATTGTCATCAGGACTTATTAAATCCACAGATATATAAAAACTTCAAAATGGATTCCTCATTATTCAGTTGTTTGAAATTAATAGAAAAATAATACTGTTACCATAGTATTTGTGATAATTTCTGCTATATCCTTTTTCATTTCTTGTGTAATATCTGGAGCAATTTTGATGAAAATTGGAACTCGAGTCTCTGGATTATTTTGCATATCATTAACCATAGTCATAATCTGAGTCATTTCATTCCTGTATTGTAAATTACGTAGACCAGGAGTATTTGGACTGAAAAATACAAAAGTATGGAAATAAAACAATTAAAATTCCTGTATAATATAATTACTGTCAGCAAGTATAACAAAAAATATCATGTACACCAACCTTAATGAAACTTATCTGTAACTTAAATCAAAACTTTCTCTACTTTTAACATTCACAGGAAAAAAATTTAATTCCAAGATATTTCAATACATAGTACATGAAAAATTCTGCCATGTTTTCATAAGGATTACCTTATCTCATGACTGTAGTTTCTAGTCTAATCAAGAGTTATCATTTAGTTTCATTTGTGAGGGAGAAAATTCATTTCTAATTGTGAGAGGAAAATACATTATAGAATACTGTGATTATTTAGATTTTCAGTTGAATAATTCATACATATTAATACAACATTACCTTGAGATATTGATAACTATGTAGTCTGCTACTCTGCTGAATTTAGCAATCCCATCCTTGTAATCTGAAACTGGTGCTAGTGAATCTTTATTGGCACCCAGATTAACACCAATAACACCACTGTAACCAGCTTCCCTCAATTTTATTATACAATCAGCAACAAAAGTGTGGCCCTTGCTATTAAATCCATATCTATAAAGTAAACATAATGTATTAATTTTTGTTAATTTATGTTAGACATATTGTAGAATAAATTAGTAAAATAATTGTTTAGAACTGATGACATATCACACTTAGGTATACAGGAAAATAGAAATGATCACCACTAGTAACTTAACAGGGCACTTCAAATTCTCTGTTTCACATTTATTACAATTGTAACACAACAATATTTTGAACTAAAATTATTTGCATTTTCTATCTTCATATTTACAGATAATTATGGGTCCTTGGACACAGTTAAGTTAAGCCTTCAGCCTCCTTCCTAATTTTTAATTACCAAACACGTGTATCCGTATTGCAAGGATCTACAGTATTGACCATCAGCCCTTTGAATACTATAATCAATTATATGCATTTCCCTCTAAACTGTGTCTAATACAGTTCACCAAGTTATGAAGTATTTTAATCTCACAACTTTTTAAAATGTAATGGTTTATAAGCTAGTGTAAGTAGTTTTCCTACATCCATAATCAAATGTAACTGACCCAGTAATTTATTAGTACCACAGTCAGTCAATAAGATTAATAAAAATGCTTTGTTTATGTCAAATGATCAAGATAAATGATGGAATATATGGACAAGACTGGTGCAGACGTGTACGTGCACGCGTGTGTGTGTATATATATATGTGTGTGTGTGTGTATATATATGTGTGTGTATATATATATATACATGTATAGTAAGAATGTGACATTGTCAAAAATATTGGTATGGAAAGGATAGAGAGATCCTCCGAAAATTTGAAGAACAACCTTCAGTTCCTCATGGCGACACCGCACTTCACTTTCAGGTAAGCCACAACCTATCTCTCTATCCTTTCCATACCAATATATATATGTATATATATATATATATATATATATATATATATATATATATATATATATATATATATATATACAAGAGAAAGCAGCAAATATGACAGTTAAAACTTATTTTTTTTAAAAAAAGTTGATATAAATTGGACATGATTGACTTGTATTTGACCAATGTATTATATATGTATACACATTATTTAAATACACTGGTCATAAAAATTATGAAATTTTGGATCACATAAAATAAATATAAATATTTAAATTGATAACACAGGGATCTCAATTGGAAACATTTTCCTTCTTATCTAAATGATCATAGGTTTACTATATATTTCACATTTGCTGAATCTTCATACCTTGTAAAATTCTTCATAACAGCCCTAGAAACACCTCCTTTCTGTCTTCATAAATTACTCAGACAATTTATGAGGTATGTATTATCAATTCCCATGTTTAAATGGTGACTCAGAAGAGGAGTTCGTGTGCTTAATAATACCATTGCTGAATTTATAGTTTTCAAGCAGGCCTGAAAACAAAAAGACAATCCCCAATATTTTCCTAGCTTTTTAATGTCTCTTCTTTTGTATAAGCCTACCAAAAGATAGACAAAGTCACAAGTTTACCACATTTCACACAATTCATTCTTTATTTTATCCAAATGAATACTCTGAAACAGTGTACCTTTCTGTATTCAGACTTTCCATATTTTCTCACACTGTATACATGTATGAATATATAGTTATTAATGAGCAAAGACTTTCCTGGTGTATGTGATTAACAAAGTGTTTTCTGGATTCTAACCAGATGATAAAATTGTTGTTCCAAGACATTTTTACAGCGATCACTGCCACCATCTTCAAGGAAGCACCATCAAAACATTGTGGATCAACAATGTTTTCACCTGGTTGCAATCGTGAGAACACTTTGTTAATGAATATAGTTTTCATTACAGTATATTACAAATTTTGGACTAAGGTTTCATTACTAATTGTATGTTAAACCATGTCATGTCTGCCAGTAGTTTTATTTTATCTCAAGTTTATCTGCATAAAAATTGACTTCAGAGTAAGTTGCTAACAACTGAAAAAGGATTCAAACCTGCACGAGAGCAAATGATATGAATGTTCAGCAATTTTGTCCAAAACCAACCAGAAAAATCCAAATAAAAATAACTAAAATTATATTGCTTTTTTGTAGTAAGATTTTTATGCTTGTATAATACAAAAGATCATTTAGATTCTTTCTCAAAAGCTTTCAGAGAAGCAGAAAATGTAACTAAAGTAAGCAATTGCAAAAGAATAAAATGATATTCAAAAATTTGTTCATTACAGAAAAACAGATGTGAACAAATCATTGTGAAATAACAATAAATATATTAAACTCAATAGGAGATCATTTATATGGAAAGGAAAGAGTGATAGTTTGTGGCTTATCTGAAATTGAAGTTCGGCGTAGCCACTCAGGAGAGAAGGATGTTTTTCAAAATTTTGGTGACTCTCGGCCCCCTTCATTAGGAAAGCAACCAGCCAGTGCACAGAATGTGATGCCCTTTCCTGAAGAAGGGGGCTGCGAATCACCAAAAATTTGAAGAACATCCTACAGTCCCAAATGGCTATGCTAAGCTTCAATTTCAGATAAGTGACCGACTATTTCTCTTTTCTTTCCATCCCAACTATTTATATATACATACAGAACACTTCAGGAAAATGGACGAGGTCAAATTAAAAAACACATTTATATAGAAAACAGAGACAGCAAAGTTGACTTCCCTAAAGTCAATAGTTGGTCCACAGGAGAGAGGGTATTACAAATTTTCGAGAGCCTGAGCCCCCTTCATCAGGAGAGAAGTTCTGAAATGGGTATTGGCCGGGCACACCGGTTCCGACATTCTCTCCTCAGCCCTAAGCAGAATACGTGGGTTCAAGTCCCGCCTGGGTCAAATATTTTCAGTCTTTCCTTCTTCTTCCATCCTTCTCTCTGCTGTAAACATATGCTTTTCTATGTGCGTAATTCTTCGCCCGAGCATATGAATTCACATAAAGCGCAATCCTCCTATTTCTCCTATTTATTTCTATCCTTCCTCACTATCCAAGTTTGAATGTGAATTAGTTCCTTAATGGATTCTCCTAATATTGTATTTATTCCTTAATGGAAGCTCCTAATACTTCATTCCCTCTACTCTATCCATTCCTCCACTAAAAACTATTAATTGTCCACAATAAGACTGTCTATATTTGCCTGGTCAGGAGCTTGACCCGGTGGCCGAGATGGTTAAGGCGTCTGTGTACTAAGCAGAATACGTGGGTTCAAGTCCCGCCTGGGTCAAATATTTTCAGTCTTTCCTTCTTCTTCCATCCTTCTCTCTGCTTTGAACATATGCTTTTCTATGTGCGTAATTCTTCGCCCGAGCATATGAATTCAAATAAAGCGCAATCCTTCTATTTTGAATATATATATATATAATTGCAATATTGGTATGGAAAGGAAAGAGAGGGGTGGTGGCTTACCTGAAAGTGGAGTGTGGTGTATGTATGTATACATACATATGTATATATATATATATATATCTATATATAGTCCGCAGCCAGCCCGTGCACGGAATGGTGTAACACTCCTTCCTGAAGAAAGAGGCTGAGAGCCTCCGAAAATTTGAAGGACAACCTTCAGTTTCTTATGGCGACACCGCACTACACTCTCTGGTAAGCCACAGCCTATCTCTCTGTCGTTTCCATACCAATATTACAATTATTTTTGACAATGTCACATCCTTACTATTATAATATATATATAGATGAAGTTCACATTGAAGGATTGCAAATAATTTCAAATTTGTAACTTCATGGTATCACCCTTCTTTTTCCAGTCACATCATCTTTGTCTCTTTCCTATTCTCATCAATAATTTGACTGTATCTTATTATATAATTTACATACAAAGTACAATTTGAATAACTAAATGTGAATATGCATTACATATATATATATATATATAGTGAGGAAAGATAGAAATAAATAGGAGAAAGGTTGGAATACACTTTCTGTTAAAGCATATGCTCTGACATACAATTATGCACTTAGAAAAGGATATGTTCTCAGCAAGGAGAAGGAAGGAAGACTGAAAAAATTCGGCAGGGCAGGACTTTAACCTGTGTAGATGCCTTAACCATCTCGGTCAACAGGCTAAGCCACGAACTAGGCAAATATAGACAGTCTGATTGTTTTTTTGTTTTTTTTTGAAGAGGTGAGGAGGAATAGACACCATAAAGTTCTGAACCTGGGTAAACTGGTTACTGATAACTTTCAAGGTTTGTGTTCTTCAAGGATAAAAATGATACAGGAGATAGAAAAGCTCCATTTTTTAAAATAAAGCTTCTGTAACTTCAAGCATATTGTTAGGAGTAATGGTTGCAGTGGGTCAATTTTATATGGAATTTCATAAAGTGCATTTTTAAAATTGTATAAGAAAGAAGATAATATTGAACTTTGTATGTAACAAATAAACTAAATTGTGATCATTATTAGCAAACTATCCCTTATTTCAAATGTTAAATAAGTAGCCGATTTAAATTTTTAAAAAAAAGAGAAATCATATGTAATGTAAGATAATGAAGAAAGCTGAACCTTGTGTAGCTTTGGGGTTAATTTAAATAGACAAAATAATATAAGGGAGCATACATTTAAACTTTACCTGTTAATAACTGCAAGCTTTTCGGGAACTCTGAAAAGTCTTGGAACAGGATTACCAGATTGTGGTTTGGGAGTTACCGATCCAATTTCTACAAATCCAAATCCCATTCTATCAAGAGCTTCAACAGCTTCTCCATGTTTGTCAAATCCAGCTGCAATTCCAATAGGGTTCTTCAATTTAATATTCAGAACAGAAGTCTCCTACCAAAATGATAACAAGTTTATATATGGCAATTATAGTAAAAGTATTCAATTTTAATACATTTAATTACCAGGCATTTTGAGTCATTATAACATGTCTTTGGAACAAGTCCCATCTTACACATCCATACAGCAAAATTGTGACACAATTCAGGGTCAAATAAGTGTATGGTTGGCATCAAAACTTTTTCATAGTATTTCTCATTTCCATTAATGTAACTTATTACACTGTAGACCGCAAATCCAATTGGTGGAATAACCAATGACCGAATTTTATTCTGAAATATAAACAAAAAATAATGAAAAGTTACATTATTTTAAATAAAGGAAAACCATATTGGCCAATTTGGTAACAAAGTATTAAGCTTAGCATTTTCTTACCAATGTTAACATTTAGCAGTAGAGAACAATTTTTCTTGATTTTTCCTAACTTCAATACATTCATGATGATGGTGGATACAAGAAAGAATATACGTATTTAAAAGCTTACTATTTCTCTGCTTAGTTAAGTAAAATAACTTCTAAACACAATAATGTATTATACTATGATTATATGTGTGTCTACATATTTGAATCTCAATTTTATTATTTAGATTTTGTTGGTGGAAACATCGTCATATTAGCAAATAACATGACAGATACAGAAGCCTCGAAAGTCAGTTCTTTAAATTAGACTTAACAAGGACCAAGCATTAACAAATTTTGGCAAAGAAGTAAACTTGAAGATAATTTTAAAATATTGTCAGACGAACAAAATTAAAAGCAAAGACGTAAATTTTCTTATGACTAAAAAAATTGAGTAATTTCGGGAATAAATTCAAATAACCTATCAATTAGAGGAGGGGAGGGGGTCCTTGCTTCATCGTTTTCATTCCTGTTCAACAAAGACCCAACAACTTCTTAAATATGTATCAATTGAAACATAATTGAAATTTTAAAATTTGAGCAGACCTTCAAATGAATGAATTTATTATTCGCGAAACATTACAGAAAGGCGTATATGTACACCCGAAACTTATACATTATTGTCAGGGAATTTATAGTCCTTGCACAAAAAGAAAACATACACCACAGTACTTACCATGATATTGGTATTTCACGTAATTTACTCATTTAACAAAGTAATAATATGTATTCGAAACTTTAGTACAGCCAAATAACCAATACGCTGCCGGCCTGGGTATCACAGTGCACTCTGAATATCTTTGACTTCACATTTCCATCAGAATGTGGCTGTAGCCTTAGAAACACATTACGGGCGTTATTAAGTTAAATCCGCTACATTATTGCAATATATTTATAGCAACTGTATATATGATTTCTTAAATAAGTAAATGCCATACTTCCACTATGAAACCTTTAGATGATATCAACCATGTACACATCGAAATGAAGCTCTTAGTTTTTACTGCACTTAAGGACAAAACACTAACTCCCAATTATATGCAAACAAACATTAGAAAAGTGAAGAACGCAGTCTTTCTGGGTGTTAAGAAAATAGTGAATTACAATTTTCCTGAAAACGTCTGTGCATGATGGTATCCTCCAATTCGAAGTAATGAGAATGAAATAGTTTACTTAAATAATGAGCGCTGTAAAAAGTTGGTATACCCAACAAACCATCAAAAGATTTCATGTTTCAAATAAATGTGCGTCAGCTGGTCTATTAATAAACTATAATTCTAATTCTGGAAGAATCGACTTTATATTCGATGTTATTTCTTATTGTAATCCATTACCTTCCGGAAATTCGTCCTAGCCCTATATATCAATTTATATTAACTCTTACACCATAAATTAAATTCTTTCCAAATGTTAGGATCTACTGACCGCTTGTGTTTTCGAACTCCATCACAATTTAAAAATTGTGTGACTTTGTCCCACTTGTTACACACTATTATATTTCAACGAAAAATACATAACATATTAAGCCATTAAAATCACAACATTCATAAAATAACATTGAGGCATTACAAATTTATCTCAGATAGTTCCCAATATCACATTTCTTAAACTTCAATGATATTCCCTTTAATATCAGTTCTTGTGCACTGTCAAATAATGACAATACACATGATTAATTTTTTCAAAACATGAAGGCACCACTAGTCAGTCACTTTTGTACCTAAACTTTCATTTATTTAACTGTACATTTTATGGGTTGGCTTCAGGAGGGTCAAAGTGCGGCCTAAAACCTACTTTTGTCATTCCAAAGCCAAGCCCATTTTACCTCTACTGGTATCAATTTTCTATGGGCGTGATGAAAAAAGTAATAATTTCCTCTTCCATAAAATCAAACTCTTTAATGACATTTGAAACTGTTGGGGAAATGTATGCAATTGAACAAAATATGAAATGGTTACTTTTCTACAAAATGAACATCATGAATCCATAATGGCAGCATTTTTTCTGCTGAAGAATATGAATATTTTAGGTTCAGTTTTCATATTCATTTTTATGTGGTTAAATTTTTGTGTATAGTCCACAGTAAGATATACAAGAATAAAAAAAACACATTATCCATTGAAATTAATATGGACAATTCTTGAACAAACTCAAAAGTCATTATTTCAAATAATAGAATTTGCCGTGCCACAGAAAGATTCCAAAAATGTGGTTGTGCCAAGCTCCATGGTTGTATATTATCAAATAAATATAATTCATAAAACTAGGATTCAAATTTGAATTAATCAAACTTCCTTAATATTATACTAATTATAATCCCTTCAAGAATTTTAACAATGCTTATAGTGATTATTTTTTATAGTAGCATGCTACTAGATTAAAATAAATAAACGACTGAAAATAAGCTGTTAATGTAAAATATATTTAATTGCCTCAATAAAAATTGTTACATTTGCAAATACAAGAACAAAATAATCCACTGCCATGAGCTTGCAACATAATTGAGGATGTGAAATATGTTCTGGAAAAAAAAAGCAATATAAGTACCGTTAGTATATTATATAACCCAAAAGTAAATGGCTTTTTTTCCATACCTTTCTCTGATGAATATTATTGCCATAATAAACTGAAAAAAAAAAAAAATTATTTAAAAGATAATCTTACCGTAATTACAATTTTCATAGATCATGCATACGACATTTTTAATTACAGTAACCTTTATGTTTTGTACCCAAATAATATCTTAATGAATTTGGTATCATAAGTATAAGACAAATTACATTCACCTCCTAAGAACCAAAAAAATAGCTTTGATCATTTTCAAAGGAAAAAGAGGTTTGACGACCAATTGTATGTCATAAAATTTCTTGCTTATGTCAAAAACTGAGGGGACGTTTTAAAAACCAGGTCAAATATATAAGGCATATTATAAATATTGTTTAATTTATTTGGGTGAACAATATTGTATCTTAAACACAGTTACTAGGATTATAATAAAACTGATCTGAATCACTAAATAAAAATGTAACTGCACACATAAAAACACAGATACAATTTCTTTACTCACTTCAAAACTGTCAATGGTGGTGCTCCAGGTTCAGATCCCTTACGAAACCCTGCAAAAAAATATCGATCTTAATTGATAAAGATCAGTTTAGAAGTCATGATTTCCAAACAAGATTTACAGGAAAAGTTATTACAACATTCCAAATTTGATTTCATTATTCATGTAATAAAAATATTGGTTGAGTAACATTTTATTTTTGTCTGTTTGAAATGGGAAACCTGAGAAAGGAATTACACTAAATCACCTTAGGACAGACACTTTGATTTAGATTGCTTAAATTTGCATTACTCTATTACAACTGGGAGTATCACAAACTGCATGAATATATATATATGTATATAATCTTACCTAAATATAAAATTGTTGGTATAAAAGCAATGTGAAAGAATCTCTTAGACACATCTACAAGTGTCAACACTCGCTTCTTTGTATCCTGACTCATCTTCACCATGTTGTAGGTTTTCTAATATATATTTTCCTTTAAGCTGAAATTATATGAAAAAATATTTAACCAGTTATGAGACATTATCCATATAAAATAAGACATACTCAATTCACATAGAATTGTCTCTATAATAGACAAAACATGAAATATATTATTCAAAAAGCACAAAACGGATATATAATCAACTATTAATTAGCAGAACAACATATCTCTATAAAATTACTGTCATTATTGAGATATTCATACACTATGTTAAGGGAGTTCCACACTAACACACAAAAATTTACTTAAAAGTAGTTGAAAATGTAAATTCGTAAGTATATTTCAACGTTTTCACTATATTAAATTTTGCACGTAAGCAAGGGGTTTTTTAAATGTTATGCACAAGTGCAATTTCATTTCGGAGTTGGCGTTTCCTAAAATAATCGGTTTCGTTTATAACAGACAGAAAAAAAGAAAGCAACATGCACGACATTTCGATGCATTTTTCAGTCATCTTCCTTGCCGAATATTATAAGATTCGGAAACCACGTTATTTCACTTTATCAACTAATGATGTAAAAGAAACGAATTATTATAAGATCAAGTGCTGCGCTCAGTTCTCACACTTCAGCGGAAATAACAAGGGAAACAAAACTTAGTTAAACAATATTCGTTGAACAAAATCACCTTTCAAAAAATCCTCAATATTTTATATTTATGTTGTTTGTCTTTAAAGATATGCTATTGATACCCCAAAGAATTACTTAAAGATACACACCTCTTTGTGATACCTAGAGTCGTGCTCTCGTCTTATCTTTGATTACGAGGATACTGATAAACTGCATGTACTGTATTTCACTATTTAAAATATACATATGCTAAATTAAAGTATTCTTTGATATCACGCAATTTGAAATGAAATGTTTAAAACAGGCTGCAACAAAACACTCCGTTTTTAACGCTAAATGTTTAGTAACATTTGCTATAATACTCTTATTGTATATAATTTGTATTAGCTCATGTCTGGAAGATTACAATTTAGAAATATATTCGAGCTTTGACTATGCAATGACCATATATTCATTATAGATATCAAATGAAGTAGAAAAATTATAAGGCAGTAATACGAACAGAAAATGATAAATATGAAGATTGAAAGGGATCTGGGCTGGAGGTTCGGAAGGCACCTAGGCAGTTAGACTTAGGTTGAGTGGAGGAAAAAGATCAGCAGAATTTTACCAGTATACAAATAGATAAACTGTCGGATGAATTAAGAATTATATATGGAAATACTGTTGCAGTTGGGGTATTGACATGTATGTCTCCAGCCAAGGAGACCCTACACCAAGGATGACAGATCTATGGAGGTAGACAAACTGTTACTTACCGGCCAATTAATGGACATTTTGAAAGACTGGTACGTGTATTTAGTTCCACCATTTTATTCTGTGATGGGTTGATGATGACGTTGGCAAGTTACACCGGAATTTGGTGTATGCAACAACAAGAGATGTATCTATCACTAACATTCATTGCTTCTGGTGGTGGAAAATCGGCTTAAAATATGTAAATCACTACAAATTGGAACAGATGCTTGACGTCACAGCAATTTAGATTTACTCATTAATTTCACACGTCCTCTAATGTGCGTACATGCCTATGTAAAACCTGTTGGTATACGGTCAAAAAATAAACACGGGAAACAAGTTCGTAAATTTTGAGGACAACAGTCAACTTGAATAGATGCGTATATGACTTTGTGCCGAAGAACAGTGAACCAATTATACACGGTAAACTCGTGATAACGTTTAAAAAAAATAAGGCACGTTTATATCTGTTAACGACAGAAAGTGTAATTTTAATATGCGAAAACGATGGATATATTCGGTATAGAATAAGTCTAGGTCACTTACTAGTTGGATAAATTGACAAGCTAATCGTTTCTTGGCTAAATGGCGAGGTACAACGAATAATGTAAGTAGTGGAATGCGGGTACTTTTTTAAAAAAAATTGAAAGCTAAACACAAATTTTTAGGGGTGCGGGGGTTAATTCACCAGCAAAAATTTGGCCTCCCTCCAAACAGTATATTTTCCAACAAACACATTTATTGATTTTTCTTGCTCACCTATATAATAATTTCATTTATTCTAGAATTATCCTTATAGCTCTAAACCAGATTTTGGAACACAAATTATATTCAATTAAACCAGTCATTAAATTTAAATCCAAAGTAGCAAATCTAACCTGTTTACATATTTGTAAAATCCCTAGTCACTTTGTATTTAATGATCACCAGTCCTTAATGAAACCTGGAGATATATGCCAACCTCTGCAAATGGATTTTGCAGAAAGCACATCTATAAGACAGATGCCCACTGTAGCAGTGAACTACAATTAACACATTATTTGAAGCAGTTTGTTCAAAATATTCTTCTGCAATATACTTTACCATTACTTCTGACAGGCCATTTATCTATAATATATCTTATTTTCATCATATAATTTTTCTTTCTTGGAAGAAATCACTCTGCACATCTGAAGTAATCAATTACTAGGTGTAAACCTCACACTTGTTACTAGAGGAGACACCTTATCGAAGGCTACAGCAATGTCTTCACCTCCGAGATCTATAATTTTCAATTTTTACCTACTAGAAAATGTGGTTTATAAACATTATTTCACCCACAATTGAGAAGTCGTCAAGTAAAATAATTTGCATTTAGTACTCTATCTCCAGTGATTTGTGAATGAAAAATTTAGTCGAGATTTTTTGGCTGTTCCGTTAGCTGATTTTTATTTATGGGAATATATGAATAGTAGTAATTAATTAATAACGCCAAACTCATTCTCAATATTTGCCATCACCAAATTCACTTTGAAGTTAATATCTCTATTACAATTTCAAATTATGTATAGTTCACATCTAAAAATTGGAAAACCGGGCATTCAAACTAGTCATTCCTACCATTTGATTAAAGGTTGAAGATTGCCATACAACATATCAATTTTTTTGTTTACATGATACATAAAGGTGTCCCAATTTCAAAAATTACTTACCCAAACACCATAAAAAACTAACCGTATAAGTTAAAATGTGATAGCCCAATAGAATAAGTATCAAGACACTTATGACATTTTAATACCCATGATGCAATAAACCTTTGAAGACGTGAATAAAATGGTTCATGAAAAAAAAATATTTCATTTTGTGTACAAAACAGCCAAATGCAAATAGGAAAATAACTAATATGTAAAATAGCCTAAATATGTACAAAAACATTATACACAACATGTACTTTAGAGCTGTACCCAGAGATTCCATAATATAGACATTTTTCATTACTTAAAACAAATGGTTATTACTACATCATGACAGTCATAGGGCCAGTTTACGAAGTCAACCTAATTGGTAGAAAGTTTGTCTTATTTGGAAGGTTCTTGTAGTAGATTTGCTTCCATACATTGTTCTCAACCGTATTAACGATATATACTTAAAATTATTATGGTAATGATGTGGGATTTTAACAAAAAAATAATAATTAACATTTGGGAAAACAGAAAAAACTAGCATTAAGGCAGGCCCATCTGAATTTCTGCCATAGAAATAGACCAATGCAAGCCAAAGTTCTCAGAGTAAATTACAGTCTTGCACTTATACAACTTGTGCCATAGCCTCCTTTATTTATTACCATCTTATTAGTAGTAAACAAATTTAATTAGCCCCCCTTCTCTCAAGTACAAGAACTGAAAAGTAACATGTTGGTGTGGAACATTGCTAAATTTCTTAATGCTAAACTTTTCGAATGTGAAGGGAAAGGTAGGTTAATTATTAAATATTGGTAAATGAAGAAACACATTTATTTTGTCTTTTATATTCAATGCAATCTAGGTGACAGTAAACAGGCTGTGGAGGAAGTCCCATCACACCACACCCTTCGCACCAGTTCCTTCACATTACTTGTGTCTCGAACACATTTTCCAACAATTTGTACAGGCTGATGGAGGAATGTTAACAGGTTGGCTAAACCACCCTGTCCACCACAAAGCTAATTCGATTTAGACAGCACAAGTGCCACACCGGACAGGAAAAATAATCTACGTTAACTAAATGATTATAAACATGATCACTGGGAACAGAACCCCTTGTAATCTAACAATTTCATGTAGAATGAATTGAAGTGAGAAATGATTATAGAGTAAAAAGTATTTGCTTAAAATGGCAAGACAGCACAAAACCCACTCCTAAAACTTAGACAATTCACAAATTGATCAATAAATCACAAACTGCATAACTGGGGATCAAATATTTTACAAAAATTTACACAAGAGAAAAATGTATCAGTTGAAATTCACTTATACAACCGCTTAATACATAAAACTGATTCGAGCTCTCTCCAATTTAGCTACTCTCTCCAATTCAAGTAGTGTTTAATGGAAAGCAGAAATGCAGGTTCATAATTTCTTGGATTTTAACATTTTCTTTGCGTCGTATTATTAATTTCCATCACACTCTTCACTTGGATGTCATCATGGTGACAAATTCTGAAAAAGAAAAAGGGCAATGCGTCAGCCAAAGAGAATGTCCCGAACCCCAACACTCGACGATGCTATGTCTAAAATGGACTGGAACCTTGGCATGTCTAGGACGGTGCCTTCTTTCTGTGCGACAAAGAAATGATACCGGAGCATGCAACACGAAAATTTTAGCCTTTTAATTTACTCGATTCCAATCCATTGTTAATAAGTGTATCTCTATGATAATTACATTTAGTTGCTGAATAGTGCAATATAGCTGTAGAAGTGCCATCACTCCAAATTAAATTAATCTTTATAATGCGTGCACCCAACATGAAACTGGCATAATTTAATTTCCAACTCTCAATATCAAAGTGTGCATTTATGTTCAAACAATTTAAAGAAATCTGCCAATTGGCAAAAAGGTTAAATTTGATAATATAATATTGTAATAAAAGACAGAAAACATTGAAGGTAAATGAAATATACTAACTTTAAAC
Source organism: Zhengitettix transpicula (assembly GCA_037074705.1). Taxonomy (NCBI): domain Eukaryota; kingdom Metazoa; phylum Arthropoda; class Insecta; order Orthoptera; family Tetrigidae; genus Zhengitettix; species Zhengitettix transpicula. Next base: position 60,871,521 of record CM073595.1, on the reverse strand, counting down.
TTAAGATTCCATTTCCAAGAAACCAATGTTAAAGTATATATTCTACAAATAAAAACCACAAATGTGCAATATATGAAAATTGTTGCGAACATAAAGAACATTAATTTTACACACTGTTTTACAATAGTAGGTCATGGCCCATGCTCAAATCATACTTCTTACCAGCTTCAAGTCAGTTTCACCATGCCGTGTTCAGCTATCTAACTGAACTCCAAGCCATACCATACCACAAAAGCTGAACACATTGTATGTGGCATTTATGATCTACAATTTATGTACCTTTGTAACATTTCCGTCAACATTCAAACGCAGTATTTGATACCTAGTAACACAGGCTGAAGGAATCGAGATCTACCTAACTAAAGCCCACGAAATATAAACAATGAAACATGAGTATACCATTTACAGCAATTAAGCCTCAACATGCACTGTTGGATATTTGCTATGAAACAGATAATAAATTAGTGATGTGTTTAATCTCCAACAGCAGGGACACCAGAAGAATTACGTTGATGCCATTCCTGATAAGTTATACATAAGTTGACTGTTTATGTTTTGAGAATATTATCACCACAAAACATTACAGTTACAAGACTGATGAGAGCAACTTCCTGACATACTTTATACATTGAAAGAATTAGACAAGACTTCAAGCTTAAAATTTATTTTTGTAAATCCCAAGAGATCTAAAAAGTTTCTTTACATTTATATCAGACCAAGATACTTTAAATAATGACTTTAGTAAAAAACACCTGAAAATAGAATCAATGTACATTAAGATGCACCCCATGAAACCTTCACCGCATGACAGTGAAAATAAATAGTACCAAGTGAAAAAAATAATTAAATGGTAGCAATGAAGTTCTCTTTAAATTTTGAAAATCCATGCAAATTTTATAATAATTCTAGTAGAACATCAACGCAACGTTACACAGAGAAAATTAAACAATGTTAAAAGTATGACAGGATGAAAAAAAACTTAACTTGACAATATTAAATCCATCCATGCTCTGAATTTGTACAAAATAATTATATAGTTATAAATAATTTCCAAATTTGAATAGAAGAATAATCATCAATTGTGTCAGCAAGAGAAAATAATAATAAAAAAAAAGGTTAAGAAAGCATGCTTAAATGTTTTCGCTCTTCTTACATTGCAGAGATTGAACCTGTAGTTGCAACTGCATTAAACTGTGAAAAATCTGAAAGGTGAAAGTGTGTACACAAAACAAAATGATAACATCTCCTTTCATCATGTAAATATATCCAAATTATTATTAACAAGCATCAATAAAACCGAGTACAGGTTGTCCCCTAGTCTTTCAGGGGGAGGTAGGGGTCAGAAAACCTCAAGAGTAGGGGGGAACTGTGCATCAGCACGAATTTCACATTATCCCACAGTTTCACGATGTTGCACCAAATGAAATAGTGAAAGAAATTTGTAAGAAAGATAAGACAACTGTATCTGAAACATGGAAAAATCACAAAGCAATAAAAGAGCATAACACTACAACAAAATTTCACAGAGCACAAAAAAAGCCTCTTCCAACAACACTAAAATGCCAAACACAAGACATTACCTCAATGTTACAAGTGCTAGAACAATACCAATAAAGCCTTTATCAAGCATTACAAACTTCTCTGCCCTACTAATCAGCCAGAATGTTTCATCACCAATCTACTTTGGCTCAGAACAACGTATGTTAACAACAAAAGGATTTAATGAACCCATATGGGAAAATTCTTAACCAATTTAAACCACCTAGAACAGTATCTAGAAGAGCACAAGTACATTAGGGGCAATTGTTCAAAGAAGACTTTGAACCATGCCATTAGTGACAACACTTGCACTCAACAGATAAATACACAACTTTTACATCTAAATTATAAAACCATTTTTCAGTTTAAAGTAACCTCAAAACACGGAATAAACGAGGTTTAACATTTCAGTAATGGAAATAATTATTTAACAAATAAAGCTGATTCAGACTAGCGGTTAATGAAGTGTGAAGGAAGTTATAAGCTGCTTCACGTTCTCCAATATCATGTTCTCGAATGTAACTAAAGAAAAACATGGTTGCACAAAATTTAAGTATGTAGAGTAACCAAGTGTTGTGTCAAGTGACAGAATACTAGTCAGTCATTAGTAGACTACACCTACTATGACGGTGTTCAGGTTTCAGACGGTTTGAACGATGCATGGCAATGCTTGTTTGGTTGCATGAAAAATGGGTTAGATAAGTAAAATAAAACTATACATAAATATCAAAATTATAAAAATAATCACTGAGAACATTATACTGGGGGTGCTTGAAGACAAATAACATTCCGAAAAAGCATTTTAAAGCACTGACCACCGACACTTTAGACAGCTTTGGCCTGAGCCCGGTCTAACGGCTACATCGAGTGAAAATTATGTGAGCAAGAGCATGGAAATCTGCAAGAGGAGAAATTTGCAATCAAGAGTGACCACTTATAAATAAAAGCATTATTGTGCATACAAGTTGGTGAAATGGGCCTCGACTAGTTATGCTAGATTAATTTAAAGGCAACATAATTTTAATAGATGGAACATTACAAAATGTTGAATAGGCAAAACGTAACCATCTAACTGTTTTCCTATCCACATGTAACTTTGTAAATAATTTTATTACAGACAACAGTTCTGGAGATGATTACGTCTAACCTAGCTATTCAGACCTCCAATTAATACTCAGGTGTTCTAGATATACTACTGTTGCAGTATCATTCCAAAACTTTATCATGTTGCAGCTCTGGATGCATGAAGCAAAACCAATCGTTTAAAAATCACCAACAATCACAAAAGCGAAGAATCTAAAGCATTTAATAGCATAGAATTGATTCAATCTATCACAAATTGACACCAGCGAGGGAAATTCTAAAAAGTTAAGTTAATTCCAGCCAATTTGCAAACTATATGAATACACACATATTGAAGAATCTCTCTTTTGTCTATACATTACAAAACAAATGCAAATTTTATTCACGTTACTTTCAATATCCATTTAAAAGAACATAAAATTTGCAAATACAGCAGAAAGCACAATTCTGGTACCATCTGAAAGGGGAAGAACGTATTAGCAGCCTAAAATTAGATGTATATGAAACAATCTTAAAAACATTTGTTCCCTAGTTTTTACCCCATGCATTATAGGAATGTAATTTGCATCTGCCTCCTCTATGATAGCAAACATTTAATTTAATACAGAAAAATCATGTAACTACAGTTATTTAATATATTTTTGATATAGCTGAAACCAAAATATATAGGACTAAAAAACTAGAGTCCAGTCAATGTTTAGAGAGTGTATAAGAACTTAGAAAATTGTAAAAGCTGTAAGAAAGGAAATCAATTGGTGTGAACACCACAAAAGCATTTTAAGATTAAGTTATAGTGAGGGTGACAGAAAATTAAGTGTAAAAAAATGTATCCAAAACAAAACAAAACAAAAAAAGCAGATCTTAAAATTCACAACTATAAAACACAAATATAAGCTAAAATTTATAACGTTAACATTACAACATATTTAGCAGTAACCCGTTGCAATGAAAAGGACTATCGCCATCAGAGTTAGCTTAATACACACATTGTCTTAAATTTCTTCACTGGCTACAAGCTATAGGTCATGAAACAATACACTAGCCAGATATAATAAAAAATATTAACATTAGCACTAATGCCTGGAGTAACGGAACTGCTTCTGAAAAATCAAAAATTTGAAAGACCCAGGTGTGAATACAAAACATACTAAAGCCTATAACATAAAATGTACATGCATAATATATGCTCATCTTATATATACATGAAAGATTTAAACAGAACTGAAATAAATAAAAAAGTATGGCAGATTTTAAAGTCATAAACTAAGGACAATTTAACTTCAAAACTGGGAAATATACCCCAATAAAAGTGCTCCAATCAACATTACAGTTATGCCAAAACTAAAGAAGAAACTATACGAACACCCACAAAAGTATGTTCAACATGATTTAAATAAAAATAAGTTACCGATACAACTGTACTTAAGTACAACCAGCCCAATCCCTACAACTGGCTAGTGTCTACTCTACAGTAGCACAGCACAGATTAGGAACTAGGGCTGGAAGAGGGCCTAAGAGTCACACTCCATGACTGTCGCATAGCCTACCTTCATAATTTACTTGTCCATCACCATCAATATCAGCTTCCCGAATCATCTCATCTACTTCTTCATCAGTCAGCTTCTCTCCCAAGTTGGTCATTACATGCCTCAGCTCAGCTGCACTAATAAAGCCATTGCCATCCTTATCAAACACTCTGAAAGCTTCTCTTATTTCTTCCTCACTGTCTGTATCTTTCATTTTTCTCGCCATCATTGTTAGAAATTCAGGAAAATCAATTGTTCCATTACCTGCAACATGGACAAACAGCATAAAGACCTGAAAATAATTAGCAAATAACCTACCTATATATTAATTCACTATCATTTTTAATTTTTGCACAAAATTTAAAAATTGCAGGGACATTAAAATATCCAGATCCAGTAACTTGACTACACATTTCAATCATTGTTGGACTTGTCACAAACCCATAGTATAATCCACTAGAAAAATACTTAAACTTCAATAGTTTTTAAACATGAATTTCATATAGCTTGGTCGAATAGTGTATTGGTACCAAAAATGTTCAGATATAAAAGCAACCATTTACAAAGATTACCAAGCTATACCCAAATGTTTTAACAAAAGTTTACAAATTATTTCGTGACAAAACATCAATTTTCTCAGCCTTAATAGACCAATAGAAAAATATAAATTACACACAGACAAAACCTAAATGCTCTGAAAATAAGTTTTGTTAAAATAAATCGAAACAAAGTATATACATACTCACAATGCTAGGAACTTTAATTTGGTGACAAAGTCCTCTTGGATAGGGAGAAAAGATAGAAATAAATAGGAGAAAGCTGGAAATATGCTTTATGTTAATGCATATGCTCAGGTGTAGAATTACGAACAAAGAAAAGCATATGTTAATTGCATGGAAAAGGAAGAAAGAAAATATTTGGCCAGGATGGGACTTGACCCCATGTAATCTGATCAGTACACTGTCTCTCTCCTTAAATAAGGAGAGACAGTGAATATATATTCTTCAGAAAGGAGCGACACACCTTTCTCCTATTTATTTCTATCTTTGCTCACTACCCAAGAGCCAATATGACTTTGTCACCAAATTAAAGTCCGGCAGTCTGCAGCCGGCCAGTGCTTCCTGAAGGAGGAGGCTGAGAGAGCCTCCGAAAATTTGAAGAACAATCTTCGGTTCCCTATGGCTACACTGCACTTCACTTTCAGGTAAGCCACAACCCATCTCTCTCCCTTTTCCATGCTAATATCACAATTTATATATATATATATATATATATATATATATATATATATATATATATATATATATATATATACATACATACATACACACACACTCCATACAGACAATTGTATCACACCATTTGTTTATTTAATGTAAATGAGAAAAACTAAATTATTTTGTATTTTCATATAAAATAGGATATGCATAACAAAAAATTTGAGGTCACTTCCAGCATGTCTAAGTTGACAGTTCACTCTAAAAACACAGGAATGTAAGTTTGGAGTAAAGAAACTGTCCACCTAAAACTTTCTATGTGTTATATGTAGTTATTTTAATGCAAATTAAATATATAAAACAAGGAAAGTTAAACAAAAACTATTTTGTTCAAAAGTTAACTTCAACATATGGCCAATGTTGAGTCAGTGTAAATTACCTTGAAGAACAAAAGAAATCTTGGGATAATTGGTTCTTTTAGCACATTCATTAGATATTTCATAATTCAGGAAATATTGGAGATTTCATTTCTCACAATATGAAATCTAAATTAATCATTAATAGGGCGAAAAAAAATTAAGAGACCAAGCATACAAGACCTTATTGTATGTTCTGTGATATGAATTATATCAGAGAGGAAAACTGAGTAAATCTATCAGTGCACTTTTATTACATAAATTATGAATATTAGGGAAATCACATTAAAACAGATGAATCACAATTCAATTAAATAGACAGTTTTAAATGCTTACAATGGCTATAAATTAACCAATGATTACATCGCTAACCATAGATTTTAGTGTACTATCATATTTCCAAAACATGAAAATTTTGACGTTAACAAAACAATTTTACAGTATATAAAAAGGATATAAAATGACTTGAATTTTTCAGTAAAATAAAGGGTAAAATCTTACCGTCAGCATCAACTTCATTGATCATATCCTGCAACTCGGCTTCCGTGGGATTTTGCCCTAGGGATCTCATGACAGTCCCCAATTCTTTCGTTGTAATCGTTCCGTCACCATCCTTATCGAAAAGTGAGAACGCCTCTTTAAATTCGGCAATTTGTTCTTCTGTAAGCTGATCGGCCTAAGAAAGAGAAGATATTATTACGATTTGGCAGACTAAATTTAAAAACTACGTGCAACTTATAGTTTCCTAGCAGGACCATGCTATTAACCGACAAAAAATAAGCAGTATAAATAGAAACTTTCAAGATATTGGACCGATCCATGGTTGTAAAGAAAAATAATAATAGTCACAGGAATAAATTCAGTTTTAAAACTTCGTTCGCTAGATTAATAACGCGAATCGCGAAAATTAAAAACTAAGAACAAACTCGTTCGCAACAAAGATGTTTGAAATGATTGCTTTCCGTGATAAATTTATTAACAAGTGTTTACACAAGTTTATTTCACGTACATAAACGCAAACCAAGTAAAAACTCAAAAAATCCCTTCCGACGGTACGCGATTAAAAATTAATCACTTACAAATTTAATCGACGAATGTCATTTTATTCAATCTAAGATACGTTGATAATCACTTTCGATACGTTCCACTTTATCCCGGTTGCGTTTATTGAGGTTTCGTAGACAAATCTAACGGTAGAACAGCAAACGAACAATGAGAAGCGTCGAAATATTTTCCAACGTTTCAAGTATCATCTAACGATAAAGAAGAAATCGAGATTCACTCACCATTGCTGCTTCCTTGCGGACAACACTACTCTACAACCTTCACTTGTGGCTGATACGGAGCACTCGTCGTAATGGAAGTCTCGCCGCGGAACACCACGATATACCTCCGCCTAAACAAGTATTCACAAATAATATATGCACTAGGTTCCGAATATATTTCGGACGAAAACGGCAACGTATAATTTAAATACACGTACGCGACGCACCTTCACTAGAACCGTCGTATCAAACACGAGCTTGCGTCGCGGATTAAGTTTCGCACGCGCAAGTGAATGGCTTTATAGGTGCAGGGTGCGGCTGTTTACAGACTTCCAAGAGCGGGCGCTGATTGGCTGGTGTGCACCTGCAATGCGTCAAACGGCGGCGTGCAGCACCCGGGCGCGGGCATTCCGCCTGCTACACTACGCCCGAGCGCAACCCTAACCCCTATTTATCATTAATTTACTTCCTCAATAAAACATAAACGTTAAACTTTATTTATGTGATGACATTTCGAACGTGCAAAAGTTTCGAAAGCGGGATATAATTTCGCATAGAAAACCAGTTTACTTGTTAATAATTAAGTTATTTTGGTTCAAAGTCCAGTAATCACGTAAAATTTGTCGCCCTGGAATGTATATAAAGACTCCTTCGATTTTCTCACTTAAAAAGCAATGCTGAATGTTCACGCCCCTGTGAATTCCGCTTTCATCTTTTCCGAGGAGTAAAAGAGGCGTCCTATCAAGTGATTTTTCGTTCTTTGGAACATTAAAAACTGCTTAGTTTTGAAAGAAGTACGGTAGCCACGTTGCTTTTTGTCGGCAAATCTCTTGAGGTAGGGGAAGTTTCTGTTCTTCCATACGACATGTTTTAAATTAGTAAAAAAACTTCAAAAGTTAGTAATTAAAAACTGAAAGGTGGTGCGAGACTATGGACTTCATGATTGAAAAACAACCCTTATTTGGACGACTAATTTTAAATCATTATCGAATGTGGTGTAAAACCATAAAATAATGCTCCCTGAGCATGACTAAACAATTTACTTCGAAATGTCATTCCCAATCTAAAAAAAATAAAGCACTAAATTTCATTTGGGTAATTTGTCCCCTTTGTTCAACCCATCCGGAGGCCCGCAATATTTCTGCTCCGACAATACGGGCATAAATTACGAATGTAATAGCAGAGTGAGCAAGGTGAGGATGAAAACGGTAATTACGATCGTTTATTAAAGGCCTAGTTAACAGACTGATTGCTGAGATCTACGTCTACTTGCGCCATAAGTGCAATATTGCTGACTGATAAATATTACATTGATTAAACGTCGTTTTCGCTTAATCTTCCACTGAGAACGCAATCTTATTTATATAAGAAACACCGTCATTTGTTGCTTCTTTGTGTTCTATCGCTCCCTAACGGGCGGCGAAAGAATTATTATTCGTCTGATTGAATGTAATAGATGGAAAGTTACAATCCAAGAAAATATTCCGCAACCAATTTTGACCGTATTTGGATGGCTTTGCTTTTCAACGTAGCTTTAGCACTTTCTATATCGGCCACGTCACGAGATGCAATATAATTTAACTTGTACTTTACCTCCAAGTTAACTATGAATAACATGTGGGCTATTCTTTATGAATTTGAGTGAATAAATATACTTTAGTATTGTGACTGAGCTGGGTCCTTTGTAAGCTACAATTTACAGATTTGATGAACATAAAGGAAGCGAATCCGGCCCTCTCTTAGAAAGAAAATGTAAAACTAATAAATAATCGGGAATAAATTTCAAAAACATCGTTTAGTAGTTAAACGAAACATCACTTCAGTACGCTAGGAAAGTATTTAATCATATAATCAAAAGACGTTGACATTCAAAAAATTATAATCAAAAATTAATTTCCTTCATTACATTATGTACTAAATTCAATGAGCTAGGCCGTACCGAGTAAATATGAGTAAATATGACTACCCTATTTATTATTCAGTTACCGAACAAAATCGTTTCTTACTAGGGTAAGATGTGCGGGATGATGACTCCGTTTTTTTATTATTTATGAAATCGATAAATTCATATCGAATTTATGATTGATAAATTCCAATTTATAATTTTATTTAAATCGTCTTACATGAAAAGTGCACTCTGCTAATAAGTTACCCCGTTAGTAATTTATAGATGACATAAACCGGTCAAATTTCAAAGATTTTAAAACTTGTAAAGATTGCCCTAGTTTTTGTAGAAGTCAACCCAAAAGATCTGTCACCATCAGAACCACAGTGTTTCAACGATATTAAATCTCTCTCTTATAAACACTCAGTTATTACTGAAAATATTACACAAATATAGGAATCCAGGTTAATTTTGAGAAATTCTACATTTTAGTGAAAAAAACGTAACATACAACTGAAGCAGTTTTGCGTCACAAACGAAATATTTGCGGTATATGAATGTAATTAAAAGTTCTAAGGGTCTCTGAAGTTTATCAGGTTTATTGTTGAATTAATCTAATCGAACGTATGTCAATTTCAATAACTTGTAACCGCTATAAACGGCACTGGACCAATAGAATTTTTCTCTGCTGCATGCCCGAAGTGACCAGAAAGTTTAGAATTTACATCAAATTTTGTCGTTGTAAGAAGACACGGTTACAAATTCATTTCAATTAAAAAATATGACGCCGAATTATTTTAAATTCGTTTGAGATATCCATTATTATTCCAACTTTAGTGGTAAATTTGATGAGAAATTGTGTAGGCAAAGCGATGCTACTAACTCCGAGACGATTATCCGGTTTGTAATTCCATGTTGTCCCACTGCCTTCGTAAATATTGTTCAATTAATCTCTCCAACTGCGTACATACTGGAGATGCCATGAATGAGAAGCCGTTGTTTTTGAATCGGGAAGAATAATAAATCTTGGACTTGCACCGTATTCCCGAAAAGCATAGATAAAATCTCGTAAAAGACGGATTAAATTTTAGTATATATTCTAATTAAGGATTTCACGGTTAATAATGTTATTTTGTTAGGTTTTTTTGGCAATAAAGAAAAGGAAAACCATTTTATACTTATACTACGTTGAATTAATACTGTCACAATTTTCGGATTGAGCTATTAATAACAACGAAAAGGAGTTCACTGTTCATTCGCTGATTCTATCAACATTAATCCAGTTGATTCATAAAACGGTTGCCTATTCTTTCATCTCCATTGAAGCCTTTGTGGAGGCATGAGAATTCTGTCAAGTGCTTATGCTCAAGTCACCTTGTAAGGTCGTTAGGAAACCTTTTTAGTATTAGAAGTGCTTTTCTACGTGCATTTTCTCTCTTCCCCACACATTGTGGCCCCCTCTCCTATAAGGATTAGATATAATAATACATTATAATAAGGCTGGAACAGGTAATGTTTTGTCTTTCACTCGATTAAAATAGTGAGCAAGTGCTATTACGGGAATGGAAAATTCAGACGAAATGGCGCAACAATTTTCAAGTCGACATGCCTGCTGGTTAGCTTCTGTTCAAACTTTCAGAGAGACCGAACACGCAATTGTTTGTTGAGGTTGGAAAAGCTTTGCTTCGATGTTTCCATTGTGGGTGGCTTGGCCTAATATTTGCGTTTTTAATTATGATTTCTTATCGCTTCAGTCACTTAACCTGCTGATAAGATTATGTTCTTAATGTTTGCACATTTGCTTTGAGTATGCCGTTGCTCGAAACATGCGCGCGACATCAGCGTCCGGTTGATGAAGCTCTCCGTGGTTGTAGCCTCAACGTGACCGAGACTTGAATTTTCTACTTTGTGGAAAGGGGCTTGGGTGCTATGAGCATGACTGATGTGCGGAATAGTCGTGTTATTTAGTAGGTTTGGTCGAAGAAGCGAATACTGGTTTGATTATGGCAGTGAAGAACTTGCATCAATGGCTGTCCACACACGAGAACATTTTTTTTAAAAGATATCTGGCCAATTTTAGAAATCAGTTGTTTGTTCGTTAGTGCAGGCCAGTTGACGTGTATCATGCAGATGAGATCTTCGCAGACGCACGTCTGGCCAACATACACATGTCTTTATCCCTTCATCTTCATCAACCGATATCGGTCAACGATTCACGCTTGGCGGAACTTGTTCAGGAGTAGTCTTCTGTCGAGGGTCCGGAGTTTCTGCTTCAGTTTTTAATATATTAATATAACTTCTATATCTCTCCTCTACACCTGTCATTAACACATTAGAATGCAAAAATGTGGTGGTAGATGGTTGTAAAACTGCAACGTGGAAAGGATTTTTTAAATGTGTATTTCTTTATAAAAAAAATTGGACACATAGTTACCAAAACAAATACATAATTAGTAAGATTGATATACATGTTTACAAGACTACATTTAATTTTTTTTTATATATAATTACGAAATACACAAGACAAAATATTCTACTTGTGATAATAAGTTTTATAAAAAGTAACAAAATATATATTTTTTAGAAAACTTACTTTATTTCTCAACATAGTCTACTTCCTTGGCTATACACTTGGCCCAGCCAGTTTCCAATTTTTTCAACCAATCACAAAAATATGTTTTGTCAAACTCTGGAAAATACTCCGTCACTTCTTCATTTGATGAAAATTTCTTCCCACCAACACAAATTTTCAAGTTCGGAAACAAGAAGAAGGTCTGATGAATAGGGTGGATGAGAAGTAGTGATAATAGTCTGACTCGAAAATATTTCGTGACTGCAAAAAAAAAAATTAAGATCTGGCATCGTTGCTGAAAAACCTAAATCTGACAGATTCAACCCACTAACCAGACGCTCTGTTACGTTAACCGATTAACGATCAACAATACAGCAGATGTGATTTGTACATTAAGAGCCAGCGGCAGATTTTGTCGTTCAGACCGTGATCTGTCTCTCAAATAAGGGCGATCAGGTCTGCCGAGGAAATTTGCTCGTGTGTGGCAGTCTACTGCTAGCGTGGGTTATACAAACGTAACATTTGTCAGAAGAATGTGCAACACATACGTATTTTGCTTTAGTAGATTGTTGAGTCTTTTGGTAAAGATTCCATTATATTTAACAGAGGAAATATAGCAAAATAAATTCTAGGTACAATCCAAGGTCTCGAACAGTAAAGAGAACATTGTTCGTCTTCAGGTGTAAAAAACCTTAAGTATCCGATCTGGAAATACCTTAATTAAACAAAGTCATCTAAAATAATGTATATGTATTATTTGTTTCTAATATATTTCTTAGTTGCAAAAATTCGTAAATTCTTACGTTTTCTCTTTGTAACACAATTAAAACGAATTATTTAATATAAAATTTAAGGTATGTGGCCGGTTACTAATAATGGTACGTTCATCACCTCATGAAAACAATCTGACTTTTCCACGAAGGAGAAATTACTGCTGCAAGAGTAGCGCCATGCGAAAACAACTCACATTTTGTAAACGCCCACAAGCAATTCAAGAACAATACGGAACAAGAACGGCGAAATTACTACGAGCTGCTGCAAAACGCTCTTCCACAAAACCTTACACAAATTTTTCTAGAACCTGTAATCGTAAACGAATGGAAATGAGGAATTTGAACAGTTAGTTGGGAAAATTAACAGCAGACTGTATAAAGTTGTGCTTAAAAACAGCCGCTATTCCCATGCAATCACTACTTATTACGTCTTTCGACACGTGAGCATTTCCATAGTTCTTTACTATTTTAAGAATGACTTATCCACAGGACCATTTATCTCCTTTCATTCTTCGGTAAAATACACCGCTACAGAAAATTTAATATATACGTTCGAAAATGACTTAGAATAATGTGCATAGGAATCTTTTGAATGTTGCTCTATCCATTTCGGTATAGCATCATACAAATTTCTACAAGACTTTCGGAACTTTTGTAAAAAAATGCAACAGATACTTCAGTTCAATCTGCGGCTGAATCGTCATATTCACTTATTTGCCTAAGAGATTTCTTCCACCTGTTTATGCAAACAAATAATAATGCCGCATTTCGACCCCATAATCGTGAAAATGGTTTATTATCCCTATTTCAACAATTCTTGTATTATGAAGTTGTTATGGGAAATGCGGACAAACTTAAAAATATTGAAGTTGCAAGATGACATGGGACGTAGATATGTACAATAAATTGTATACCATGAGAATTGTAAGATCATAGAACAGTTACATTTAGTAGCGTATACAGGCGCCTACATTCCAACGTATATAAATGTTTCAACGTAATATTAATCTCGGGTGTAGCATATTTAAACGCGAGTGAATACCGAGAACTGTTTATCGAACAATTACACAGGGAAAGACTTCAATCTTTAATAATATTAATCTAGTTGCAACGGCTAAATGAATTTGATCCGGAATTGATTAATCTCTGGGAAACTAATTGGAGAGTACCGATTTAAAAATTAAGGTTGTTAAACTATGTATGTATAAATATAGAATACACAAGATTTTGTTTAATTAATATTTTATCTTTTCTAAGAACATTATTTTACACTTGAATGTTCGCGATGGTGGATGACCACATATAAAATATGTTTAAACATAATAATTATACTAAAATATCATGTATGGCAACTACAATATCTAACAATATCCATATTTCGGTTAAAATTCCAACTGTCATTGGTAAATATAAACAATTACATTTTAAAAAATGGAGTGGTTAATCTGATAAATGAAGACATTGTCATTGATATTAATTTTTTAAGCTAGGGTTATACTTTCTTGAATTAAACTATTGTCTGATACTGGTAGAAATTTCACTTCAACTATTTGTTTTTTTAAAAAACCGTAGTTTTAACTATAAATTAAATTTCAGGCCGAAATGTAAAGAGGTTACCTCATTTTCTAACCGTTGTAAAATAACCAACCATTATTTTTCATTTGAAGACATCTATTTTATAATAAGAAAACAATGGATTGAAATTAAGAATATATGAGGTTATATTTATAAATATCAATAGAGACGAAATTATCAATGATAGAAATGAAGGAAGTGGAATTCACGAAACCGATAATTTAACCATATTGACAAATAATGAAAGTATAATTGTATGTTATTATCTTTAGTTTTAGCTACAAATATTTGAAATGTAATCAATATTTACATGTCATCTGACGAGTGTCTTTTGTACGGACGGGATCGTAAAATTGTTTTAACTGTGTTTTCAGCAATAGATTTTTAACCTCCATCATATTGTTGTCTTGAAAAGGTGTTATTTCATAACTAATTACACATTATTTCTGTAATTTCTACAAATTGTGATTGTATCTTACGTGTTATACTTCATAATTATGTGTTGGATGGGTTTGATTCACGCAGTCGAAAAAATAATAATAAAATAAACGGTTTTGTTAAGACTGTAGTATTGGTTTTTGGAATTATGTTACACTATAACTACCAGTCTAGAATTCTACATTCTACGTTTATCAGATAAACCAAGCGGGGATCTCAATTGTGTTTAATTACTGATACATGCTGTTACGCTGTTATGTATCTCGATTTAGCCATGGGAAGGATCTCTAAATTGGATTTTAGTATGTCGTACATATTTGAACTAAAATTTATGCAGATGAATCTTGTCAATGAGATTCATAGAGTTTCTCCTCGATGTTTTTTTTGTATAATTTCTACACTTTTCTTTATTACGAGATTGGAGTCGAATCCGGAGTTACGGATTTTGCTGAGTTTAATAATGCCGGTTAAGTTGTGGGTATACCCCTAGGAAAACGGGGTGGAAGGGAAAAATAATTTTCGGCGTACAAACTTAAAAACGTATAGTCATATTTTGTACACCTAATACTTAACGAAACAAACACTGTATCGGTAAAAGACCCCTATCACCTATAGCTGGCACTTTAAATTCATTCTACATTACAGGGAGTATATTTTACTCTTTCAGCGTAGCTTCAGTATTTATGTGACTCTAAAGGTCTCGGGACTATTTTTCAGCCTCTTAAAGTACTGGGAGTATGTCTGAAAACCTTAACATACCGGGAGAATTTTTTACTGTATCAGGGTACGGTTAATCTTTTTGACTCTTTTTACGTAAAAGGACTATTTTTGTCTTTCTTAAATGAGTGATGTATTTAAGTCTTTTAAAGAACCGAATGTAATTTTGACTCATTTTTTACTCTCTTAAAATATGGTAAATATTTTTGATTCTTCTAAGGTACCAGGAGTGTTTTTACTCTCAATATTACTGGGAGTATTTTTTTACATTCTTGAGTTATACGATGGAATTTTTCCTTTGGGACCAAATCCGCCTTCCTCCTCCCCACATCAGACCCATACTCACAAAATTGTCCAGTTAGGTGGCCTTCTTCCTGGGTCGTTGTTTTTCTGATGGCGACTGGGAGTCTGTATTTTTAATTCCCTGTCTCTCCTGCGAACACGTCAGAAGCCTCTGTGCGGATTTACTACCCGTGAATCATGTTCGTTTATCGTTCAGTGAAAAACCGAATTTAACAAACCTCGTCCTCACGCAAGACCTCGTTTTCATTACTTAAGACACGGTATTTCTGTGGCGCAGAGGGTTATTTACCCCAGTTAAAATACAAAAATAGTGCTATTCTTAAAGATAGAACTGTTACAAAGGCATGTTACGGGGGACTGCATATATTTATTTGTATATAGTGCAGCTGTATTTTATTTCTTTAGTTGTTAACTAATTTCATTTGCAAAAATTGGGTCACGTATTAGTTCCAAAAAAAATTTCGGATTAAATATTCCCAAAGTTGGTACAAAACCCTTAAACATAGATACTTTTTCTTTTGGACCAATACTGCTTCCGATTTTCAATGTATGGCACGCGAGGAAATGAGAGATTAATGAAGTCCAAGAAACGAACAAGGACAACTTTTTAGGAATTTCTTCTAATATTAGGCAAATTGATATTATGTTTTACCAATTTTTATAATTAAATCTACTTATTTTGCAGGGAATCTAATAAATAGAGCAGAGTGTTTGTTTGTATGTATGTATATTTGTATGTTCCTTTTAAAATCTACACCGGTGGAGCAAATATCACCAAATAGCGACCAGGAAACAAACACTGTCGGGGCGAGACGCGTCTACCACCCCCAGAATCTGGGGTGGATGGGGATGGAAATATTTAAACATGCTAAAACACTAAAATATTTGAGTCGGATAAATATTCTAGGGGTCAAATATATTGATAGTGTTTCCACTGATGTTACCTGAATATAATTTGCATCTCCTACACCCTGGGAAAAGGGCACCCTTAGGGTTTGGGGTGGAGATGCTTTACAGGAAAATAACGCGAATACAACCGAGATTGGAGTCAAATCGAAGGTTATGAATGCCACAGAGTTTAGTTATGAAATTCAACTTAGCATTTACCCCTCAGATGCAGGGGTAGCGGGGTGGAAATTTTGGAACATGCAAACACGGCAGATATTTGCGTTGAATAAATATTAATCAGGGTTAATAATATTGATTGTATTTCTACTGATGTTATTTGTGTGTAATTTCAACCCCTTTCGGCATGCGAGAGAAGCACTCTTATGTGTCGGGTGGAGGGGCGTTTGATATAATTAACGCCAAATCAACCGAGATTCAAGTCAAATCGGGGTTATGGATGTCGCTGAGACTATTTATAACAAACTGAGAAACTCACGGGGGTGAATGGGAATTGGCGGTAATGAGGAGGGGTAGGGGTGGAATGACATTACATGAAATTTCGCAATCACATTCGAGTTTCGAGTCGAATCCAGGGTTATATTTGTCACTGTGTTTAATTATGACATTTAACTTACAGTTTAACTTCCCCAACCGGGGATGGACGGGGGTTTAAATTTTCAAACAGGTTAAGCAGCCGATATTTGTGTCGAATAAATATTTTTCTGGTTCACTGAGATTTATTATATTTCTCTACATGTTCCATATATTTAATATAACCTCTTTTGGGATTTGGAATGGAGCACTCTTAAGGGTGGCGGTGGAGTAGATTTATGTAATAATAACGCAAACACAATCGAGATTGGACTCAAATATGGGATTATGGTTGTCAGTTAGTTTAATTATGATATTTAAGTTGCCGTTTAAGTGGAAATCTTCAAACATGCTAACACGGCCGATATTTGAGTCGGATAAATATTTTCCGGGTAAGAGTGATTAATAGTGTTTGTAACAATGTATGTCAGTAAAATTTCAACCTTTTACGGCATGAGAAAGTAGAACTCTAGGTGTGGGGGTGGAGGAATGTTACAAGAAAATATCTCGAATACAACCGAGACTGGAGTCAAAACCAAAGTTATGGATAACGCTGAATTTAATTATGACATTCAACTAGCAATTAACATCCTAGGGGTGGGGGCGGTCGGGGGTGGAAATTGTCAAATATGTTAATCTACCGGTTTTTGCGACGACTAAATATTTTTCGGGATCAATGAGATTCATCAAATTTCTTTACGTGTTCTCTGAGTATAATTTCAACCCCTTTCGAGCTTAGCAGTAGAGAGACCTTAGGGGTGGGGGTGGAGTAGCGCTACAATAAAATAATGCGAATATAACCGAGATTGCAGTCAAATCCAACGTTATGCATGTCACCGAGTTTAATAATGGCATTCAATTGGCGATTTAACCCCCAGGGGCGAGGGTGGACGGGGGTGAAATTTTTCTAACATGTTAAACGGTCGATATTTCCGTTAGATAATTAATTGTCGAGGTTAATATAAGTGATAATATATCTACCGATGTTGTTTGAAAAAAAAGAGATACATAGTGTTTCAACCGATGTTATCTAAGTATAATTACAACCCCTTAAAGCACGGGAAATGAGCACTCTTATGGGTGAGGGGTCCGGAAACCATAAACAATTTATAAATATCTTAAGTCACTATTAACAGCTCTCTGTTTCAAATTCCATTATTTTCCAATGCAGAAAGAGGTACATAAATATTATAAAATGATGAATAGTAGGATATTCAAATTTATGTGGCCCGCAAGAGGGAAAGATCAAAATCTCTTCAGGATAAAAACTTAATTAAACAGATAAGTTGAAATACTGAAGATGATACAGATTTTCATAAAAGCAGAGACTTAATAAAACCAAATTAATGAATAAGAAAGATAGCCAATACAGACAAAAAAGGGTAATATAAAATTAATTATATATAATATAATATAATATATTAATTATATTAATTAATAAGATAGAATTAAAAGGATTGCAATACTGATATGCATTAGTGCCGACAGGCAGAAATAAAATAACCAACTGAAAAGCAAATAAAAATGAATTATTTAATAATTTTGTTGTACGGAAGACGAGAAAGAAACAGTTTTTAAATAAACCAAAAATTACAGGCTCAAATCAGAGATGATTCACATTAAATCAAAGATCACTCAGCCATCAAGTGCATCAAGTGCTGCGATCCCTTATTGTTACGCTAAACCTTCTGTGTTTCTTATTGTCGTTACTCCTTAATTGTTACGCTGAACTGTCTGCTGTCCCTTTGTCGTTGCGTTTTCGTCGCTTTCGAGTTTTGTCAACCGACGCGTGCAGTTGTGTCGCTCTAGGCTGTTTTGAGCAACTGACGAAAGGATCAAGGATCCCAGAAATGTTGATGTGTGGTATTTATATTTCCCTTTAATGTCTGAATTCATTACCTTTCTTATTCATTATTACGTCAATCATACGTATTTTTTTTTCATTTTAAAACCAAATTAATATATAAATTAATCAAGGGGGAAACCAGTTTAGCTTCGAAGCAAAATTGTATTAGAAGTTGCAGGGTTTAGGAAACAATAACCCATTTACGATTAACATTTTTATATTTAAAAAAATTAAGCTGTCGAACCAGACATATATATTTTAAAAATCCTGTGTAACTATGATGTTTTGATCTGTATAAATATAGTTTATTTATTTTAAATGGAATAATTTATTTTGTCTTTCTGCAAATTGTCAGCTCTTTATACTGAAATATTAGACATATATTTTATTTTCACGTGTGTTTTTAACAATGAATATCCTTGACGGCCCTTCACAGACGATTTTTATAATTTAAAATAATTATAAAGCATCAAATCTTTAATTAACAACACAAAAAACGTTTCTGTACATATTTGTAACATCGTCAGGTTGACTGAGTGAAAGGAAGTTTTTTTTTATGTTTTCAACGTTTGCTTAGTTTTATTTTATTTTCATAATGATGATCGTTGAATATATCTGCTTGGTCACACTTTAATTAATCTCGAATTTAAATATTGATACAGTATGTGACATATTGGTATATTATGACTGCTGATACCGTCTTCTAATGTAACAATTTATATGTTTAACAAATTTTTCACGGTTACGCACCATGTTCAGATTTCTCGACGTTGACGTTTCTGCCGATCGTTCTCCATACTATGGCGCTGCGTGACGTGTGCGAGCTATATATAGTGTCGGACATGCTGCGACCTGATTGGCCGTTGAGGATCGCCTGACCACAGCGTCAAGGACACATGTTTTTCCATGCTGCGTAGTAAATGTTAGGCGATCCTCAACGGCCAATAAGGTTGCAGCATGTCCGACACTATATATACCTTGCATACGTCACGCAGCGCCACACAGGCTTAAGAGTTATTAATTAGTTAATAATTTACACCGGGAAAGCTGTCTTTCTTATTAAAATTCTTTCCGTTGTGAGAGTCTGTGCGTTATTTAGAAAGTTAAATTTATCAGTTTTTTTTATTTAAGATGCATATATTTAAAATGAGAACAAGAAATTCACGTGAATATTGGGAACTGGGCGAAAATTGCATTAGACACCTACTTTTTTCCCTTCATATTATAGAAAGCCATTTAATTGTGTTTATGGGACTTGATATGAAAATTTATGGAACGAATAAAAAAATGATTGACTATAATTTTACATTTGTAATTATTGTAAGTATAGTAATTATTGATTTTAAAAAAAATAATTACGGAATACGAAGAAGATGAATATAAGAAAGCCAAAATCATTTCGCTAAAAAAATTGATTTGCAGAAAAATAAATAAAATTAAAAAATAGTTTTTAATTTAAATAAAAATTAATTATTTAATTTAAAAAATTACTAAATTAAGTACCACATTATTAATTTAATTTAGTGAATTTTCAAACCTGGCCTATAACAAATTTAGGTATAGAGGTCGAGTTGCGTTACATAAAAAAACGAAAAACATCGGGGGGTTATGGATAATTGACATCTCGGGCAACGCCGGGCACTCAGCTAATATTAATTAAAATCACACCCATTACGTACAGTCTTAAAAATAATATTTTTACCATTTCAAGAAAATTTCAGTAATGGGATCTTTATGGTTATGGTTAACAAAATCGCATATATAGATTCTCGTTTCGTTGTAGCGTGTATGACAAATGCCATGCAGTTTTATCACCATGACTGTTAATAGTTGAAGGACGATTTCAAAGTTCGGCAGAGTGCAATTGGTCAACGGTCAACGGGTGATAATTATATTTACCCTCATCAAGCCACTGACTTTTTGCGGGACTGTTGCAGCAGATTTTAATTATTTGTATTTGTGTTTAAACGCTCGTAGTGTTTCGTGTAGAGCGAAGGTCTGGCTTCTTCGTCCTCTTTTATATCACCAGGGTTATCAGAATCGAGAAAGAAACAAGGCTGCCGAACAAATATCATCTATGAATCGAAAAGTCGTCGTGAAAAAGAAATTTTGAGTAAGGAACTGCGGGGAGTGACTTGACTATTTTAACGGAATTCGTGAATGAAGCACGTACATATCATTTTCTGATCTCTCTGCCGCGCCTGGAGGTGATCCAAATTTGAAATTCAGTTCCAATTTCGTATGATGTATGCCGTTTTAATACCTTAACATGTGTGTACGTTTTTATTTTCTGTACTTATGCGTTTTCTTTCGCGTCAAGATATCTATGAATTATTAATAATCATTTAGTTTACATTTTAATAAATTTACATTACAATTATGGCACTAATTATTTGAACGAGAGTACGTGAATAAGGAACTACTAACACTAAAAATGAAAATTTTTAAAATTTATATAGAAAATGATTCGCAGCATCTTTTTGGAATAAAAATAATATGGAATAAAGTTTGTTGGGGACCGTCACTTACGAATCGCTGCTGATATTTCTTTATTTCCTTGAAATGCAAAGTAAGTGGGATTCATAAAAGAAACCTCAGTGTTCTTCTATCTGTTAGTTTTGGGAAAGGAACGTGATTTTATTTCAGGACTCAGAGGAAAAGATATGATTGCTGCTGTCAGTACTACACAGAATATACGTTGTCATCTTCGTCAGTTCCGACACAAGAGCAAATTAATAGACAACTTTACGTAGTTAGTCATTTACGTCGATACCGACCATCCTGTTACAACCGCAACACCCTGACATCACAGTCTCCTCTCGCTGTGACCTCATGCCGCGTCACCACGTAGCTGGAAAACTTTGTAATAACGCAGATAGAGCAGATCAAGATCAGAAGAGAGCCGTTAAGGTCGACCACCAATCAGCTTTTTTTTTGTCGATGCTCACAGGCTATGTATAGGGTAATCCACATAGTGGCAACTCCCCTCTTATAGCATAGGAAAAGGAGTGAAAGGGGGGATGGGGAAAGATAGAGCAAGGTAGCCAAGGGCACCCGGGCTATGGTTTAAGGATCCTACCCGGCAATTCGCTTCAAAGTGATGCAGGGAAAACCCTTGAAAAACCTGCATCAGGTAAGTCGGGCATTTGGTACTTGACCCACGCCTTTCCGATGGCGGGAGAGGGGTTAGCTGTGGGTTCGCAGCTTTCCTCTCGCCATGCCTTGACCAATTTAGGAGGCAGCTGGCCGACTATTCCAATAGGAATAGCGGAGAACTCTTACCGTATGCCCAAGGTCTGCGACCCCGCAACATACACCTCTCAAAACAGGCCGAGATGTCTCGGCATGTGGGAATCTTAGTTCAAAAACCTGAGAGATGCGAAGGCATCCCCAAAGGTAGCCTCCTCCAGAGCTCTCTGGGAGAGAATTCTCTCGCAGGCTTCCCTGCCACCATTCAGTTTTTTTTTTTTTTGGGGGGGGGGGGGCAACAGGCTACATGAGGGTAATCCACTTTGGGCAACTCCCCTTTAATAGCATAGGAAGGGATTTGAAAGGGGGGATGTGGAAGGGTAGAGGAAGGTAGCCAAGTGTTAACTAGGGCCTCGGGGCTATATTTTACGGATCCTACCTGGCATTCGCCTAAAGAAATGCAGGGAAAACCCTAGAAAAACCTGCATCAAGTAGGTCGGGCATTGGGTACTTGTCCGACGCCCTTCCGAGAGAGGAGTTTGTTGTGGGGTCGCAGTATTCCCTTCTCCGTGCCTCGACCAGTTTAGGAGGCAGCTGGCCGACTATTTCAATGGGAATAGCGAACAGCTCTTACCGTATGCCCAAGGTCTGCGACCCCGGAACATACACCTCTCAAAACAGTCCGAGGTGCCTCGGCATATGGGAACCTTAGTTAAAAAAAACAACAGAGAGACGTGAAGGCATCCCCAAAGGTAGCCTCCGTCAGAGCTCTAGGTACATGCCACCATTCAGCTTTCGTGGGCTTCCGATAAATGTTAAGGAAACTAGTCCGCCTGCGCGAAATTACGTGGAATGCAACCGTAAATAACCATCAACCGTTCTCTTAAAAGAAACTTAGTTTCGCCTCATTTGTTCCGACAGGTTTAGGTGCGTGGGTTATGCGGGAGCTAATCTGAGAAACGTTCGACGTAGGTCCTTTTGAGTAACGACGCTATGCACTTCTAATGGTGGCGTCTTGCTTCGTCGCACGGGTATCTGTACTTGCTTGTATAAACCGATATCGTTCTTCCACACATTGACTAAGCCAAAATGAAAATATTTTGAGTGTCAATGGTCCCTATTGCAAATAAAGTGTGCGTTCTTTCAAATTATTCCCCCGGGGAAGTGAGTGTAACGTACCAATAGCTGTCAGAAAAAAACCTGATTTGGGTACAACGACCGCCGACTGGTCACCGTTGAAATATTTGCCTTTATTATCGGAACGTCGATGTACGTCATACCCGAAAATTGAGAAGCGTCTACCTGGTACCTTCGTAACCGAATATAGGAAATCTCTAAAGAATTATTGCGTCGTACTAGAGGTCGATATAAAACGTAATTTAGAGTAAAGCAAATAGTTTGAAGGCGATGTGAACGTGAGAAACATGTCATTTGCCGCAAAACAAGAGTGGAAGGGTGAGGGAAGTTCCGCATTGATCCCTGCAGCTGTGCGTCCGTTCCGAGCCGCCACTGCGGGACCCAGGCCGTGCCGAGCCGAGCCAAGCTCTGTCTTAGTTTACTGCAAAAACGTGTTCACATTATCCGGAAATGCACTGATTCATTTTCTCACCGGTGTATTAATATTATTTCTTGTTTTATTTAACACATGTGGTCATTTCTGCAAAATTACGTACGAGCTCCAATATGCTTTTTACGCTCATTCCAGACTTGGCTTTCGTTTTCAATGTCTTCTATAATTCGTTAAAACCTGCCCTTTTCTCATTCCTGAAAGAGTCTCTCAATCCACTTCTATCCACCATTTTTACCATTCATCAAAAAAAAATCTTTTTTCATATTTTTCAAGCTATCCAAGGATTGTACAAATTCCATTTGGAAACGAATCAGCCGTAATAGCGATTTAAACGCAACATTGCTTTAAATCCCTCTGATCTCTTCTTAAACAGTTTGTTTTCAAAATACTGTACTTCCCACACTTTAAACACCACCGGTTAAACAGGAATCTGTTTGAAGTAACGACAAAAGTCATCTCCTTTACAATATAGTCCTTTGTTCTATACGAAAAGCGTATTTTTCATTTTTTCGAACACCATAAATTTACTTATTTTGAGTTAATTTAATGTGCGATAAGGTCCAATTTAAAAAATTATTTAAATCACGCATACATAAATTTAATTTACCTATGTACCATGAAATCATCAGCATATAATTTATGCCAAGCAACAATTAATGAATAATGTAATAACTTCAAATGTTATTCTGAGCTGTGAGTTTAGGCGTATTTAAAAAAGGGGTAATCATCTCTGTAAAGGTTAGAATTTGAGCCATGTTTAGATTAGATTAGTCGTTTAACGTGAATCATTGTGAGAATCAAGGTTGCAAGGAGTCAAGTAGTACATTGTTCTTTTTTTTCGAAGAAAAATTAATGAGTGACTCATTTTAGTTATATTACATGCGTATTGCATGTTTAAATTATAGTAGTAATTATGTAGTAAATATAAGTAGAGTTCCCACCTGCAGCAAGCAATACACTTTTGGTAAAGAGGGCATATTTTACTTATTACAATGTATGTAATGCAGTTTTAATATTAACTTTCCTCCATTATTCCCATTTTGTAGATATGAATCATAAATATCCAGAAAATTCTAAACTTAACTTTCAAGGTAATTGCGAGTTTCTAATTAGACAACTTCTGAAGTGGTAACAATTGTACTCGCAAATAAGTGACTGTTTCTATGGCCGCGGTTTAAGACAACCAGGAAGTCACATGTTTGCAGGTTCAGTTCGTACCTCGAAAATATAATTTGTTTAGATTTGACATATAACGAAGTAAAAGTATTGTCTTTAAACGGCAAGTGTGTAGTTAAATTAAAGGTAAATATTTTGGTGCCGTTTTGTTTATGTAGAAAATACAAAATTCTTCCAATGTAACTAAAGTCAACACAAGAAATTTTCATTAATCATCTTTATGAAAACGGAATCGTAAATTATATACTAAAACATATCGTTAAACACGTTTGGAGTTAAACCTAGTTTCTGTAAATAAATGGATTATGAATAAAATTATTGGCAATGTTTCGGTAAGAAGTATTTAATGACAACACAACCCATGAACTTTTTTCTCCTGCATTTGGTATCTCGTCCCGGTTACGAGTGTTCTGGATTCAACTTTGCCGATGTATCCTTCGGATCCTGGTTCTTCGACTCTTTTGAAACTAATATGATTTAAGTAATGTTCCGTTTACATATGCTCGTTATTAAATACGTCTAATAAGAAAGATTTATAGTTGTACTAAAATAAAATAAACAATTTTTGTGTAGTGTAGCTTTAGATAAGATAGTTAATTATGCTCTAGAAGAGAAAGTGAACTAAGTTAAGCTAAAACACTGGCAATGGACGGGTAAGATGAACGATCATTCACGTGTTGCGTATCATTTTCACAGAAAATCAAACTTCTGCAGAATCTGAAGTCAGTGAAAACGGTTTTATTATATCCATTCATATTTTCTGAGCACGTTCGAATAGTGTGATCGACAAGTCATTCATCACTGGTTTTTAACCCACAATCATGTAAGCCTGACGGCAGACGAGCCACTCAATTGACACATCATTTGTTACAAATTTATAACTTAGCGTACGATGATATTCTTGAAAGATTTCCATGAATCTCTTTCGTGTTTTAAGTCTAGTACACAGTAACTGAAAATGTGTAAATTATACTTTATTTACGAAACCAACGCAGTATAAATTCATTATCTTCGCCCAGATAGTACGCGGCGATCGATGAAAGGTTCTGGTCTACTCTTGGAAGTTCCAATTTCATACGTAACATTGGAATCACTTTTGACGAGACCGTTGTGTGTTTATTTCCCTACCAATTTTCGCTCAATATTCTCTACATAAACACCATGTTATGAGTCTGAGAAGATTAAGTACTAATCGACGCATTATGCCCCTCGAGGCTGTAGTTTACTTACAATCGAGAACTATGAAAAATTATTCATTAAAAATTTCGTCACGTATTTAATCTATCTCTTGGTGGTACATACATGAAATGATTGACTATACCTAGATATATATGAATGCATATAATCATATTATATGCTATCTTGCGATCTTAACTCAGAATTAAGTATAAAATATACTTTTAATTTCGTAAGGCACTCCTGTACGCATCGGTTAGTGATTTTTTAAATGAAATATTCTGCTTCAATAAAGCCTCCAAGTATCTTCGAATAAGCAGAACATTTCGGAAAAAGGTGTGCAAGTGAATATGTATGTTTTGAAATGAATAAAGTCCGTTTGTAATACCGATCATTATCTAAATTTATTTTATGTTAAGACGTACAACTACCTTCGAATCTTGTACATTGTTCTAAACAAGAAAAACTAATCTCATTCCATTCATTTTATTATCGGTCAACTTGCCTGTTGAGTTTTTCGGCACGTTAGCGCGGCAATTATATGCTGTCAGCCTGTCTGAAATGAGCCTCCCGTCACCGAGAGCAATATCGATCACGAAAATGTATTATGAAGTGGGATGTCAGCGGAGGAATTGCTTGCTGGAAGGCACAGGCGTCAAATAATCACGTCTCCGATTGAAAGCTTGTCTGAAGTACCGATGCGATGTGGCCTGCGGACCACGATGACTAGCATCAACGTCTGCATGCTTCACTTTCAACGGATATATTGAGATAGTGGTCAGCTCGTCGATAGCCACAGAGGTCTAGTAAGCTAAATAGAAGCTAAGTATTGTGAAAAGGAACATTTCCGGCCCTGTCATTCGTATTTACATAATGACATTTACGAGAAAAATATTTATGGGATGTTGTCAGTAGTTGCAGTAACAATTTTTAAATAGCCCTAGAAATATATATATATATATATATTTATTTGATATTTAAAGTAATTATTCCTCTTTCAGCACTATTGTGCTCTATGATAACAACGCTGAGTACCTAGGCATGACTCTAGACACAAAATTTAGGTGGAAAGTGGCTGATGAAACAAATCTGAATTAAGCATAAAATATAGACAATACTATTGGCTAATTGGAAGAAACTCTAAACTTTCAATTTCCAACAAACTAGTGATTTACAGTCATATATAGAAACCAACGTGGATCTACGGTATTCACCTTTGGGTCTGTGCCTGTGACACAAAAATTTCAAACTTAAGTGTTAAGAAACATCGTGAATATTCCTTGTATATCTGAAATGCAGATCTCCAAATTCGAAACATAAAAGAAGAAATAAAAAGGTATGCTGGGAAACGTGAAGCTAGGCTTCACCTCCACATCAACACAGTGGTCCGACAACTTCTGGAAAATCAACACCGTACCAGAAGACAACCAGCTGATCATGTGTAAAGTGCAGTATATAAAAGCAGAGCACAAGACCAGAAAAATCTAGAAGACAACAATGAATAGACTCCTGTCGTGAAGTATGTAGTTTAAGATTTTTAGAGGTAAATTAATGTAAAATACTAGTTCTAAAGGCAGGCGCAACAGCTGATATATAAATAAATAATTCTTCTTTCCGTACCATCAGTGAAATATTTTCCCCGATTTAAATGTTTGGTGACGCTGGAATGGAAAAACAATTTGTGCATGAAAATGATTACTAATTGCAAAATTGGTAAATGTTTTATTGGCGGTATCAGCTTGGAATTCTTCTAGGTTCCTTTACTCACTTTTATCTCGTGACTGACCTTCAGTTACACATCGGAGTTCTTTTAGGCTACCAGATGCCTCCAGAAGACTGCGATTTAGGTCTTCAAAAAAAATTTCCGGCTTAGTTGACAATTTGAGAAATTCAGACCTATTTGTTGGTTAAACTGGTTGGATTATCCCGGAGTGATTGAACCAACGTCTTATTAGTGGATGAAACTTCTTTTAAAAATTTGCGCGGATCTTCAGAGATATTATTTTAGTGGTCGATGAATTATGAGAGGAGAGGAGAGTAAGAAATTTGATGATGTGATATAAAGTGGGAGTGATAAAGCAGGAAAGGGAAAAAATCTGTTTGTATTAAGGGGAGAGTCATATAAATTCAGGTAGTAAGCATGAGAGTTTTTTAGTCGTCTCAGAGAGAGATGTGTATGTAATTCTGATTATGCTTACCACTTTCTGAATTCGCTTCTTCATCTCCAAATCGGCCAACGCAACGACAGAATAAAATTAGTGTGATCCATCAATTAATCAGTCGTTAAATTTCTAATCCAACGTGGACTTGTTCAAGTAATGGCGAGAGCACCATTTCCTCCAATAGTTAAAATATTTTACCCGTGATGATGTTCAGGTTTATTTTAGACGTGGTTACACATGCTCAGAAATGACTAAGGTGTGATTTGCACGTTCAATGACGAATCCTCTTCGTAGCGGACTCATTTCTCGTTGAGCAATCACATCAAGAGGTTTATATTTGGCCCGGAACAAAGCGGCTGCAGTAACAAAAATGAAAAGTGAAGCAGGAATCTGTTTGCTACACTCTTCCTAAGGGATCCGCAGGTCGCAATAGGAAAGCTTCCACGACGTTTCCGTTCGCGCTAATGCACTTGGAGACCACGCGGAAGCAATTCACGTAATGGAGGCTTCAGAAAAGTGACGGACTCGTGTATTAATATTGTGAAACGTCGTCTGCGGGAGAGACAGTACTGCCACAGCTGCGACGACGTCATACTTATGTAAGATGAGAACGCAAGTGCGCGGCGCGGCGTTCACTTCCGCTCCGCCATTAACACCTTTCCATTGTCATTCAATACTTTGTGTTCCACAACTGATGGCGTTTTAATAATCCCTTATGTATTGACATCGTTCGCAACATTAGAGCTACGGAGGCTGACATTTTGAAGCTATAATTCAATAACGGGGGCACATTATTTCAACTCGTGAGAAACCATTATCATCATTCCATATGCGAACGGGAGACATGCTGGTTGTCAGTACGCACAATTTGTTGACGGTCAGATTTTTTTCTCAAGCTTCCATTCAGTCCTACAGATAGAAGCTATGCCAAACGCATTTTTAATTTTCTCTTAGCCCATACATATATATAATAAAAGTAGAGTAGGCCTATATTGTCACTGTAACAAGCGTCCGGAAGCCTGCTGAATAGACTTATATTTCTAATATTATTCCATGAATCAACACTCGAAAATGACTCATATAAGCCAATTATAGTTATGTGAATTCAGTTTTCAGGGTGTAGCCTTTACATACTTGTCTGTCATTCTCGTTCATGCTCCTTTTGGTGCTTCTATTCCAATTTCTACCAATTGCCTTCCCAATTCCTCGGCAAGACTTGTCGAACGGACGCTTGTAGCCTCGTGGGAGCCATTTAATGTTTTCGGTGTCCAACTACCTTTCTGTATTATTGCGATGAGGTTGCCCAAATGCCTGAATGGCAATTATATAAATATATAATTTAATTACAATACTACGTAAATAGAATTTACATCAAATACGCTAATGATTTCTCTTAAGAATACTGACAGTTCATTTATTCATAGCATTCTCATTTAATAGCGAAAATGTATTTTATGAATTATAATAATTTTTTAAATATTAATCTTGCTTGTATGCTAACGATTCCAACAAAATATCTGTTTTTTGCTATTTCACATTCCTACCAAAATAAACCTTCCAAATTTATCAGAAATACATTTTAATTAAATTAAAAATTAAAATATACTAATAAAATAAAAATTATCACGACGTATCGTTCATTTTTGGCTCCCCTTCAGATGAAAATATAAACATTTTACAAAGCTGAATATAATTTATTTCTAGAAATATCAATACATAATTAAAAACTTATGAAGAAAATTTTTATCTACACATTATTTTATTAAAATATTTGGCTGGTTTATTTATAATTATAGAATAATCCACTACTGTGCAACAATCAAATCGTAGATGAAATACTTCAGTTTAATTTTTAAAAGTTAACGTATATCAGGATAAATCATGGAAGCTGTACTTCTGAAGGTATAAAAATATTATAGCTAATGAAGCTCCTATAATTGATTTACATAAATTAGTGTTGAAGTAACAGCGATATTCCTGCTTAAGAGCTGATGTTTAGTACTTAGTCGTATATATTAAAAAGGTTACCTATTTCAAAGAAAAACTTCTCGGATGGTAACTAAGTTTCCAATTATTATACATGATTAATACATTAGTCTTCGGACAGTTTTGATGTAATTTTCTAGTTTTTCTTCAGTAGTTTCTAACTGAGCTATAAGTCTAGCCTGATTATTCTTGAAAAAGGCTTTTATTATGCTACAAATCTAGAAAGGAACAGAGCATTGTAATACGCGTCGTGTCCACTCCACAATGACTATTTTTGCTGATATCTGTTAAGATTCCAACGTACGATACACGTGTCTGGATGGTCGGTCGCAGGCATTACCTTGCCAATTCTGCCCTTCGAAGGCTTCCAAGGCTTATTTTATTGGAAGGTCGTAGAGCGGACAATAAGAGGACGTGAAGACCACGAGCTTCACAGGTCCCTTGTCTGGATTCTCTTACGCAGGGGATGAATGTAAGTTTCTGTCCCTGGTCTGAGACAATTTCATCCTAGTAGATCAAAATATTTAAACTTTAACCGCGATTGGGAATGTTACTGAAAATTGATTTTAAGAGAAGACTACTACATATCTAATTTCGATTTAAATATGATTATTACCATTGGAAAATCGCTTAAATATACTAACGTGACGCATCACCAACCACTGCCACAGTCAAGATCACGATTTTCACAACTTCACTCTCTATATTTACAGTAAAATGCCATAACGGGCAATATTTTCCCTAAACAATCGCATTGCAATCGTATTTCGTACACATGTCTTGAGATCTACCGCACAGAGAAGTATGTTTCAGTTTTGAAGTACTTGGATCTGTGTTAAGCTTAGTGTCCATTGCACCTCAGGCGTTACTCAAACAGTAAACTTGCTCACGCATAACGTCGTCTTGCAATTCATCTCCAATATCTGCATTTCTGGAACTCATTATTTTGATTTTCTACTGGGAAATTTGAATGGTCACTTGCTGTTGAGGAAGTTGACTGGATCTTATCAATCTATTTTCAAGCCGATTCATAAAGGAATACTCTATTACAATTTCAGTTCCATAATGCCTTGATCGCTGACAAACCCGTATCGGTTTTACTACTAACATAATTATATTGTAATATTGAATTCAGATTGCACGATTGTGGGTTGGGACTTGTGTGTTTCACGTTGGCAGTTAAGTTGCAATTTTAATTAACATTGGGTGAGTGTGACGTGGCTTCCTTTTACCTTAGCAACGTGGGAAACGTTCCTGTCAGTTAAATATTCTATAGGTAGAGCTATTCCCAGGCACTTACTTGCGTCCTTCGAGTTGTTCGTTTCGCCAAAGAGAGCCGCCAGTTCCGTTCTCCTGAAAACTAGGAACGCCTATTTTAGAGGCCTTTATTCGGATTCTCAAATAGTTGGCGTGGCGTTCTGCAAGGAAAGGGAAAGCGTGGGTTCCATATTTGTATGGTGTGTGTTACGGCATGTCGCGGCGTTATTATGGCCCTGTGTCCTGTCTCCGTATAGCCGGCAGGCGAGCAACAGAGTCTTGGAATTATTTCAAGTCTATTCTTGGATTAGGTAGCTCCTCGTGTATGTGACGGTGGGGAATTAGTTTTCGAGGAACATTTGAACTCAAATTATGTGAACCGGATAAGTAGAGTCTTCAAGCGGTCTCAAGTCATTCTCGGAAGTGTACATAAGTGCTTCAGCTTTACCTTCCAAACTGGCGGCAGTTCCGCGTCTGCCTTCGAGATTTGCTATATTTAGAGGTATTACCGATATACGCGAGATTCAGTAGACGTGTCCCTGCTGTGTTTAGCTTTCGACGTTGTCTCTTTTTTAAAATCATAGTATCAGTTGCTGGGCCGACGATTTGTCCGAAGAATCATAAACCAAGAACGTCAACAATATTCATATAATTTTTATTTTTGAATTATTCAGTGCGATTGTTACCTCCAGGTTCCGGCCATGGCCTTTAACGTCGGAGAGGATTTGTTTTTCTATTTTTAAGTATCATTCGTCCATTTCCTGGGGGGTTCTTGTGTGCTTTCCAAGGATCTCTGGAATTTAATTAGAACTCAGCTTCACTTTAAGGATAGTTTTTTTTCAGTTTCTAAGTAAAAGACTTTACATACCGTGTAATTTCCTAAAGAGTACTGCACTATTCATGGAACCAACAATTTTTAGGAAATAGTATTAAAAAAAATTGTAAGCGATCAATTGAAATAAGCTAATTTTATAACTGAGTTTTTGTTACAAAGAAACGTGAAGCTACACTCTAAAAACCTTGGAAATTTTCTGCGCTATATATCTCGGATATATATTTAAGTAGTCTAAACACAAGAATTTTATTAATGTGAAAATACAACATTTCTTTACAGACCCGCAATTCTACGCTTAACGTTCGCGATTTCAATAGAGTTATTTAAGTTCTATTATATTAAATGAATGCCACAAACGAAACAGATGATTTACTCGTAAAATGCCTAGAATTAAGTCACACTAAAAGAGTTTTTTTTTCAGGAATAATCAGACTGTGAATGCTTATACTTCTGGTAGAAACTACTGTAGAAAAGCCACATCAAAGTTATAAGTAAACGCTAAAAATTTTTTTAGGACCTGAGACATTCCTACAAAAAATGTGTGACTCATAACAAATAGAATTTTTTGTTACCATTCGAGTAGTTTTAATTTGAAATATGCAACGTTTATTGTACAGCAGTTCCTGAGAAACAATGTCGTAGATACTTTATGAATATTTTACCAAGATCGATTGTGGTAAATAAACGTTTATTGTACAGCAGTACCTGAGAAACAATGTCGTAGATATTTCATGAATATTTTACCTGATCGATTGTGGTCGTTTTCATTCGTAGTAGAATAATACTTCTTCACAAATATCGTTTCTCAGATTCATCCAGTTTTACCCTGGAATACGCAAGATATTTAGGTTTGTATGTGTACGTATTTATTTAATCTACAAATGGGTAGTTTTCCCGGTGGTAGATGCATGAAATTACGAATTAATTACAAACTAAATAAGGGAAGTTACAATAAAAGAAAATATATTTGAAAATAATTATATTAATTTACTCTAAGCTAGGTTTAGGGACATTATTTCAACTATAACAACATATGAACCGAACTATTTCATTGATGGTTTCTTTATTGCAATTATGGATAAGTCTTCAATGATATACAGAGAAAACTGCGATAGTATTTTCTGGGTTCATGACAATGAAATTCATACGGGAAAAAAAACGTGATAAATTTAAAATAGGAATTAAAAGGTGAACATCAAAGATAATATTATAAATGTTATAACAAAATATGGTTGTAATTTTTATTTTCATGATTTTATATACACAGATTTATGCAGACAATTTACAATTGGAAACAAAATATATTCTTGTGTTTTCTTTTAATCGGATCAAGTAAATATTTAATGGTTTCCGCTCTATAGTTTTAATATTTATCGAAGTTATAAGAAACGAAAGCTAAGAATTATTATTTTGAAGTATTATCCAAAAGAAATAAATAATGTCTTTTTCAGCTAATATTAAAATAGTGTTTGAAATGTATGAATAACTTGACATTCAATCCTTACAAGTAACGACTATAATAAACGCGGGTACATTAATGAGAGATAGTTTTTATTTTTTACCTTATTATAATTCTGTTTACTTATTATCTCGAAGTAAACAAAATTAAAATTCTAATTTCTATCAATCTAAAAAGTAATATCCATTAATGAAATATTTGATATACAAAAGCCTCTGAAGTCACCAAAAAATTGTCGGTGTTTCTTGGAATCTCTACTATTGTTTAGCGGAGTGTCTCAAGGAGAAGAGTGATATAAAAAAACAAAGTGGTTGTCGTTAATATATATGTGTTTGTTTTGTCGTGAAAAGGTTAGTTTATACTTTCAGTGTTAATGAGAAGAACTTGTCGATTCTGTTAACCGATAACGTCGCAGTAAGGCCCTTTCTAGTGTTGTTGCAGTAAAATAATACACAAATATTCCATACTAGATTAAGTTTATTTTACCCCAAATTCATCCTTTGCTGAATGAATCAAAAAATAATTCGTTCTGTTGTTTTAATTTGACTTTAAATAATGCAGTGAATTCGTATTAACATTATTTTATGATACAATCACTGATAATGGATGTTATTAGATTTTCGGGGTCGACAGAATGGCGTCAGTGCAGCAGTAGGGACTATAATCCTCTAAAAATCGAGCTCCTACGGATCGGATTTGCATTGTGACTATAAAATCAATAACATCTAGTCCGTACTTAAGGCATTATATTTGAAAAATTAGTGATTTTAAATTTTAAATATACCCGACGAGGAACGTTTTTTTCTTATAATTCGCATAAATGACAACAGGCATTCAAAGATAGAGAAGACGTTTCCAGAATACACGCGATGATAAATCGTGAAATCGAGGCTGGGTGGTTGAACTGAGAATGCGCCGACGGTTCCACGAGAACATTAGCACCGGATAATATAAAATATTATCTATGACACTGAATAAACGATTTAATCTCACTGCTATCAGATTATGCTATCAGATCTGTATGCAACATATGGCAGCATCCATATAACCGATGTGAGAAGCTTTGGAAGGAACACGGTCGGAATGCAGGATCATCAAGACGGCAGTTTTCATATCTCGTTCGTTATTTTCTGTGTGCAAGACTTTTGAACTTAGCACACGATAATTAAAAATAAAGGATTTGCGATTACAGACAGTAGTGCTAAGGTTACATTTTTTTTAGAGTAACAGGCTACATGAAGGTAATCCATATGGTGGATACTTCCCTTTAATAGCATAGGAAGGGATTTGAAAGGGGGGGATGTAGAAGCGTAGGGGAAGGTAGCCAAGGGATACCTAGGACCCCTGGGCTATGGTTTGAGTATCCTAACCGGTATTCGCCTAAAAGTGATGCAGGACAAAGCCTAGAAAACCTGCATCAGGTAGGTCGGGCAGTAGGTACTTGTCCCACGCTCTTCCGATGGCGGGTGAAGGGTTTGCTGTGGGGACGCAGCATTCCGTTCTCCGTGCCTCGACCAGTTTAGGAGGCAGGTGGCCAACTATTCCAATGGGAATAGATGACAACTTTTACCGTGTGTCTAAGGTCAGTGACCCCGTAACATACACCTCTCAAAACAGGCCGAAGTACCTCGGCTTGTAGGAACCTTAGTAATATTTAAATTTTTAACCATTAATATTATATGCAATGTAATTTGTGACTAAGAGTATGGTTGAACATAGCATAACTATGTCTACTGTACTTTACAAACGTTGGATATGAGAATTTTGACCTCCGTAAGAAATTGTAATTTGTTTTTCTTTCTTTTAGATTTGAATTTTTAATTTCACCAGATCTGTAATGAGGAAATTGCAGAAGCCAAAAAGCAGTAAGTGTGTGGCAACAGATAAACACGCTTAATCACATAAATAAGAAAAATTAAAACAAGTAAAGAAATATAAATCGTGTTTATGTTCTTATAAAATATTTTTGTTTATTCTGATGATTACTTTATATATTCCTCGTGAATTTTTAATTACTTTAAATTTACAAGTCATCTATAGATAAATTTAACAATGATTTCACCTTTATTATTTTCCGGCAGGTCATAGAGATAAACAAATTAGTCATCGAATTCATTAATAAATGTGAGGAAACTAATTTTCAACAGCTTTGTAGGTAACGCCACCAAAAATTACATTATGGTACGGAAAAATATCCGTCACATACAAGTTAAGACGATTCTAGTCTGGCATCCAGTTATTCACATATTTCTATAATTTTTCGTCAAATTTCTCGATTGTTAGAAAACAGTATTACGCTTCACGAAATTAATAACTTAAAGGATTTGTAGTATTCTTACTGTCAATAATTTGTGAAGAGTTTTACAGCTGCGGCTATAATATTTTTCACGCATAATTCTAATTTCCTCAGTTAACAATCCCATAGTATATGTTTATTTTGTTGATTACTAGTTGTATTAATATTGCGTCATATAATGCAGTTGGTGATGATTTTGTTATATTTTTGAATGATAAGTTTTTACAACGATGTAAATTCTACCATTTTCCCTCAAATCGTAAAATTCTAGAGAATATGTAGGGTCGGGATAGACTACCCGCTAATCATTTGCGGAAAGGAGAAGACTCTCCGATATTAATTGACCGTATTGAGATATTTTAAGCCGCAGGCCACTTAGATTTGACTCGAAGTTATCGAATTCAAGACTGACGCACCCCACAAAGGATTTGTATTTAGTGACTGAAGTTACAGAAGCTGTCCCAAATTAATTCAAAATCTGGCTGTAATGTTTAGGAACGATTCAAAGACTTTGTTACGAGTCGGACATATAATCTTGCAGGTATCTTTTATATACAGCTCAGACGAAGTGAGACTTTTGAGCCACTGTAACAGTCTTGGTTTCACCGTGGAAATGGCTGTGGCTCGAAAGGGAACAGCTATCTCTGGTTGGAAATTACAAGGAAGTAAACCAAACTATCACGAATATTTACCAGTTAAATTTTTGGCTAATTAACACAAATGTCAATTTGTTATACTTTCTAAGGAAACGAATTTCATGCATATTTTCCACCCCCACTACAATCGTGTTCTGAAAAGAAGCAACGATGGAGTCTTACATGAGGGAGAATCACAACGTTCTGGCATATTTTAAAATCTTTTTAAGTCTGCGGCGCTAACCCCAGCTTTTCATCGCGTCGCCGAAAAATTTTTATGTCAACAGAGACGTTATTTGGAAAGAGTTCATAGCTATCAAATTCCACTATAAAAACGACATATATATCCAAGTTATATATCACTGTAATTTTCGATGAGTTTCTTACATCTCCCTGTCGTTTTATTTTTTTGCGAGGATTAACTCCTCCAACCAAGTTTAATCTTGTCACGCTGCCAATCCCAGTGTCTCGAATTCGTATCTCAGCAAGGCCACGTGTTTCTATTACTCGAATAGACTGAACCAGTACTGTCTTCTATTGATTTACAGAACTTTCAAAAAAGCGAAAAGAATGATACATATAATAATTTACATACAATACTACTTTGTGCAGTTGAATATTAACCTTAAATATATTGGATAATGTCTACAGTGAAATATATTCTTCGGGCTTCATGATTGCCAATAATCGGCTAGCTTTCAAGATGATACGTGAGTTTAGATATTAGTAAAGGACTATTTTCAATTGTCAATTGCTGATAAATAGGCGGAACTGGGTAGGACCATCAAAAAATTAACTAGTGCAGTTGAATTATTTTTAAAGTTTTTATTACATAAATATTTCAACAGCCACACGACTTTTTCATTGGTCATGAACATTGAAAATGTTGAGGTGGTATAGCGTGGTCCGAGAAAAATGGAACGTTCCATTGCAGGTATCTGTGAAACCGCAAGGAAGAACGAGTTTGAGTTTTGTTAAATTTCATACGCGTTTCAGAGCGCGTCTTCATTGGAATCCTCCTCTTGTAATTAAAACTAAAGTTTCCCAATTGAAAAATTTGTTATTATTTGTTTTCAGTCTTAATACAAATTCAAAGTATTCTCTTTTCTGTAAAAGAAACGCGTTTTCGTAATTGTTACAAAATTTTACGATTGAAAGTAATGAATTATTTCTCTAAAATAAATAAATAAAAGGCGGTAGAAAGATAAACACGTAAAGAAGGGAATTGTTTAAACTGTTTCTTAGAAGGTTTCAGTTTTTAAAATACTTGGAGTTTGAGTATGGATATTTTCCTGATTTGGAAACAGGAAAATTCAGTTACTTTGAGGAAGGGTTGAAAATGTCTTTATCGTAATTAAATACTGAAACTTTCTCTAGAATTAGTGGCTCATTGAAGTACTAACGCAAAAATTATTAATGCAGTAAGTTTTTTTTTTCGTTTGGAGTTGTGTAGACGTAGATAATTTATGTTTAGATCGTTCTAGAATTTTCGCAGAAAGCTCACATTCCATAAAATAAGCTTCAAGATGAAGATAACAAAGATTATTTTCTTCCGCATAATCACGACTTTTTATACTGGAAATAAATTGAACTTCTTTCCGGCACCATTTTGATACCCGCAAGGAAATTATTGTCATGGACACGCTAAAACTGAAAGATAATCTGCTAAAGTATTATCACGAAATTCATTGCACTGGCGGTACTGAATTCTCATTCTCTATATTGGAAAACAATCCGTCTGCACTGTGTCGTAAGTGCCTGATTCTTCTTGGAAACCGAGATATAAAGTATTGAAGCTCACTCTAATTAGAGAAAGCAATTT
Source organism: Zhengitettix transpicula (assembly GCA_037074705.1). Taxonomy (NCBI): domain Eukaryota; kingdom Metazoa; phylum Arthropoda; class Insecta; order Orthoptera; family Tetrigidae; genus Zhengitettix; species Zhengitettix transpicula. The sequence goes on along the minus strand of CM073595.1, from coordinate 60,833,324 downwards.
CTTCATCACAGAAAATAATAATGTATATGATCTCTAATATTAATTTACCTAACTGCGCTGTTGAAACGTGACTTATAATTCAAATTTGTGGGATCGAGGCATGACTAACGATCGATAAATATAAATATTAAAAACGTAAAAAAAATAACATTCGGCATTAAAGTATTTAAGTTATCTAAGAAATGACAACTATAAATTTTATTAATATTAACTTCTCATTTTATAAATAACTATCATTTCATAATACAATTTTTGGTGTCTTTGCCAACCAGCTTGGTGCTCGTTAAAGATGTTGGCTAAAACGTAAGTTATTACGCCATTACCAACGATAAATGCGGTTGATATAATTCTACAAACTGATAAAGTTATCTGTCTAAGAGTGGAGTGTTGCAATGTTCACATCCTTGTGCGATTGCGAACAAGAAATTGCTTTTGAATAATTGTACGGGATATTATTAAGTAATATTCTACAATTACTTGGCGGACATCTTTAATAAGGTTTAGTCTTCTTCAATAAAACGAGGCCGTCCTCTCAAACGGTTCAAATATTAACGTGCAGTAAAAAAATGAAGTTTTAAAAAGACACGTAACTGAATAACGTATTTAACTAACTGAAAGATACGTTTTAATTAGTAGGTTTTAAATTATGCTTTCTTGGGTCATAATGCATATGGATAAACCCAAAGAAAAATTAATATTAATTCATAAACGTCTTACGAGTGTAAACATCATTCAGATGAATTTATTTCGAAAATGTGTAAGTTATTTTTACGAAAAAACTATAGACAAAAATTTCGATGTGTTCATTCGGCTGAACTCATTATCAAATGAATCGTTGTGGAGAAGCAACACTGCGAAAAAAACATTGGGGGATAAGTGGTAAAATAGCGAAAAACATTTAATAGTCATTTATACTATACGTATAGATAGTATAATAAAAGGTACATAAACTGGAACGTCCATACGCAAATAACATTTTAAATATTAGTATCTCAATATTTGACAAACTGTTTTACAACGAACCTGAATTTCAATAACTAATACACAATTGCATTATTTACTTTGTGTTACGTTTACCGAATTTGATGTTAAATAACCCTCCATATACATTTTAATGTAATTTTTAAATGTAAAGAGTGGCATATTCGATGGATTACGTCGAGTTGAAACAAAATTCTGAAGTTTGCAGATGCCTTTAAGAAAAAAATTCAATCAAATTGATCCTAACTTCATTTAACTTATACCTTTCGTTGTAGAACACGTTCTCTTTTAAAATTTCTGTCGGTGTTTAGACCTCAAAACTATAATAAGCCCTTAAGTTTTCCTGCTATAGTATTTTTTATATTACTGAACGTTGTTTTGAAAAAGAAAGGAATCAACAGAAGATATATCGATTTTCCGTACCCTTGGGATAAATTAAAACTTTCCACTGTCATAGTCATATTGTTATCTTTAAGCACAATTTTGTAGTTTTCTTGTACAAGGTTGGCACGTTGACACTAAAAGATAATCTACTAAATCTTTTTGATATGAGAAATAAAAAGAGGATTGCATTAATCGCAATGCCTTTTTATTGTGATGGCTATATCTTATCTTGATGTGAGATAGCTCTTACGCAGACTCCTTGTGTCATCTGCTCCGCCAAGGACGAGGAATGTGAGTGGAATTTAAATACTTTTCTTTGTTGCCAAGTTGAACAGCAGACCCTTGGCTGACTGATGTAGGTACAAGAATGTCCATATGAAAGAATACCTCTGATATTGGTCCAGAATATTCCAATTAACCTTATTTCTTCCGTAGACAGGCTGTTTGAAGTTACATTAATTGCGCTTAACAGCGCGATCCAAGTTTGGACTGTGTGACTGTCGACGTTCTTCCTTGCGAGAACTTCCGTCGAATCCAATTCAATTAATTCTCTTGTTTCATAAAAGTACTCTTCCAGAAAATATTTGCTATCCAGTTATCAGTGCAATACTAATTGATTGGTCTTTTATAAAACAAAACTGGCCATTTACGAAAAAAAATTGTTGCATTTTGTTATCTCCGACCAGGCATCGCGAACTAATCTTTAGCTTTAGATGGCACAATCCTTTGGATATTGTTCGGAAGACCTTTCTTTCTCGCCACAGTTAAACTTCTGGAATTTGAGGAGTAATATTCCCGATCCAGATATGGTGGCCATGCTTGTCGAGTTATGAGGAACAAAATTGTACGGCAACGGTAAATTTCGTTAGAGAATTCTTGTAATGAATTCTCTACAGACAGCCAGGAAGTAATGAATTAGGAAGAATTTTGGAGAGGTGAAAACTTCATTTAAGTGTAAATACCAAACTGGTCGAAGGAAGAAATTATAAAATAATAGTAGAAAAAGTCCAAAAGGAAGTGTGAATAGTATGCGAAAACATGATATGAATATTATTACACAGAGAAAAAGTAAAAACCAAATTAAAATTGGAAAATTATTTTGAGAGTGAAGTCTGACGTAGTCCAATTAATTTAGAAGCAGTTCTCTGATCAACAACCGGGTTATTTTAAACAGAACATTTCTACTCGTATCTCTGTTTCCGTCAAGGGAAAACTTTCTTTTTTTTAGGGATATGTCTTCATACTATTTGATTTTTTAAAAATAAAGGTTTAAAATTTGGATAAGGACAGATTAATTAAACATTGTTTTGAACATATATTTTTCCTTTCTGGACTTCCTCCATCCAGTTGCTGCTTTAAATTCCCTTGGAATATTATAGACAAGGAGCAGATCGCTATCACGGTGTCTTCAAATTAATACAGATATGAAGAAGTCGTTCTAGGGACATTCCCATCTTTATTATTGCAGAGGTGAAGCGGTTGAAAGTTTTCAAGCGTGCTACCTGTCGTTAACACAGCTCTTAGTAAAGTTATATCTGTTGAATACGACGAACATGAGAAAGAGTAAAAGAGTAGAGTGAATCTCGTTCTCGTATCTTGAATGAGGCTCACTCAGCGGGAAAGCCCTGACGTCAGGCCGGTTACGCCTCGAAGTTTATCTTAAAATAACTTAAATTGTTTTACCGGAATAGGATTATATCCATTTCAAAGAACCGATTAATTCATCGTCAGGTATTTTACAATCAGCTACAGATAAGATTGTGACATGTAACGAAATTGTGATACTTATCAGAATGGCCTCACACCTGGCTGATGGACATGTTCAAATATTCTACAATCAGTTCGTCATAATGGACGTAAAAAATGTGTAATTTTAGGATGTTACTTTAGTTAACAAAAGACCTTACTTCATAAATTCTTGAAAATTTAAATTTGAAAATGTATAACTGAGCTTAAATTCCAAATATATGTAGTCTTTTTTGTATTTTTCCTTTTCACACACGAAATTTTTATATCCACATTTTTGTTTACATATCGACTTTTAATGTGATTAATTATTTATAATTTCCTGTTTATTAATTAAAATTAATGAGACGGCCGTAATTTTAGTGTCAGGCAAAATTTAGCTTCACTATGTGCCTACAGATAGAAGCTACTTTTTTCTTTTAATTCTGTTATGACTAAATAATAGTTCATATGCTCACTAGAGTGAACCAAGATGGCCCAGTTTAGTCTCTTTCTTCGGAGGTACTGTAGAGATATGACGAGCCACGGTACCAAATCTCTCACCGTGTGTTGAAGAAGAAGCTTCAATAAGTTCCTAGAACGTGACGTCGTTTAATCGTCGTTGTGTGTGTATTTATTCCACGCGTATCGTGCAAACATCGGACTTTCCTGCCTCCTTCAATCTGCGCCACACGTCTTCGTTTCTGACTCTCTTAGTGAGAAGTGAGCATTCAGCGTGATGGTGTAGGGCGTGAACCACACTGTTATAATCTAGATAATTGTTATCAAATATGTGCCAGTGTGGCATAAACTCAAGAGAACTATTGCGTTGAAAATAGTATCCATGGGATGTGAAATAGTTATTTCAGACAAATGTATGTCACATTTTCTCCAAATAAGACTTAGCTAGTAACACGTTACTAGAGCAGAAGTGATGCATAGCCATGTAATAACTGGAATTGATATTCATAGAGTAGCGTATTTCGTGTTACCGAAATCGTAAATTATCTGCAGATACACGCCACTGAAGTCAATATTTTATGAGAATAGAAAGTAGGGAGGGTGTAACCTCAACAATACGCAAATAGCTTCGGCATGGACGTATTTCATCTGTACGAAATGGGCCCCACCCAACAGAATTTTATTTTAGAATTTGACATAACCTATTTAACTTGATTGATACGTTGCACAACCTAGCGGGAGATTTAGTTCGATCTAGGAGAAGATAGACAGGTGGAAAGGAATGGATGTAGTCGTTGGTGCCGCAATGAGCTCAATACTTTTCAAATTGACGAAACTGCGTCGAACGCTTGGTTATAAACTGGAGTTTATAATGGACATACATAATTAGCTTTTTATACAATAATTCATAACAACATGTAATTGATTGTGGAACATGGCGCATAAAATGTTCAAAGGCTATGAAACGCTCTGGTGCACTTTACGAGTACACTTAGTTTAATCAAGCGGACTAAATTGTTCATCAAGCCTTGGCAGCCGCACTATTATACTCGTAGCTCTACTTCAACACCAACATTTAGAGAGCAGAGAATGGCGGTCAAAGAATATTCTGGGCCACTTCATTTTCCAATAAGTGTCCCAGTGAAACTGAAGATACGATGGAAAAGGATCGGCATACTGAACAAGTACCCTGAAAAATCCAGAATGTACGATATAAGGAGAAACGCCAGACAACAATCTGTATATTATTTATCGCTTACTTGAAACCTTTTGTCTCAACTATTGTCGCCACACGCATTGACAAAAAATCTGAGGGCCCAGGCAGTGCCGACCGGGTTTGGTGACTGACAAGTTCACAGTCTGGCGCCGATTGACGTTGATATGCGTTTAGTCATTTGTCTCAGGGGCCCACACACGTCACACTAAAGTCCCAAGATAAGGTCAGCGCAAACTGATGAAAGGATTTTAAATGTCAGAAAAAGTCTGCAGTCCTGGTCTACGCAGAACATCATGGTTGAGCTCTTCAGATGGAAGTCGGGGAGAAGTTTCGATATATTAATTGCATACACCACTAAACTAAACAGCTGAAAGACAATATAAACTACGTAAAACTCTGAAGAATTAATACAAAACGTTACCTATTTATTCTGTTTCCCAAAAATTATTAGACTTTTGAGTGTTGTCAACTGACCAGTGCAGTTGTGTTTCTCTAGGCTCTTCTTAGCACCTGACGAAAGGGACAAGGATCCCAGAAACGTTGTGTGGTATTTATATTACCATTTTGTCTGTATTGGCTATCTTTATTATTCAAAAATTATTATATTAAAAATATTTATAGAGGGAAACTACTAAAATTCAGTTATAATCATAAAAAGCAAGATGAAAATATCAATTTTAAATATTCTATCTAAGTGAGTTGGGTAAGAGACAAAGAAATAGTTCTATTACAGATTGGACGAAAATACCACTTTTGTATGCTATTAACATTTTTTTATAATTTTGTGTCGAGTACTGCTTCCATTTTTCTGTCTAGTGCAAGTGCAAGTGGATGATGTGTTTCTGTATCCAACAACTTCATATAAGATCAGACGTTATGTATTCTATATTGAACCTCATTGTAAGGAGCCTTTTCTTGATTATAACTTCAATTGACGTAGAATTGTAAGGATTTGACAGGAGACTTGTAACAAGCCTTTTCTTTTACTTCTTTGGTAGAACACGAGATGAGATAGATTATTTTAAACCTCGCTGGAACACAAACGAATATTATCACGTTGGAAGAATGCTTTTCCACGTGTATAAAACTCTAGGTTGCGTAGAATATGACGACACAGTGTCTTCCTGTACATAGAGACTAAAGGCTTTTAAACTTGTAAGCCGAAATGATATTCTGAAGAGCTTATATCAGAAATAACATTGATAGGATGTCGTAACACTTATCAACATAGGGTATTCTGACAACCCAAGTCCACTGGCTGGCTGCGGCGGAGACATAAAAACCCCGCTAAGAATAGAGGAACATGTGAGTGGAAAATAGAAATTTATGACTTCTCTAAATAAAACTTCGAAACAGAAGAAGATGAACTTGAAATTATGAAAATGCTTTGATCCTTTCGTCAACTGTGAAGGTATTAGAGAAAGACAAACTATCCAGAAATAGCTTGCGGGCTATTTCAATGTATTCCAAGGCATTTCAAACAGGGTAATAATATTTAACACACACTTTAACGTTCACTGTTCCGCTAATTTTACAGGCAGTGAGGTACGGATGCGTGAGATGCGCAGTGCGGATAAAGACAGAAAAATAATGTCTAGGGTATTGTAGGCGTATTTCTCTGCGGAGATTTACAGACTGCTGTATGAATTCATGTATCGCTGGTGGGAGAATTAATATACATTATCACTAATGGAACGAAAATTAAGCGTCGACTCTTATTTTGGACACTGATGCAGACGGCAAACAAACATACTGCAACGTCAAAGAATGACTCCGCGATTTACAATTTAATTATTTAATGAATTTAATGAAAGGCAAAATCTTCGAGGAAAATTAGTGGTCTAGTACAAAAAGCTTCATAGCACAACTTCATTCTAGTCTTTATTTTGCTCCATTTATTAATTATTTTACAAATACTTCATTTTTAAATGTTTTTCACATAAATATATATATATATATATATATATTAGAAATTTCAAAAATTAGGCATATATCAATTTGTGTCTCATTGTCATGTCTTAATCTGCGTGTAGGTGTATAGCCCACCGATGTTCCGCAACGCACTTCTCGGTTCCAGAAGTCCACAGTACAACAGCAAGTACCATTGCTTAATTGCCGATCAAATACAATTCCCCCAGTTTCTTGATCAAGACCTGCCTGCGACAGCTCCTGTTGTGCGTGTAGGGTGCAAATTTGTACATACTTCTTAACGAACCCATAAACAATTTGCATGGACTCTCCGGATTCGTGTGTCAGCAAGGTAACCTGAAATTTAAATCGCAACTCTGCTTCTCCGTAAACAATTGATTTTAGGTGGACAGTCAAAACGCAACTGTCTCGATGTGATCTTATACGTATTTTCCAATTTCCCCCACGAAAAGCGAGGTTAATACATAGGAGAATGACGACTCTGGCAACGTGCTTCTATATATCCAGGACGACATGTATGTTGGGAGTCTAGAAATCGTCTCGGTCATTCGTACGGCTTGGAATGTATACAGCACTATAATAAATAAGCAAGCACGCTGCAGTGTGGGACATATAACTATGCGTGCTGCACACAACTCATTTAATTACTCTACTATCATGAAATTAATTTTATTCAGTCTGGACATAAAATTCTATGGTAAATTTGCTAGTAAATTTGCTAATATACATTTAAACAATTATTCGGTTTGTAATATTTTATTTAATTCAATGATAAAAGAAATTGACAAAAATATCGTTGAGGTGGTTTATACATTTAAGGCTGAGCATTCATAAATAATGTACTCTGATTCAAATAGGAATCATGGGTTTAATGTTATGTACTTGGAATTAATACATTTTACAATTTTTATGACTTTTTATTTTTATGAGATTACTGACTTTCCTCAGTCGGAAGTGAGCTACAAGAATTTTGGGCTTGAGGCGGGATTCTCCAACAAGTTTCATTCAAGCTACTCAATGATAACTATACTTCTTTAGTTCTCCATGAACTAAGCAAACTTCTACCCAAATTTAAATTCATGCTCCCACTATCTCCTCTCTCCCCGACAGCGGATCTCTTACTCAAAATACTTCTCGGTTCCAACGGACATCAGTTGTCGTTTGTCAAAACTCAAGTTTTTCTAACTGGAAAAAATATGCTTACTTCCCATCACCTGCTAACATAGATTTATATATAAAAAAAGTTACATAAAGTTAATTTTATATTTAGATTTTAATAAATTTGTTCGATTCCATTTGCAGGTAAATGTCTCCAATTCCTAATAGTTCGGTTCAGAATATAGTACTTGCCCATATCCTTGTGTAACCCTCTTTGTTAAAATTTAAGGCAGGGGCCACATTTAGAAATATAATTTGAAGCGTTTTAATTTGTCCGTGACGAGAGACGGGAAATAAACATGTTTGATGGCCGCAGTTGTTTACAGATATTTTCCAATACCCAAACTCATTTCCCGTAATTTTAATTGAAATTTCACACATTTGCAGTTGCCGTTACTGGTACCATCGACGCAAGTTGCTGACGGCCAAATCTACGAAAATTAGAGTAACAACTGTAAAATAAATTTCACTTAATTTCTCCCTGGCCAACAAACTGACAAATGGCGACGGACTGCATCTCAGGCAGCTTTTGTAACTACAAACGATATTTCACAGCGTGGCAGAAGCAACCCGATATAAAAATAATGAGAAAGGAATGATAGTGATTTTTAAATAGAAATCCACAAAGCTCATTTTCAAGACATCGATCTCTAATGTCTAATGTTGGTTTTGTCATTCCGTAGTAGTCGCATCTCGGGAATATACTCGAATCATGAATAAGTCACGTTGAAATAAAGAATGACGCCAATCATTTTCGGTATTTTTAGTATTCAACACGTTTTCTCACGATGTACGCTACGAGAATAGAAATAGGTTACGGCATCTGAGCTGTTGGCATTTTTATGTTGCTGAGGAGACCATTGAATAATATTAGTTCTAATTGCCAAATAAACCAAAGGAAAAGTCCACTATGAGGTCAGATGACCCGAGAAACAAGAGATTACTGATATCGAGGAACGTTCGTTAATATAATTCCTAAAAGTTGTGTCGATTACATTTATCGATGTTAGGGGTCATGAATAGAATTAATCAAAAGCGAGATAAATTATGAGCAACCGTACACGTGACTATAATTTACTAAAGTTATATTTCACAAGATTTAATAGTCCGTCATTCACACTAGACTCATATCTTTCTGAGAAGACTGTTTCATTGCTGACTCATTCAGAAAAATCGCAAGTCCCGTATGACGAATTCCAAAGTCCGATTCTTGGGTTCCAGCGTCAACGCAAATAATCATAACGTACTTATGTCAACTAGATCCATACGTCCACTTAATACTATTTTTTTCTCCAGAAGCATTATCTTAATTACATTAATTACATAAAAAGAAAGTAAATATCATAACAGGATTATGTGGCCAAGATATTTCGATGTGAATGTAAAAATATTTCGGAATATGTATTGCGCGAAATATTTGAAACAGAAAATTATCTGGTCGTGTTTTGTGAAAATATGGCTCAAATATATCGTTTAGTGTGGTCTATATGTAACATAATATAGTTCTCATTTCTTTAATTATTGTTATATTAGTGTATTTATAGAATTTTTTTGTAAAGTACAAGGTTTTTGTCTTTGAACATTGTAAATGTACTATTTTATTCTTTTCTTGTAATAATATATTATGATGTATCCTATTTCCTCAACAAATCTGTTGTGTACGGCAGGCCTAGGCTGAATAAATACACATTCATACCGAAGCATTGACGATATAATACAGCAATAGAACATATCAACTAACTATTAACAAATAGGGATTGTCTTTCGTCAATCTTCCATTCTGAGATTTGGCTCTGAATTTTTTCACCCCAAGTCTCGTGCTTTTCTAAATCCACGTTATTTCCGATTCATTTCACACTTTGCTACAAATGGTGTAACTATAGCCAATAAATTAAACCGCTATATTTGGAAAGTTTCATAATATTATTTACAGATGGTTTATTTTATATACATCCAATTCTGTAAATTAAATTATTTAATAGGAGAGGATAAACAAAATTTTGGTTAGTTATTTTTTGAATTTTCTTTTAAGTGAATAATGCTGTCTGTGAGATTGATAAATATAGAAATAACAATATAATGGACTCCTTCTATGTAGTTGACAGTGTAAGTTCTTTTTATATTATGGAATAAAAATTGTGGACATCTGAATTGGATGTGAATTGACGACTTTTATTCATCACAAATAAAAATGATTTCCTGACGCGTAAAAGTACCTTGAAAATCCGATATTTTGAAAAATCTCCTTCTTTGATTATTTTGGAGAAACTTAATGTCTAACACTCCCATTTTGAAGAAAAATGTTTTTTTCTGTCTTTGGAGAGTAACTCCAGAAAATTATACAATGTTCTCAAAGGATTTGAAAATATGCAAAGTAGACTAATTTTCTAGTGATCAAATCACTAAACTTTTAAATTATTCTAACAGAATTTGTAGCTGTGATTAATTTATTTGCTAAAATATTAATGTGCATTTCCGGTTTAATAAATTATGCACATATAATTTTTAACTTTGACTTATTATTTTAAGACCCTAATGAATTTTTTTTATTTGTTTGAAACTGCATAAAATGAGTTTTCTCACAAAGAATTTATAAAACATTACCTTAAATTAGCAGTAAATAGGTAAATTCAGGACTGGTAATTTCTTCTAAGGCCTCGTGTATATTCATTTATGTCACGCCCTACTTTAAATGTTATTTATCACATATATGTACTTGAAGCTCTCATTACTCTACTCGTAGGTGCCGAATAGTAAACGTAATTATTACTGAGACTGGTTTTTTAATACTAGTAATAAAACTTTAAAAAGAACCTTAAATTAACTGTAACATTAATGTCTGTATTTCGTATTGTTCACAATTATTTTTCAAGTTTGCATTATTTTTTAAATTCATTTATTAAAATTCTTCTCCCGGTATAATGTATTACATAAGATTTTAATTGTATTGTTGAAAATTTATTTTTAGACTGAGAATAGATAAATAATTATTGCACAAAAAAGGTTTTGACTATGCAAGAGCATTTTTTTTAGAAAACTTCATTTTAATGAAATAATTAAGAAATAGTATTCAAATGCGATCTTCACAAATTTATGAATAGCCACTCTTACCCTGTACAGGAATTTGGTGATAATTAAAAATGTAATATTAGTACTGAATTGAACACAATTTACTTGAACTATAATCTTCACGATTAGAGCAAATGGTCAGCATGAACTATTATTTACTGTAAACTATAAATACGTTATTGTATTGTAATTAAAATATGTAGAGCGTATGTACGCATTTCACTTTCGTAAAAAAAAGTAGTTATAAGAATCGCTCTACACAGTTCACATCTTTGAAGCCTTGCTTTTCGAAGGATTTACGGTAGAAGACTGATCAAAGTCAACGATTCTGTACACTTCTTAAGTTTCTTTTTAGTTTTGTGAACGGCTGAAGCTGTTTTCCACTCGTGTTACTTTGTTACTTGAGTTATTGCTTTCTAATGTTTCTGGATGATTAGCTAACTTTCACCGTTGTTCTCTAGAGAAAAGACAATATATTCTGGATATCCTGAGGTGCACCAAGCATGCGTCATGCAATCATTAGAACTTAGTACACTAAGTGTCATTTTTCTTTACATGAAGTATTCTTAAATATGAATTTAAGCAAGTAGTTCACGACGACCCTCGTAAAGCCGATCATTCCTTCGTATCCGTGCTCGTCGCAGTCACAAGGCGAAAATTTGTTACTCCAAGCGTGGATACCTTCCAATTCTAATGAATCACTTCTTGCTTCGAAATCTTCACCTGCTGAGATTCCGTTCCATTCACCTGCACTCGCCTCTTTGCCTTTTGTTCTAGTTTCGCTTTCAGCGGTCTCCCTTCTACCATGGAAATTACATCTGCTCCGAGATTTTTAACTAGTGCGGCTCACATTACTTTCGCGTCCGTTGCTGGTGGAGCAGTTCTCTGTTCCGGTGACATTCGCGTCCCATTTACATCAACTTTTCAGTGGAGCGGCCTAAGTACGTTCTTTACTCCTCCTCCGACCTCCATTTTTATGACGCATAATTCCACCTTCCAGTGTTATTCTAAACGATATCCATTACATATTTCCCACCATATCGTAATCTCAATAAAGCAGCCACATTCTGAAAATTGCTACATTGGATTTTTATTTCATCCCCTACATTGTAAGTGTATTAAATAGTGGGGAGTCCTACTCGTATGCGCTTGTGATTCCACCGTTTGTTTTGCATATTGATCTTAAATTAATGCTACCCATTGTGCCGTTGAGGTTGTGTAGTGAAGACATGGTCCGGAAGGGCGTATGCCGCGTCTATGCAAGAGCAAAAGCACTCCGCCTACGTATTGGAAGCAAGTTCTGGTCGTGGAAAAAATTCCCCATCTATCTTGAGAATACGCACTTCTTTTTAGCTTTGTTGCTCTTCTTCGCAAGATGGTCGGTAAGACTTTCTGCGTTTAAATTTTCCGTGAAGCACATTAAAGGTTCCCAAAATACCAACGCTGATGCGCTTTCTCGGGCCCGTGACGCCACTCCCAATGAGATTACTCAATCCAAGCATAATTGTTCTGGATGTTTTCTTTTTGCTGGCGTATCAATTCCAGCAAATTGCCAGCCATTAGGAGAAGGATCGCTGAATTTTCTTTTTCCACTTTCAAAAGAGATATGCGAATGTTAAACTCGATCAAAACTGTGAAATATTATTCTGAGAATCATGTAAATCTAGTAATTGTTCCCCACGAATCTAGTGCATATTTTTGTGCGTAAAACCCGCGATGAAATTGTAGAAAAAGTGTATTAAGTTTACGGATTTATTTAAGCCTTTTCTATGAGCGTGTTTGAGAACATTGGATTATCTTTCACCATCTCGCGTTATTGTGATTTTCTTGGAAAATTTCCTCTTATTGAGTTGGACAACAGTCGTCGTTGCCATTATAAAAGCAGACTGCTCTACCACAATTATTGTTTGAGAGATCATTTTATTCTACAAATTTATATGTTGAGTCATCAAGTCTAGAAACTGTACCTGGCAATGTGGATCAAATGTTGTCGTAGAAACTAGATCAGTCTAATTTATTGTGCAAAATGATTTAATATGTAAATAGTTGTTTCTCATTTTATAATATGTTGCATCAACACGGCTCTTTGACTTTCACTTCTTTATTCGGTAACAGAAACGTTGCATTTGGTACACAAAGTTTTATTTTGGTTCGCGGTTCCTGAATTCTATTAACTAGTCTTCTTTCTCTTTCTTTAGTTTTCGCCCTTAAATTGTAACATAGGTCACCTTCACGAAGCTCTGTATAAGCTTATTCCACCTTATAATGCCAACATCCAGAGTTGATATTCTCCAGACCTTATTTGTGTCCTTGACATAGGCATAATATTAACAACAATTTTTTTTTATGTCTAACAATTATTTCGCTACAGATAATATTGGAGATTATACAGTTTGATTTTCAGATTTATTCTAAATAAGTTGGATAAAGTAATTTACTAATAACCAAGGAAATTAAATAACTGGATGAAAATAATGGTCAATCATATATTTTTCTCCCGGCATACGTGTATTGCACATAAAAAGGAAAGTGTCTGTGACTTTCGATGGTCCATTAGGACTGACATCAGTCAACCACGGTGGGTCGTCCCTTGAATTCGAAAACCGAAAAATACTGGATGCTCTGAATACTGCCACGCTGTCCTCAATGCGAAAAAATGTCTAAGATTTTGAAGTACACTCAAAAATTATAAACTTCCTCTACTAGATCAATTGAATCAACTACTAAATTTTTTTCCCCTACGTGTGTTATTTTTTCTGACACTCTTCCTCGGATTATCGCACCTTCGAAGTGTCCGGAATTTAACTACAGTTCCTGGTATTCATGTCTATAAATTGATGGAGAAAGCTCGCACCTGACGTCGGCAAGTTGACTGGGATAGCTCATATGGTAATGAGCATCACGTACCAAGTGGGATCTCGGGTTCGATTCCCGGTGCGGTCAAGACTTTTAATTCCTGATCCTTAAATTCTCAGTTATATTATTCCTACGCATCCGTTTCCTTAACTCTTCAAGGATTATAAATTTAATTTGACTGATTTTTAAATTTAGTATTTATGTATTACCCCTCATGTTTTTAATTAGTCAGAATTAATATATTTTCATCATATTTTCTAATTTAAAACTTTTTATTAAAGGATTTTTAATTATTTATTGAGGCTGATTAAAAACCTGTGGGGTTATAATGCATGAATACCAAAATCCATAATTTGTAAGGACTTTTGGCAATTTGCTCAGATATATTTGAAGGCCAGCCAAGTCGGATTTTGGCTGTAGATAATATGGGATTATAGTATATACGCCGATTATTGTGCATTAACCCCTAATTCTAAGAACTTCCCTGGGTATCTTAATAATATTCATCTGGAAACATTAATTTTCTGTAACTCCGTTGAGTCCGTTCGTCAATTTGTTTAATAAACAACTGCGAACAATTTTAAACTGACAGGGTAAAACACAATAATTTTCTTTTACAAAAAACTTACCCGCTGTACATTAATTTATTAACAATGAATTTATTTGTGAGTTAAGCTTATTAAAATAATGGTCCAATAATAATTCTCATTAAATTAATCTTTTCACCTAAGTGTATGTCTAATGTAAAATTTTTCTTCGTTTATCTTCTTTTTTATTAAATCAACGTAAGATCACAATAGTTTAACATTTAAACTAGATATACCCTTAATGCCAATTTATATGTAAAATATAGAACAGTTTTGTAAATATTTGAATAAAAATGTCTGGGGCGTATACATGAAACAGTCTCTTGGTAATTTGTCTCGACTCGGTGCGCGCACATTTCATCAATCAATAACCGTGGAAGGCTCCATCAACTTCCGGCTGTAGAACAAAGCAGCGGGTGTGCTCGGAAACACGCCATTCTCTCTCACAGATTACATTCTACGGCTATTGTTTCATAAGAACTAATATTTGTAAAACCGTAACGTTAATTATTACATTCCCTCCTATTTAATTTTTATTCCATTGTTTATACGGGATTCCTCTTCATGTACTGGCGTCAATGAATACATTTATAAAATGGATAATAGTGTAGAGAACTGAAAATCACTACGATTTATGAAACTCCATCTAATATTAAAGTTAGAATAGTTACGATTTGTTGAAAACATAATATTGTAATGGGGTAGACGATATGTATTATAAGACAAGTGGGCGGAAGTATTATTACCGCTTTAAATAAAGAAAATATTTGCACGACAGGCAATCAACCTGTGGATTGAGTTTGCTGCTGAGTGACCACCCGGAAACGTATACTATGAAGTTCGCCTGTGCCGCAGGCAATTAAAATTAAGTACATTTCGGATTTGAAATCCGGGATATTTTGAACATACCCCATTATTGGAGCCATTTTGCATATATGAAACTTAAAGTAAACAGAATGTAGGTGCGTATTTCAAAAGTGTTCGTCTGAATTTTACGAACTACAATTACAAATCTCGCGTAAAGCAAAGACTCGTGGATAATTAAGGATGTAAACAACAAAGAACTGCAAGGAGTTCCAAAAAAAATTAAAGTTAACTTTGATACACACAATAGAAATTTTGAAACACCTAGTTCATAAAAAAAAAATTCATACACATTTCACGTGATAAAAACGTCACGTAAATATTTACTTTTAGAACACCTCGTATTTAACTATATTTGAACTCAAGTGATAGGACTGATTCAGTCACTTTGATAATACTATGGCCACGACTCAGAGAATGAGAAAGTTGCAAAATTTGCAGCCCCGCGTTGCCGAGATCGATCTTTGGTTAAATTTATTATTGATAGCGGAAATGACTTGAGTCACTTGCCGGGGCCCAAATGACAACAGAGGAAAACCTCTGACCCGCCTAATTTCCTGGCACCAAGAATAATTTAGAACGAACTCAGCGCACGAAAACCAGGACAAGGCTATTTCTCTGTTAGGTGGAGTAATTAGTCTAATTGTTTCATTTGTCCAATTAATTTGAAATTTTGTAGACCTAAAAACTTAAAATGAAACGCAGACCGCAAAAAACAGAAGTAGGGAAATTTTCTTTCAGAACCAGATTGATAAGTGATTGGAAAAATTTACCTACAGCACTGATTGAAAATATTCATCCAGCAACAAGAAGAGTTACAAATAATCTAAATTAGTTCCTGAAGTGAAATTTTTTATTTTCCCTCTAAAATTAACATTTTTGTACCTTTTCTTTTAGTGAAGTGTTTAAAAGTTTGACCAAATTTTTATATATTTCAAACTAGAATTAATTTTTCATTATTATTTGTGTGTTTGCCCTCAAACTGCCTCCGAGATCCATCCCATTCACAGCAAATTATATACATACATATGACGGCTTTGTCATAGATAATTGCTATTAATTTGGTTGATATATTGTTTAAAAACTTGATTAATAAACTGATAAAAGACTTTCTTATTTTAATATTAATATTATAAATGATAAAACCCTTAAATCATAGGTATATATACAATTTATTTTAATGTAATGTACATTAAAATTTCAGAATTAAAAATTGTACGTCAGAAGCTTTCGGTTGCTTTAACCATATTCATCTGATAATTTAATTAAAATATTTACTTAGACCAACTTATTTCCAGACATGGTTCAATATGACAATATTATTGTTTACAATAGGATTTACATGTTGAATGGCCTAGCTCTGTTTTAAAACGAAATGGAGAATTTTTTATAATAAAGTAATTTAATTTTTGATTGATTTCTTTTTCTCGCTGAATTGAATTGTCTTACTTGAAGTACGTAGCCTAAGATTTAAACACAATCTTTGCATAAGTAGGATCTGCTTTACATGTACGCTCAATTTTAACATTTTTTCACGTTTGTTCATACATGGAGGTCTCTTACTTGAAAATTGAAACTTTTAAATAGCTCGAAATCCATGTACAGGTCTTTTAAGATAACTTTATGATGATATTAATGAAGGAAAACAACAGATTTAGACCTCAAATTTTATTGCATAAAAATCCATACAAAGATAAAAATAAAACGGAAGCTTTCACCTTTTTCAGGCATATTCATCTGTAACTGAAGTAAGTCAACATTAAAAAGTACAATAATTGTTTAACACAGCATAAAACAAACAATTTAATTATTATATTTAATCAAGTAAAGTGTGAATTAAGAATACTTTCCTCTTATAACTTCTTTCCGGTTATCAATGTCACATTCTAGCAGTTGAAAACATCATATTGACAACAGCCAGACTCAAATTTTAACTACATGTAAACAAATTAATATGAAGCATACCATTTAATAGCTACCTTAATAAAAACGCATTTACAAGAGTAATAATTTAAAATAGAACAAAAGAAAATCGTGGGCGTGGTATTTGATTTTATTCCCAGGGTGAAAAGAAATTCGTGAATTTTCAGTATTATTTTTCTTAAATTATGATATTTATTATTATTTCATGGCTCAACAAACCATTGAGGCCCTTGGCCTACTGTCATCTTACATGGAGTTAGGAGTGTGTAGTCAGTCCCTCAGTTTTAACCCCAGTTTTCGTTACCAGGCCAAGCACAAAAATACATGCACATTCTGCGATTCGAACCCGGGACCTATGAGATGCGAGCCGATGACGCTGGCTACTACACAACAGGAGGTCGAAGTTATGAAATTATCTTCTTAAAATTAATTTTAATACAATTCCCGAATTTGTTTGAATAATATCTATATAAATTTTAATTTTAGAATTGAAACGGATGAATTACTGACACGTAATTTCCGTGGTTAATCGAAAGGGTATATTATATACATCCTTGAAGCCTTCTGTCTACGGTAAACGGAATATAAATTAATTCTAATAGTTATACTAAACTAATATTGAGACATGTACTAATTTGTAAAATAAAATTAATTAACACCTTTAACTGGAAATTTTTAAAAAATCATTCAAATAGGAGATTAATTTGTGTGTTCTATTTTAGTTTTCTTCGGATAGTATTTTTTGAAGCATGTGAGAGGGAGGGATTTGTGAGTCTGTTTGACGTGTATATGTTGTAGTGTATCGTGGTGCAGAAGTGGTTGTACGAGTATTTATAGGCGAGCGGCATCACGCTCTTAATACGTACTCGTACTAGGCATTGCTGCTGATACGGATTGGAACGGTGGCGTGCGCTCACAGCGCATCAATTCTTTGTCGTGACAATCCCGCCCGATAAGCCCTCCATAAAAAGCCAATATTCAGATCCAAATTTAGCACGGCATCGGCACACACATGTGCGGCGCACGTTAATCTGTCGTGACAGCATTCCTTGCGGGTCGCTGCGACAGCTTTAAACTAAGGCACAAACAAGTCGGCAACACGCAATTTCTTACAATTTATACCTCAATTGTTTATATCTGGCTTCATGAAGGCGTGTGGTGAAAACGTAACTCGAACATCATATTCGACGGCTACTTCTAATTATTTCTTGTTCCAACCACCGAGGGACTTAAAAATAATGGTCATATAATTTATACAGTCTGTTTTTATAGAACCGTTGGCATATGAAATTGTTTAGCTGTAAAGTAAATAAAATTTTGAATTGTAAACGGAGCCAGTCAGTCCTTGTCCCATTAAGGAATGGCTGGAAATTTAATAATTTCCTATTCCGCCCTCCAGCCTTGGTACGTTATTGATTTTGACTGATTAAAGCCGAATTACTCAATTTGCCGCTGTGAGATAAAATAACTCGCAGATTGCGAAAAAAAATTCCCTCGTGAGTTTAAACCGCTATAAATTTTACTTACTCTGTGCTCAGAGCTTAGAAACAACGATTTTGACTGCATAGTGGTTTTAAACTTTAGGTACAGTCACATCGAAGCCAGGAAATTGTCCGAGGGAATTTCAGAAGGACTCGGCATCCTTAATTATTCGTTTAGAATATGCCATTCGATTTCGAGATATTCTTTGAAAATATATAGACAAAAAGAACCGCTTGCATATAGCTAAGTAATGGAATACTCTATAATTGAAAGACTGTCAGACATAAAGAGGCGAATGCTTGTTTATTTAAAATTATGATAATGACAGCCAACAGAACGAGAGATCTTTTGCCATGTAGATATAATAGATAAGAGTATTAAAATAGCTGATCATGTAAACGGTGTTCGAGATACGTTGACATGTATATATGAGACAGAGAAGAGCAGTGTGAGTCTGAGACAGTCCATTTACCGTCCAAACAGCTAATTCAAGGGGCGATGCCAATGACCGCAAACGTCTCCCTCAGATATCTCGCCAGCGTCATTACGTGTATGTGTGACGCTTTCTTATAACATCAGACAAGAAAGACTGCCATTATTATATTAAGCCTTTTATTACATTGTTAATTTAATCGTCTTACAGCTGATCCGATTCAGTATCCCAGTTAAGTAACATGAGATGTATGATCATGATTTTTCTTAACATTATCTATACATATTAGAGAAAAGTTTTGTTAGGAAGTAAAATACTGATGGTTAAATCTAGTCTTTTATTCCAATAATTATCCTAAAATAAAAATGTTTAATTTTGTTTACAGCAGAGACGAATTACTTTAGTAGTTTCTATGAAATGAATTACATTGCTATAGAACAATTCCGATTAGAAGGAAGATTTGTCAGTCAATTGAAACAAATACTTATTACTTGGCTCTCGGAGCCATGAAAGGTATCGATTTTGACTTAGTCGAGCAAATTAATCACTATAGACCCATTTCTTCCTGCAACATTAGCTAGTGTATCGTCTAACACACGTCATAAATTAAAGAGCCTGCGTTTGTGACGCTCTTTATAGCATAGTTCCAGTGCCAATAATCAAAGGGCCGGGATCTGACAAGTTTTATGATGTATACGCATGCATATAGTTTGTGAGTGTTCACATATGAACTTTATCGCCCTCGTTATTAGGCTCTCGCAGTCTCTGACCGAATTCACGAAGCAAAAGGTTCCCAATTAAAAGAGTAAGGTTTATTATCCGATAAAATTAAATGTCAGCTAAATAGCTATGGATGAAGTGTGGCCTATAAAAATACATATCAACGCGTACCTCAATGTTCACGTAAGAAAATTACAATGAAATAGCGATTATATTCGGGAGACAATGTATCAAGATTCTCTATTTACGTTTAGTGAAGGTACACAGTTTTTTGTTAGCGATACATGTTTCTCTAGAAGTTTTAGAGGCACAGATTATAGATTGTAAATTGTAAATTCTCCAACCTATATACGACGGGAGATAATATCGAACTTACGTCGCACGAGACAGGCGATTTAACATACTTTATTTTCTGGATCGAAGAGATCATTTCTTCAGTGGCTTGCACGCTAAGCATGGGTCAGCGAACCAAATTCACCTCCAAACACACGCAAAAGGAGTCGTCAATGGACGAATATCAAAAGATATCGTTTATCCACGCCAAGTGAAAATATATTTATTCCTCAAACAATTTGGAGGTTTTGTAATCAAGTCTAATTAAATATAGTGATTATTATCAGAGTTGGTTTGTACCTGGAGGGAGGGACGACTGATCACGTTATAAAAACTAACATGAGTAAGCAACGAGACACGGAAACTAATATTACAAGATAGAAAATAATGTTGATCAAAATTTAAACCGACGTATTAGTTCGTTAACCTGTGCAAGTTTGAAAAAATGTATGGCTCTATCACAAACTTAAAATGCTGGAAGTATTTTTTTGATTAGAGTGATTTTCTTCGGTTGGGTAGAAATTATTAAAATAATTTCTTTAACACAATCATACAAAGTGCTTTCACTACCACTCAGTTATATTCATTGCGAAACTTGATTCGATTTATATAATTTTTCTTAACAGAAAGGAAATTATTACTTTACCGACATGTATTTTAGTTTACAGCAGGGGATTAAATAATTTGCTCGACTAAGTCAAAATCGAGCTCCGAGAGCCAAGTAATAATTTTTTTTTTAATTGATTGACTGATTTGGACGGGAAATCTTCTTTCTAATCGAAATTGTTCTATAATTCATTTCACAGAGACTACTAAAGTAATTCGTCTCTGCTGTAATCAAAATTAAAATTTTTATTTTACGATAATTATTAAAATAAAAGACTAGTTTTAACAAACCATAAAATGGTTGCGCATTTTACTCGTGTCCAAGAACGGAAAGAAAAATCTGATTCGGTAATCGATACTTACACAGGTATTAATTTTTCCAATTAGTCAAGGATGTTTCATTAATTTATAATAACAAAATTACAGACCAAAACAATAGATCTGAAATCATACAAATACCCCTTTATAATTATTTATTATACCGTATAAGCAGCCTACCGCTCATTCGCTGATTATGAGACGAACATGAAAAAAAATAATTAATCCAAGGTTGGTTTATCCGACAACCTCTTAACTCGTCTTCTTCAAAGTGATTGCACTTACAAAAATCCAAAAAACAGCTCAAACTTCACACAGCAACTAAAAATTACTAATGAAAGTGAAGTGCGGTGTAGAATAATTAAATATATTAATATAACCTGTATATGCATGGTGTTTGAGGGTAAAATAAATAATAATTTAAGCGAATGTCAGTATATTATACATTAATTAAATTAAATATATATATTTTTAACTGTCGTCGAGTGTATAATTAATTACAGAAATAATATATATGTATATATATACCTGACATGTACGTGATACATAAAATTTAAATAATAATGACATTAAAAGCATAGAAAAAAATTAATAAGAGCAGTGTAAAGTTAAAAAATAATTATAGAACCACGTACTTAAATTTCAATAGTCAATGAATTTGTTCCAAAATTGGAGGAAGTTTATTAGTCTTCATTACACTGCTGTTAGAATATGCGTAGTGTACTACATAAGATTTATATATTCTTCGTAAATGTCTCAAATACTTTTGAAAACTATCTTTTTGTCCCTTATTGATGTATTGTGGAACGAATATTGCTGCGTACCGGGTATTTGTATTTTATATTTATGAGTGTACTCATAGTTAAGAAAGCTTATTTAGTAAACCTTTTACCTTTTCGATATTTCAACTACAGATATTTAGATATTTGATTTGATTCACATACAATCTTTCTCTCATATCCATTTTAATTAAACTCAAGTTGAAATTTGAACAAGATTGTAAGGTCTAGCGTACGTCTTACTTACATCCGTGTTGGATTCCCCATAAGTATTCACCTAACGTAATTATGTCTGAACGAGAGGTCCATATGATTCACCATGCCTACGAATACCATTTTAATTTCCAGATGTATTTATTTTTGTGCTTTTTCCTTTCTTCCATAACGGCGACATCTGTATACGATACGAATTACATGCATCCTAGCAAAAAGTATCGTTTGTGCTTACGTAATTAAAATGTTATAATTACTATCAACTTCGGAGGCATCGTATTTGTATTTGCAGTTTATTTATTATATACTGCCAGTTGCCGACCTGTATTAGTGGTCAGCGTCATTGTTCGCATCACAAAGGTCCCTTGTTGGAATCCCGGCTCGGGCATGGATGTTGTTTCCATTTTCATCTTCTCCGAGACTCACGGCCGACAAGTGCGGTAGCCCAACTCCATACTCCGGCTTCTGAAGTAACCACAAGGTAGTCCTCAAGGTTCGAAACGAAGTACTGCCATATAGACACAGTCGCTCTGCCTTCTACAAAACAATACGAGTTTTTGGCCCATCCTGAATTTAAAGCTATCAGCAAGATCAATTTTGTTGAATATATATCCGGGACAAACGCGAAAACGTGATATACTGCATACCTGTTTCCTCCAATAATATTCGATTAATTATGCATGTTTTAAGCTGGCGGCTGAAATTAGTAAATAATTGCCTATAAAATGTAAAAAAATAATTTCATTACTGTCATATTTTCCATTAATATTTTTCTAGTATTACAGTACTACGCCCCCCCCCCCCTCCAATTCTCGTCAGTAAAGAGTTTTCTTTATTGACTAAATTACCGTTCAACCACAGGTGATAGATTCACACTGATTTCTGCTAAAAGCCTTAAGACCCCCCCTCCCCCTGACAGTGTTGTCATATAGGTTTGTGTACGAAGACAAATGTCTCGAGTATACGAAGGAAAAGGCAAAACTGGGAGGAATTATGCAGCACAGGCGCTATGCTCAAATCGGCCTGGAAGGAAGCCAAATACGAATTGAGGCACCTAAACACCAGATTCGTGGCGCACGGCTTCCACTATAAGATACGAGACAAGCTCAAGTAATCACGAATAGGAATATACAGAAACGGGCATTATTTTATTCCGCTTTGATGTTCAATCTTTGAACTAGAGCTAGTCCTCAACTTCATCAATTTACTTAAGTATATTGCAAAAGTATTATTTGTTGTATTAGTCTCGTGAAAGTTGGTATACGTAAATACAGTATCCCTTAATTATCACTTAGGGTATTTTTTGTAGGCCAAAAGAAGAAAACTTCATCTTTTCCCGGAATTAATACTCAAAATTTTGAAAGCTATTTACCAAATTCTATATTTATAATTCCACAAAACATATATAACTCGGAAAAGAAGAGCATATGGAATTATCAGGCGTGTATCAAAATACCATTCTCATTACTGAAAATTAGTTGTGTTTAATAAATAAATTAAAATTTTTTAATTAACTGTACTATATGTAGATATGTCAAAAATTAATATGTTGATCAATTTTAAAGTTTTATATCACGTCGTACTATAAATGACAAAAGTTGGGGTACTTATTGAGGGCAACTTTAAAAATGCAAAATTTAATTCCTGCTATGTTTCTTATATACAGCACAATGTACTCCAAGTAAAGAATCTTCGTGTTCATTTCTGATTTATAATACGAGAAAGAGAATATTGCTGTGAAATGAGTACGTCGGACCCAAAAATGATCTCATAAAATTAAAATTGGAATGCAGAAGTTCGCTGACTCGTGGTTCTCCATTGCACGCGACCACGCGTGTACGAATCACGTGAATAGACATAGTCATAGAATCAGCCTCGTTATTTTTTTGGCCAACCTGTGTATTAAATGCGGATATTTCTTGTTCTGAAGATCTCAGTCTCGGAAATGTTTTATCTCTTGCTCCCATAAAATTTGTCTTTTTCGGGCTGAGTATTTTATAACATATCACTACAGGGAAAATAACTTTATAAATACATTATGCTTTAAAAAATCTGGAGTTAATTTATTTTAAATTTCAAAATTTGGTAACTTGGATTTTAAATAACTTTATTCATATATTTATTCATATCAACATTTCAATAATCGGTACCTAGCTATCGCAATACGATAAAAAGTAATTGCGAAATATTAAAAACGTTAATATGTTTTAAAAAAGAAAAATAATTAAATATTATTTAAACAATTTATCATCATAACTAAATAAATTCCTGTTATTGAATTGGTAGGAGCAAGAGAATTGTCCTAACTATGGTTTTCAGCGTGCCCCACAATGATTAATATAAAAATTGCTATGAGATAATCTTAGAAGAGACACTTGACTTGATGGCGATGTGCAGCGCAGGTATTAAACAAGTGCTGGTCCTGTTTCGGTTGTCGGATAGGAGACGTTGTTGCATCAGTGGAAGACTGGACCGAGGAAGCAGGTAGCTTCACAGTGGTGTATTGGAATATTTTTTTTTAGTCTCCGTCGCCGCGTGAAAGCGATAGTATCTCGCCTTACACGAGGTAAAAAGGTATTTTTCTCGCGTTATCCTTCATAAGAACTTATTGTCAACTAGCATCTCTCTCCAGCATATAAAACTTTGAATCCTCCAACTTAACTTTGCCTCCAACCTCAGCTGGCATCTGAATTCAATTCTCCAGTGCAATCTGTTATATAAATTTTCAATTCATCAATCACCGAATCAAGCTTTGCTCCTTGCATCTGGCCACACCCTACAACATTGAGCTAACTCCAGCCGTAATAAGCCCGCTGTCGCAATATTTTTTCTGCAGTATGGTGTATGGTCTAAAGCCACAATTACGCATAATAGAGTCTTCTAGCGACGGTAGTCACATACAAAGGACTTTTCGCCCTCAAATCGCAACTTTATTCACGCTAAATTCAAAAGGTTCAGAAACGACTTCCATCCGACTATATGCCGAAATAGCTTAAATAAATGTTTCTTGAATTGCGATGCGCTTCCTTCTAGCAACGTCTTACCGAATTCATATGAATTAAAATTGTATAATTATTAAACCAAATAGCTCATTAAATGTTCTGTGATCTTAGTATGAACGCATTTAGAATCGCTAAATATTTTCTCGTGACCAATTCAGAATGTCCCCGGAATAACACTTCGCTCAGAATTGGTCGCCTGGGTAATATATAAAAGGCGATACTAAAATCACAGATAGTCCGAGCGCGTACTTTACGGAGTGTGCTCCAATAGTTACAGACATCAAAAAGAGCCCAGCGAATAAATAGAAACGAAATAAACAAGTGACGATAAATGCGACTGGCAGTAGTTTTCCTTTAATTCAGTGAGCAATCCGTCTAGTGTTCCAGTGGGGGTGTTCTATTATTAGCACGACACCGAATCTGTAACATTAAACAGCAATACAAACATTTGATCGGTTTTACAGCTCCCTTTAAATTGTAGGAATTCTGACTGTTTATTGATGATTTACCTGTTATTAGAAGAAAGTGTTGGAGTCGAGGCGTTAGAAACTTGCAATATTTGTTGGGAGGCAGATGGGTCATGAGACTGACGTTTATTGCTACACAGTTTTTCATTGGGTCGTAATTTAAACGTAAATGAAATTTCATGTGTAGGTTATACGCGCTTCTGAATACATTCAGAAGGTCCGCAGTGATTTAGAAGCTTCGAATATGTCACGCGGGAAACCACGATAACAATACTTTATGGACTACAATTTCCACTAAATGTCTTTCCTTGAAAAATGTGCAAAATAAACCTGAAAGTCGATTAAAGTACGCCGTCATTGGGTAATCACGTACTGAAAGAGAGTTTTCTCTAAAAATTTGCTTACAGTATTTTGCACGATCGTAATCCTAGAGCAGTTAACAAGTTTTTATTTTGTATAATCCCTTACTTGGCGATACCTTTATGATGAAGCTGAACTTACTGTATACGCAGACTAACAACTCTCATGTTTAATAACCAGCGAAGCACGTAATACTTTCATCGGTTAGTTTCCAGTATCAGTCATACTATTTCACACTTTTATTTTTAGCTGTTTCTAATCATGAAATTACTTCCGTTCCGCAATCTATTTCGCGTATATAATTAGAACACTCATATCCGTTGAGTGACAGAGAGGGCAGGAAAGTAATTACTTTCTAAGGGAAATGTCAAGCAGGAAATTTAGAATTCTCGGCATATTTGAATTTGTGAGATAAAATTGTTGCAGACGGGAGCAAACTACTTGCGTTTTACCACATTTAATTTACGAAAATGATCCGAGGAAAACGTTACAAAATTAGAACTTACAGGTCCCAAAAAAACTATCAATTTTAAGTATAAATATTGTTGTAGACATCAATGTCTATAGTTGTATAATTTTCTAAATTATTGGATGATTCCATTTGTTATGTAATATTAAGGCCATATCATTGTAAGGAAATTTGATTAGTTAGCATGGCGTGAGACTGTGGAAATTAAAGATTTTTGTTAACCATAATGGTTTGGTGACAGCAAAAATTTGATTAAGGTATCCAACAAAATGGTAGCCTAAAAACTGACCGGTTTATCTGGTAAAACATTCTGAAGGACTTCATTGTTACGTGGAAATTTGGTTTGTTGTGCTGACTGAACTGTTCTGCCTCAGTTGTGTGCAACTTACTGCACATTATGTTTTTTTTTAAAGACTAAGTAATATCACGTAATTCGTTGTGGCTAGATTAAGTTTATACAAATTGCGAAATTCATTAAAATTTCTTCATTTATGGATACTATCCATTTTAATACCCCTTTAAAAAGAATTATGCTATGATCTCTCTTAATTACGGAGATGTATACAATTGACGCTCAGGAGGATGTGTCCTTCATTTAATACTTAAAAACATTAAAAAATCATTAATGCAAAGTTTTGATTTCAGATTTCTGTAGCTGTACGAGTGTTTCGTTTACTTATTTTGAGCAAGTTTTGAGTTCACTTGTTAAAAAATGACATCCGTACAATACTTTTTACGCCATACTCGGTGTAAAAAAAATTCAACATGGCGCAAATTTGGGATAATATGAGGATTATTTACAAAATGGTATGTAACTAGTTGTAATCATACTATAATTGTTCTATACCGTCAAATTTCAGATTTCTTGTTCTTTTTGTTTAAATTTTGGGGAGATATCTTTGTAAAACTTTTAAAAATTAATGTAAATTTCCTTTTTTGTTTGCTTGTTTGATTATTTTGTACATTTATTATTCAATGCAGTTGTCTATAACTTCTTATGAGGCCCGATAAGGGCCATAAGAGTTACACAAATGTCTCATAAAATAAAAGCCGTGGCAATATATTTTATAAATTTGTAAAACAACAAAATTTTCGTTCTGATAAATTTGAATAAAATATATTCACGTATTACAATCTATTTTTTGTCTAAATCTGTCAATAAATCAAATTTAAATTAAGTTTAAATATAGATTCAAGACAATATTTTTTATTGGGTTTCCAACAAAGTGTGGATGGGCCGATTTTTCGATGACAATACTACCACCACACGTGGTGTAATGTGTAGGAATCGTGATTATACCCCAAACGACCATGGTGTATTCATAGGATGACCTGTGACGGCGGAAATTCATGTAAATGCGCTATCCTGACGCATCGTTAGTCACAGGATTTATATGGTTTTACCCTAAAATAAAACATTCATGTTAAAATAGTAGAACCTTCTGAATACAGACTGAAGATATTATAAATTTTAGTAGATAAACTTAATTCATAATTTTATCACCGAGTCATAGTTAGTAACTGGAAGAAACAAATTATTTGATAATAGCACTATTAAATTCAATCTATTGACCAGATCAGTTGTTAAACTGTAACACCCCTGAAGGTTCATCCTTTAAAAATGTGATATTATTACAAGAAATGTAGAGTTATTTTACACTCTTTTTAGTTAATTACGTACCAATTAAAAATTTTACTATTCCCTATGTACTCAAAATGCAAGTATGGTAGCAGTATTTATATAAAACTAAATAGAATTATTATAAATTCCCCTACTTATGGTTTATTATTGTCTTGGTTCTTTCAGGTACACCGGAATTTCATAATTAGTCAGCCGTTTCTTTACTTCTCTCTGTGGAATTCCCCTGACTTCTCGTCTCTGGGAACTGTTTGTATCCACTGAAACTCGAGAACGGGAAACAGCCGCAATACCGCTCAACTAACAGCATCTTCTTCTTCATTATTCATACAACAGGCTTACTGTGACACTTCTTCGATTAATTCAAATGAGGACATGATATTACAGAAACCTTAAGAACAATAAGTAACATTTTGTTCCTGTGCGTTGTTTTTATATGTGATCGACCAAATTTTTTCAAATCAATCGTGTTGTGTGGACCCGAACTTCCTCCATTCATTTAACTGGAAAAGGGTTTTGCTTTATACGAAAGTGTTTTTTCGTAAATGAGCGAAAGTTACCGGAAACTACCAACTTAAGATATAAACTACAATAATAGTAAAAGTTGAATACAATAATAATTTGCTGGATCTTATCATAAAAAATATAAATTTGTATATTTTTATTCTTTATACCAAATGTTATTCTGAAAATTGTATAATCGGCAAAAAAATGGTTTTATATAGTAGTAACACGTGGATGATATAGCCAGAGAAAGTATCAAGAAAAAAGGTAGATTTAAATTAACAACCAAATTGTAGCATTTAATATAATCTTATTCCTACTAGAATCTATTTTAATCTACATTCATAAATAAATATCCCTCAATAGTAACAAATAAAAATAAAATTAATGTATTTCTTGATCTGTTTTTCTTACATTTCCCTGACGTGTTGAAATCAGCAATGCGTAATCTGATTACGTATTTCCGTCTCTGCTACTGAGATGCATTAGTTTCAGAGACTATTAAACATTAAACGGCGTGATTTAATGTCGTTTTACAAAATGAGGTTAAACTTTGAAAATGTAACTATTTAGTTTACGTATTACATATGATATTTGATTATGTGCTACCTGGTGTGGTGTAGCCTCTCATCACAGAGATCCTTGTATTCGTCATAGTCATGAAAACTGGGGTTACAGATGAAGGAGACTCGCCACTTTTGTTCCACAGTGATGAGTGGTGTAACTTGTGGAATTATTTGTGCAGTGGTAAATAGACTGTTTCTACTGCTTAGGAACGCTGTAGGTTTTCAGGAAAAAGTCTAGGTCTCTGGCAAGAGCACCAGTATTAAAGTTATTCACTGCGTATGGAATACGAATGAATTCAGGATTGAAATTACTCTAGTGGACAGATTTTACTTCAATTATAATTTTAATTAATTAAGACGCTGTAACTTTGCGTGTATCCATTATTGTAATGGGCTATATTGATTTCCAGGGTTGCTATAACAAAAAATTCTACTGGGATCGATAGTTATACAACACGTATAACATCCACACTACACCGAGAAGGAACTGAAAAAAAAATTCCCTCCGGAACGATGTCAGCTCCACAGATATTACATGATAATGTGTACTGAATTTTGTTTCGACAACTCCTAAGTTTGAATCATCAGCGTACAATATGAACTATTAGGGAAGGTC
Source organism: Zhengitettix transpicula (assembly GCA_037074705.1). NCBI lineage: Eukaryota > Metazoa > Arthropoda > Insecta > Orthoptera > Tetrigidae > Zhengitettix > Zhengitettix transpicula. Next base: position 60,803,663 of record CM073595.1, on the reverse strand, counting down.
AATAAATACTTACAAAATCTGTGAGATCGAAATATGTTTGTTTCTGAGAAGTACTACCTATTAAAAGTCTGCTGGTTCCGTGGTTTCAATTGTATATGATAAGTTAAGTTTTAGAAATATCCGCAAGTTTGGTGTCGCGTTTGTTCACACAGCAGGATAATCGCAATAGTTTGGTCGACTTAGTGGATGGTTTGACGTTTTTTTTTAAATCGAATTCCTGATTATTTTCTACTTGGACATATGATTGCTGAGGCGACAAAGTAAGAGTATAAATAGTAGGATTCTGCAGGCGAGCAGGATCTGAATATTACGAAGACAGTTAAATCAGTCGGGAAGGTGATGGCCACGGGTGGTTTTGGAAACTTACGGAATTATCGACAACGACTATTTAGGACAAGAATATTATTGTTCATCGTTATCGTATCACTTGAGGCAAGAAAAAACAATCTCCATTTGGCTAAGAAGAAAGTGTTGTTCTATCAAGGAAATGATGAAGGAAATTGTCTACTTTAAGTTGGAACTGTTTATCCATCATATTCGCCATATTTTCGTCCTCCTGCGACTGTTTTCTATTTCCTAACCAGCAAAAATGTATCGCCGGAAAAAATGCACGTCTAACAATGAGATCATTGACGAAGCAAACGTAATATTTGGAACCTTCAGTAAAGTTACTTTTTGGTACGGCTTGAAGAAGTGTAAAAAAAACTGGATGAAGTGTATCAACCAGATACGAGAGTATGTCTAGAATAAAAAATTAATCAACCCAAAACAATGTGCCTTTATATTGCACGACCCAATCTCGAATATTTGGATAATATTATACTGTCTGATTTTAGAAGAAAATAAACTTATTAAAGACACAGATATATTGAAATGTAATTAGAAAGAGGAAAAAGTGATACACGGACGTTTGAACAGTTTGGACCCACGTATTTTAGCCGAGTCCAGAGATTCGGTACTCTTACTATCTTCTCAAAAACAGGTAATGCAAGACACGAATAATATTATCCAAATATTAAATTTATCGTTACCATTAAATTTCAAATATAAATATCACCAATAATTGGAAAATATTTCCAGGAAGTATTTTAATAAATAGGATAAAACCAAAATGTCTCTGATAGTGATCCGAATGGTAAACCTGACGTTATATTAAGAGCAGATACACAGATTCCTCCCTCTATATTTTTTATTACTCAAATATGAGGTCAAGAGCAGAATTACTTTGATGCTGCAACCTCTTAATAAAAACCCCTTAAATAAATCAGAAGCTTTTTTTTAAGGGCGGTTATGTTTTGCATGCTTCAAGAATTACGTCAAGAGAATTGTTTTTAATTATTGATAATCAAGAGAACCATTCACCAACCTCCAAACGGCTTTATTTTTTTATAAGAATTTTCGACAATTGTTATTTCCAATCTGTTTGGTGGCTGGTGAATGTTTTTTTTAATTATCAGTAATTAAAATTATTATATATATATATATATATAACATTCAAATGGATTTAAGGAGAAGTTTTTGTAGTATTTGCACCAATTGTTGTTATCGATTTGCATTTAAGGAAATAGTGTTAGGGTTCCACAAGTCTACTTCCCTGATGAAAAATACTATCGGTAGAAGAGAATTGGAGCGTTTGTTTTAGCTTTCTTAAACTGAATTTTATAATTTAAAGCAATCAGGAAATCTGCCAGAGGAAATGCATATGTTGAAATATTACGTACTTGGTTTCCTGTAATTACTAATAATCATTACATTTATTTTCATTACAGACAATAAATATGTAAAGAGTTGAGAAGAACTTTCTTGGAAATATTTTTACTTTTATCTGCTCGTAGTGATGTTTCGAAATAAATTTCAAATCATATAAAGAAACCAAAATTGAGCATCAAATGTTATGTTGTCAGTAATATTCCAGAAATTAAAAAGCGATCATTATAAACACGAGTAACAAAATTACTAACCGAAATCAAAAAAGAAAAGTAGAGCAATTTTTTCTTGACATGAAAAAAAAAATTCCGTTTGTTCACAGAACTAAGAGATTTTTAGATGATTGCCGTTCATGTTAAAAATCAGTATTTTAATTCAATAACATTTCTATGAGTTATTTATTTACCAGCTTCATACTGGTTTAAAACTGAGGACGAGCCAGGTCAAGCAATCTTACTAGTTTATTTTGTTAGCTGTGTTAAGCATCACTGCCTTCCGTATTTTTATACAAAAGTTAATGGTGTAAATATTTATCGCGGTGGGAAGAGGGATTACTTACAGTTATAGATGACACATGAGGGATAGTCACAGCAAGCGACGACGCAGTCAACAAACTTTTTAAGTTCATGTTGTTCATTAAATTTCCGTTGCATCTCTGAAATTAAAAGGTGATGCAGCTGTTATTCTAATACTAAATGAAAGTGATGCCATTTACACAAAAGCTAAGCGTTTTGAAGACCACAATAGTCGCGAATCCTCTGTTACCTCACAGTAACGCGGCGAAAGCGTCGATATGCGCCAAGAGAAACCATTGTTGCATATCGCGATTTAGTAGTCGGTTAAGATGCCACTTTCCCAGGTTTCTATTCCTCCTCGTGGATACCAAGAAAACTATACCCATGGGAGAAGTAAACCTTTAAAGCTATGTTGATGTAAATTTATAGATGCGATGTTGTGTGACTTGCGCGTATAAATATACAGAGAAAAATCAACAGAGGCATAAATTGAAATACTTTCCTACGATTAATTTCTCAAATAGTATTCTAAAAATTGGAGTTAATAAAAATACTGTAATAATAAATTGAATGCATTCATACAAATTTTGTATGGGAGTCTTTCATTTATAATTTCATATCTATAAATAAATTTACTATAGCCTTAAAAATTATGCTAAAGATAAAATTGCAGATAAACAAGATTTTTCCTGGATAATTTGTATCAAATAAATATCAATTCAGCATCCAAAAACTATTGAAACTTATAACCAAGAACTTTATTTAACAAAGATAGCATTACATATTTCTCACTAGTAATAAATTGTGCAAGTTTGGAAGTTTAAAGTGCGTATAGGAAGATCCGAATAATATTTTTGTGTGTACCTCAAAACTATCAAATGCTATTTTGATATTACCTTCCAAATGAAATTTGTCATGAAATATATCCATTCCAAAAAAACTGAAATTGGAATTACTTGTAAAAATAAAAATTTTTTAAAACAACTCCTTAAACAATCAAATAAATAAAATTTTAATATTAAAAATTATTTAAAACTATGCCCACATATTTTAAATAAGGTAACTGAAAAGGCAGAGGGAGGAGGAGTATAATTAGCAATTCCCGAAACAGAATTAAATGTATGCTACACATTGTTAGGAAAGCAATTGATTCCATTTAAATGTCAAAAATTACTTCTGTAATTGACTAATGGTCAAAGAATCTATGAGTAAGTGTTTATAATCATGTGTTTAACAACTACTTCTTCTGTTGACCAAATAATTAATGAATTCAGTATATGCCCTAGGCTGCCTTAAATATTATTATTTTCTTACACCAAGTAACTACTAAAGAATCTCATCAAAGTTTTCAGTTCCCACAAGCATATTAAAGATCTGATATGGACAGTAATAATAACAGTAAAATTTAACTCACATTTTCAATGAATCTCTGATCATATTGGTTTCATCTGATATATTGAAAGTGATAACGCTAGTATTTATATGTAAGGAAGAAAAAGGCTGCTAAGATTTCATTTTATTGGCCTACTTAAGAATTTTATCAAATTTTTATTATCCTATGACAATATCAGATAGTAACTTTCTAAAATGCATGCTTTCTCAAAGAAATATTTAACTACATATGTTGAAAGAAACTTTCTGGACCTAAGTAAGCATTTTGATTGGCTAATTCATTTGATTTAGTTAAAAACAGTTAAAAAGTCTCACAAATTTGGATTAAAGTATATATTCTACCCATATGAAAATATATACATGTAAACACAAAACTAGTTATCATCAATACCTATCATTGAATACAATTAATCATTTGCACTTTTCTGTAAGATAATTCTCTACACTACAAAAAGCAGTTTGTGGATGGTACAGCTAAAAAATATTTTAATAATTGGTGTAAAAAATTGTATAAAACTGTAAAATGAATAATAAATTAACACACAATCTAGTTAACAAATAGAAGACAATAAATATTACCATGGAGAACTGAAATTTCTGAGAGCCTGTTTAGAATGCTTTAAATGAGATTTAATATAAGAAATTTAGGGTTCACATTGTGGTATTTATGCTACCTCTTAAGGGCTCTCAATAGGTTGCAAACCATTTATTTGCTGGGATAAAATATGACATTATTTTTTAAGGGAACTAATGTGCAACTGTTGCTGTTATAAAATACCTTCCTTCAAAGTATTCTGCACAAGTATTTATGAAATACATACATTTATAAATACCAATAACCAAATTGTGATAGTTAAAAACACCATTCTGATGTGAAAAAAGAAACATGATGAAAGGCATCATTATTCAATTATAACTTATGTAAATATTTCAAGATTTGAGTTTAAGTTGTTCCCATTAAGATAAACACCCATATAATGCAATATCTGTGACAAACAATCAAACTTTTAAAGTAACCTGTTGACATGTTTATTGGATCACTGCATACATTCATTTGAATGTGATTTTAATGGCATATGGAATGACATGCATATGGAATGACATGCACATGTAATTTTCACTGACACTCATTTTACCATTGAAAACCAATAGAAACATAAATATTAAATGTATTTCCCATTCCTCATGACACTTTTTTTCTCCCTTATCTTTATTTAAGTACTGTTGTTATATACTATTAATATGCTGAGACTACTTCTGGCATCTATAAATCTGTCTAACAGATGGCCCAATTCCATCAGATTGTCACCAATCAAGAAAATAAATGGGCTGTAGCAATAAATCTTCACAAGTCATTGAAATTAAATCAAACAAGATAAGTCAACCTTTACTTACAATACTGATTAGATAATTTGAATTCAAAATGTGAGGTTTGTTGTGTGAAACAGCACATTGTGTATTTTTTACAGTTAATCAATATTCATGAAAGAAAATTATACAAAAATTAAACATAATATTGCCAGTCTCTAACGTTTTTGTATTAACTAGCATGTACCACCGTAAAAAGAATAGACTTAGAGTATGATTTAATTAATTTTACCAAGTGTGTAATATAATAGTGTTATGAAATTCCTGCTTATATAACCCCCAATATGATCTATTATCTTTGATTACCATTAACCATTGCCTTTACTTGAGTTTGTTTAAGCTTTCTATGTATAACCATTGAATCTTATCTAATTTGGAAACAAGTTTAGAATGTTTAGGTAATGATAATTGTATTGCTATAATTATTTGTTTTGAATGACTGTAAACTTTAAAAGCTAAGTAATGTGTATTTACATTCTTTTCTGCCTATGTGTACATGTCATTACAGAAACTTTTATACAAGCTAGGAATATTTCCTTTGTGGATAAGTTTATTGCTCCTACCTATATTAAAAAAATCAATTTTCAGTAAGTTTTATAAATATAACTACTGAACCTGCAATTTGTATTAAACTAAATTCATATTTACCTAAACTTTCTACACTAAAATCATCTGCTGTGAGGTGTTTCAGCTTACGAACGAGACAGGTCTAAATATTTTGGCTTTTCTTTTTTCATGTTTTAGGTTTGAAACATTATGTCAGTTTGATAATTTTAATTCACAGTTTTTATTGGATCAATTTATATTTACACACTTCTTGAAGGAGGACAAATTTTTTTCTTTTCTTTTCTGGACATACAAGATTTTTAGTTATTACTCATTTTTTTTGTTGTTTCTTGTCTTGATTATGCATTTTGCATCCTATACAGGATTTGTTTCGGGTGATCGAGGATAATTTTTCAAGACTGCTTACTTCTGACGCACTAAATACCCGTCAGTGGATCGTCTTTCAGCTTCATCTTAAGTGATAGGTTGTATGAAAGGTGTGGAATTGTCTTAGTACACTGTTCGACTAATGTTTGTTTAGAACAGAGCAGGTTGCAATAACTCATTTTCGGCGGAATCCGCTGACCCTGGACCATCGGATCCTCAGGCAACAATGAGATTGGCAACACTTGATTTCGAGCGAATCCTGCTTTAACTGAAACTACGATTGTGTTGATAAACATTTTAGACTATATCGTTGTGGCAGGTATACTGATTTATAGTTCCATACTTGTCGAAAGCCAAACGTGATGGCGTGGGATATTATATTTCACCGGCAACGATGCATCAGAGACGCCGCAGCGCATTTGTGGCATTTTGCCGGGAAGGTGATGATGACTTCCACTCATAGCATATACGGATTTTTGGAAATGCAAACAGTCTGTCATGCCATTTTCCAGATCAATGGCCTCATCGACTCAATATCACAGCGTATAGCAGCTCGTTTGGTATGATACATTCGCTTGATTTCTGAGATTTTCGTTCAACTTCTGTTTCACCAGCGTACAGTAAGAACACTTTTTGGAAACACTGGATTAATGAGAAGAAAGTCGTTGAATATTATTTTATTAAAATATAACAATTGGAATTAATTTTTTGAAGTGTTGGAAATAAACAGTTGTCATTATTGACTCTTCTTCCATCTACCGTATTATTTGTTTTATTGTGGATCGAACGTCTGGGCACGCAAATGTGACATTATGGTTTTGTTTAAGTTTCCAAGATAAACTTTTACATTTCACTCACAAGAAAATGACACGTTATAGTTACATTTCAGCAGCGTTACAGTATGGAGATGAAATGTTTTGTGACTTGCACACGGCTCTATAGTCTGATGAGAAAGGTACTTCATTATATATATAATCTTTACGTCAATGCTGGTTTTAACTTGCGAATTTTGTAATAGTTTGACGGAGATATCATTCTTATTATTTTTCTAATTTGCAATTATTTTCACTGTATTCTTCATAAGTCACAATTATGAATTCCCATAAATGTTGAGGAATATTGTGTTAATATTTTTGGATGGGAATATATTATTAATATAAATTAAAAACAGTTAATATATTTTGTCATAGACTAGACGCTACTAGTCTTCGTTTTGTAACACTCTACACGTATTTTTAGAAAACAGCTGAACAGAGTTACTACTACAAACGTATCAAACAAATATATTACGATCAAGTGTTGTTTTCAAGGAGGTACGAGTAATCAGTAACTGTAATGAAAGCAGCGGCCAAAATAACAGTAAAATAAAATTAATGTGTTGGGGTTTGATAAAAATGTTTGTTTTAAAATGGAATTACAATTTATTACAATACTAGCTGGGTGCCCGACGTTGCCTGGCTTGTCATAATTAAACTAATCGAAACTCATAACCCCGGATTTGACGCCATCTCGGATGTTTCTGCATTATTTTCATACAATGACCCTCCACACCCATCCCTTTAATGCCGAAAGGGGTTGAAATTATACACAAAAATATTTGGAGAACGCTATCTATGTCAGTGACCCTGAATAAGTATCTTTCAACAAATATATCGGTCGTTTTAATATGTGTGAAAATTTCAACACCAGTCAGACACGTCTTACCTCCATATTGTTTGTTTTCTGTTCGCTAGGAATACGTGTACGAAATTTGGCCAAATTTGCTCCATGAGTGTAGATTTGTATGCGGATAATACATATACACAAACACACTATTTTATTTATTAGAATAGATTATAAAATTATTTAGTGAAATTTACTCACAATTTAACTAACGCCTCTTTATATTTTCTCATGGTTATGAGGGTGCTGACTTGAAACAGCATTCACTGACTATAAATGAAATGACCTGCAACAAATCGAATTTGATGAAATTGTAAAATCTTTGACCTTGTTTATGAAACAGTATATATTCTAAAACTGGTGCAACATAGCGACTTCAGCGTGCCGACGTCAAACGCAGATGAGGGTGGTCGCTTTATTGTTGGTCTCTAGCTACTTCACAGATAATATGAATATCAATCAGATTCCTCCTGTTGGTTGAATCCAGTCTCTCGTGTATGCTGAAAATTAACTCTTTTCCGGGCTAACCACTTTTCTCCTAATCGAGAATTTATCTCTTCCCATTCAGTGCTCTATATTTTCCGTACTATCTGTCCCCTCAGTACTTTTTCTGTCCTTTTATAGCTTCTTTGTTGCCCATTTCAGTATTATTTTTCTTGTTTATTTATTGGGTATCGCACTACTTCACCGAGAATGTCAAAACATTTCGATTCTACTTAAATTTAGGTGGTCCCAGTAATATAAATTACGGATGGGACTGATTTATTTCAATTGTGACATACTGGATAAAAGTGAATTACGGGAAGAACTTCTGTACGAATTACAAGTAAAAATTATAAAAATAATGAGTACATGCAATTAAAAAGAAAAAAAGACTGAAAATAACAATAAAAATTTCTCTAGTTGATTTCCTGACACATAATTGGATTAGAAAATTTTCACATATCTTTTCTGTAATTTTTTTTTTCATTCTTTCACAGCGTATAATCATGTTCCATGACTAGCTTGTCCGAAAAATATCGTTGTGCTATATATTAGATTTTTTACGATTGCTACGAAATACAACATCAATACCCGGCCCGGAACTCTCGACAAAGAATTCTCCGATGTATTCGGGAGCATGATCGGTTATGCCTAGGGAGATTCGTCGCTGAAACAGGCGGTCATTACGGTAGGCGGTGGAGAAACGATACCAGTTTTTCCTCCTGTTGCACCAGCTGTGTTTCGTGGAGGTTGGAGGATCGTACTTTAATGGAGCAAACGTTTCCAGGATCCGAAGGGCAGCCCGAAGCATCAGTTAGAAGTGAGCAACGACGTCCACTTCCGCATGTACGAGCGAATGCTGCGCGTAATCGGCGCATGGCCGGGCGCCGGAACGGGGGCGGCGCTGATGGCGGGCAACGCATACATAGTGGGCGTCTCTATGCTGGTACAACTGTGCATCGGCGCGAACGACCTTCGCGAGTTCGCTTTCCAGGCCGGCTTTGTGGTTGCCGTGTTGGGCTGCTTGTGGAACCACCTGTACGTGCTCATCCACGGGCGCCAGTTCGGGCTTCTGGTGCAACAGACGACGCCGTTCCGCTGGAGTCGCCTCCCACCGGTGGACCGCTTGACGTTCGTCGTGTGCGGCGCCTATGTGGCGACGACGCTGTATTGGGCGGCGTACAGCTTCCTCTCCGGCGGCGGAGCATCTGTCTTCAACGTTTACTCGCCCGTGGAAACGCCGCCCGTCCTCATGACTGTGCTGCAGACCGCCGCGTGTCTGCTGTACGACGTCGCAGCGGCAGCCATGAACGGTCTGTACCTCAAACTGGCGGTCATGATCTGTGCCCAGCTGCGAGCCCTCAAGAGAGACCTTGAGACATTACCATGTAGCGTCGCGGCGCTCAGATCCTGCGTTCAGCACCACCAGAATATCATCAGGTACAGTCCCCGTTTTCATCCCCTTCCAACGTTCCTCAAAGGCCAGGAACTTTGGATTAAGTGCATCACTTATACAGGCAAGCGAGAGTCGGTGAGCTTAGACATTTGAGAAAGTAAGCTATGGTTAAACTCAGAAAAGCGAAGCCGCTTATCACGCAAAGAAGCAAAATAAATTAACTTTTTATTTTAAAGTAGGTTTATTGGTAAATCCATAGTATTGATTAAAATTCATATTTTGTTCTTCTAGTATTTATTATTGCTGATTTATTAAAGTTTCTGTTGATACTTCCAAATATTTTGATGAAGAAAGAATATTAAGTGTCATTGGAAAAACGATTGTGCCGGGTACATAGCTTGAAAGTTAATTACTACGTAGATATTATACCGCTACATTAATTATAGAAGGTTATTTGTATTATGAATATAAATTTTTTGTAAGGACAGGAGGGGAGTAAGATTTATAGTTATTGTAGGAATATGTTAATTAAGAGATTCAGATTAGTTGTCACTGTGTCTAATACTTTCGTACATTACTTTCCAGGTTAGTTACGGAAATGGACAATCTCCTCAGTCCGATGTTCCTGGGCCACTTTATGATTGCAATAATGGGAATTTGCTTCGTGCAGTTCGCAGCTGTAATGGTATTCATATAACATTTATGCACTTTTGACAACCACTATTTTTCTTTCTTTAGCGTGTTAGTGTCCTTCCAATGACTTGTGCGGCGACGTAAGTAGCAGGGTACTTAAAGGCCACGAATGGCGTTTGGATCCCTTTTCAGTCTTCCTCATTTTGTTTTTATATGTTTACACGAAATCTATCACGTCTATGATGAAACCTATGATGGCAGAGATGAATAAGGACTTATTCCACGTTAGTAGTCCCCAAATGTAGATCCAGCCTTGCTAGTTCGTGAGTCGACTCGACTGTAGGGTGTTACATGAGTGCGAGAAACAATTACCCGAATTATAGACTACAACCAGTTCGAATGGATTTATCTCACTATATTTGGCGGCAAATGTTTGGATGACACTGGCAGAGCCTTTTTGGAATCTTACATTGTCTTTGATTTGGAGAAAAGATGCGAAAAGTTTGATACCTGCCTCCAGGACTAGGCCGAATTGAGTGAGTCAACTGTCCATGTGAATGATCTGACTCTTATGCACTATTCGAAACGTTGGTAATCTCTTTTTTTCTCTTGAAAGTTAATTTCCCACAGTATTTTATTTCACTCCGATTTTTGCATTTCTTCTGTTGGGCACAAATATCATTGACACATTTACTTCACATTTGCCATATTTACTCCTCTCAAACCAATTGTAATGATAATAAAGGTAATGAAAGGAATTTTAAAAATTTAACATCAATTTTTTTTCATAATTTATTTAACAGATCAATAGCAAAATAATATGTTACAAAACTATATTAACAATTCACATTTATACTTTTTGTTAACTTTTACCTGTAGGAAATTTACTATAATAGGAGGTTTACGCAAGCACGCAGATTCTCTATGCAGCTAGTAATGGTGAAACAGAGTTGGCTAAAGTAACCGAAAGATACAAATTATCGTAGCTCTCGTGTAAATATCCTTATTTTAAAATAAAAAAATTAATTATCCACCTCTCTTATTTATTTTACTTTCAATAATCTTCAAACATAGATTTTTCAACCGCAATTACCTCCAACAATTCTTACATATTCCACTAACTCATTCTTTATCTTTTTTCCTTTATCTGGCAACTACACCACCACTAAGGGGTCTCCCACCTTACCGTCCTCCATTGATGTTGATCAAATTTCATTTTTTGGCAATAATATAACCACTAACCCTTAAGAAAAAATGTTAACGCCCTTTTAAAAAACATATGTCTCTGGGTGCAGGACCCATCCCGCCGGGATTTAGGTATCAAAGTATCCCAGTTCCCTCTGCGGATGTTCCGAAAAAAAGGCCGCTAGGAAGCATCTACATACATTACTACACGGATGATGGAATATTCGAAAAATAACCGTTCTCAATAAACTTTAAACCAGCTGTTATGACCGAGTAGAAAATCATTTTTCACGTCAAAACAAGGGATATCAAAATCGAATTTTTAACTCACAGCAGTGTCTAAAAATTATATTTGTGACTATATGAAACTCGATGAAATAACACATGTATTGTAGGAAATGACCATATAATTTCTCCAAATGCCGAAGGGAAATATTAGATGTAATTTTTTCTGTATTATCGTCTTTTTAATTATGTAATTAAGAAATTGAATTCAAAATATTCAAATTTCTGACGACATATTTTAAATACTATTTTGTCGCTTTTCAGTATATTCAGGAAAGAAACTTTGGAATTGACTTCTTGAAAATGATAGTAATTTGGATGTACCTAACCACACAGTTAATTTGGTTCTGTTGGCTGGGAAGCAAGATCACATCAGAGGTACGAAAGAATGATATGCTTTTACTGGTTTGACCCATTTTCAATCTTAATATGGATAATTTTCAATTATTCCTTTATTAAATTCTTTCTACTGCTTTGGGGTAACAGAATGACAAGAAGAAGAAATAAATGTATTTTATCCGGGAAGTTTATTTCCCAGAGCCGTTATAGGGCGTATAGCCCTCTTCGGCAACAGTTATAGAAATTAGTAATTTGGCTCGAACCGAGGCAGACCGCAGCAAACCCACCGGAAGCAGGCTGGGAAGGAAAGGGGTTGTAGGTGTACAGATTACAGATGTCTAGGTAAGTAGGTAGGATGATAGGTGCCCTGGAGAGAGCGACAGCCACCGCACCGGCCTCCCGAGGAACTGCCCTCCGCACGACCACACACCGAGCTAGCCACCACCATGCCTTAGGGGGGAAGTGGGGGAAGGAATGGTAGGAACGCAAATTCGAGTTATTAGGGCCCCTTAGCTGCGATTTTATTGACCTACTCGGCATTCGCCTGTGATACAGGAAAACCCTAGAAAACCTGTATCGAGTAGGACGGATGTGTGGAATGTTGACTAGATGAAGAAAAAATCTGAAACTAATAAAAAGATTATTTGTACATGCAAAATAAAATTATAATTTGAGGTCCTCAGCCTTCTTTTCTAGTAGAATACCTGAAACATAAGGGGGATTTTATTAGATGATTTTTTTTTAGTTGAATTACCTGAAAGAAAGAAAAAAGGATTAGACATAAATGTGGGTGTGAGTGCGTGGTGTAAGGGAGTGGATCCGGATCCTTGGCAGATGTCGGATGGTTAACAGCATATCGCGCTGAACAGGAAGGTATATGCTACCCCTTGAGTTACAGGGGTTAACCACTTCCGGAGACGGGAAGTGGCCCCACGTTCCTGCATCATCCCCAGCATTGACTTTTCACTGTCTGCCTTTTTCGACTTGGACTCGCTGCACTTCTTTCCATGTGGATACGGCTAATGCCTTTTCTTGCCAGAGAACTCTACGTCCGCAGTACGGAGTTCACTAGGCAGCACCTCATGGCTGGACCAGAGGTTAAGAGAACAAATTTCGGTTTGTGCTTAAATTGATAGTGTTTTCTTAATAATAAATTTACTTAGTTTAAATTATAGCTAAGATGATCTGGGATAGGTTGGTTGAAGTCTGGGGGAAGGTTAGGTAGGTTGACATCAGGATTAAGTTCCTGCAAATTACGGCAGACGACGTGTGGGGGTACTGGTATCTAAATTTTGGTTTTCTTCCTGCCTTAATGGCTTGGCTGAGGACAGGTAGAGAGGAGGATTTATTAAGTAGTGTTCGAGTTGTGAATTTGGCTCGGTGAAGTGCCAGTCTTTGGGCGATAAAGGTGAAGTTTGGTAGGAGAGCTACCAATTGTTGAGATGGACAGTCGAAGGGTAGACCTAGGCAGAACCGGAGAATCCGGCGTTCTAGGCTGCTCCAGTCTTTGATTTTTCTAGGGAAAAGAAAAATAGATGCTATGGCGGCATAGTCGAAGATTGGGCGGATAAAAGTTTTATATGTGTGGAGTAATGTTTTTGATGGAGTGGACGAAGAGCGGGTCCGAAGGCATTTGATTAAATTTAATCTTAGGGTTATTGTGTTTTTAAGCCTATATATAGGTTGCCTTCCACGTGTCTTCAGGCCGAGTCTGTTGGCCATGCTGTCTACTGCTGTGACTGGACCACAAGCTCGTCACAATTCCAACGCTATGTGCTACAGATGTCGCTGGTAGCACCTCAACGCTGCGAGCTCTCTGCTGGTGGTTTCGTTCCCATATCTCTGGCCACTATGAGTATGGTAGGTCAAAAGTTGTTATGCTAATAAAAAGATCATGGACTCACTAATTACGAAGTCAATATTTGATAAATGTACAAATTAAATTACTTTTGGATTGTCGAAATAAAACGCTGATCTACCAACAACACTAATAAAAGTAAGCCTACTTATAAATTGCAATTGGCGACGTATTAATTTATGCTACTGAAATTCAAGCTTTAGGGAATTTATGACAGCTGCTGGCTTTATTAAATCAACTCGCAATAAAATTTGTTTTTCAAATATTGTCCATTCGTTATTCGAATTTTATGAGTTACAGTGTTCAGGTACAACACAAAAGGTAGATTCATTAAATTTTTATTAATCCCAAATCCGCTATATATACATTGACACACACTCACAGATATATATGAAGGATGTTTAAGTAATATTTTGGAGGCGGATTCCTCACGCCAAACCAATCGTAAGTTATTAGTGAAAGATCGCTATTGTCTCCCAATAAATTTTACAGGCGCTGTATTCAGAACACTCTTCCAGACCAGCTGCAGAATGTGCAAATAAGAATAATCATTTAGTTTATGAGGATCCAGTAAATTATAACCAAATTTCTGGAGACTTACGGACTGTTATCTAACAAGATATGCACGTGCCCTGAAACCCTTTGTATTTTTTCCGTGGGTAAAGAAATGGTTTACGCAGCAAAACATTCCTAATCCAGAAAGCATCAATATGCCTTGGACGCTTGCGATTCCGTTCGACACCGTGTCAGAAAATTTGAAATGACAATTGTTTGCCTGAGTTGAAGCAGTTGGAGGCCATTTTGAACAATTAATTGTTAGGTGTTTCTGAATTTGCGACATTGCAACACTTGATAATAAACTGATTTGTTAATATGTTATTTCATTAATAAACTTAAATACGAAACACTATTATATTTTTGTATGAGGTAACCATATTATATATATATATATATATATATATATATATATATATATATATATAATATGGTTACCTCATACAAAAATATAATATATATATATATATATATATATATATATATAAGCATAAGAAATAAAATAAAAACCAGGAATTTGAAGAAAATTTAATTTTCTTTAACTTCCTGGTTTTTATTTTATTTCTTATGCTTGTGTAACAACTGTCATATACCAAACTCAATGTACTGATCAGCAATAACATTCAGTACATAATAATATTTTCTTGCTGTTGCAGATTCTTCAACAATCATTTTCATACATGATGGTAATGGTTAGCCTGAATCATAAGCAAGACATTAGTAATTCTACTGAAGTTTTTAACTTTTAATAAATTTCCTTCTAAAATATTAGTTTTTTTTAATGAAAAACAAAATTACATATTATTATTGATGATGTTTGCCTAATAAATACTAAACTCATTATGAAATACAGTGTTATTCCTATCAACCTTGAATTACATCAGTTTATTTATTTCTTATGTTAGATCTCAGATGATGAATAAGATATTTAATTATATGAAAAAATAATAAAGAAAGAACTGTTAGTATATATAATTAATAATACAAACTCAATCTATGTTAATTACTGTGAGATGGTAGACAATTAAAAATTATATGAACCATAATTTGGCAGATAGGACAGTCATTCATCATGTAGATATTTCCTCAGTGTATGACTGAAGTGGGTTACAGCAATGTCTTTTTATTTCATTGAATAGACAAGAGTTGCCCTTTTTAGTCTCTAAAATTCAGTGTTTAAAACTATTAATAATTATAATCCTACATAATTTTCTCCCATACCATGTATAATGAAATATAGAATAAAATAAAGTAATGGTTTTTATTTCTTGTATTATATTTTTGTGTAGATATTAACACCCACTGAAATCAATTCTATACACAATCACACTGATTTTCGTAAATTGAGTAACAAAACTTGAGACTGATAAGAACCTCAGTCCTTGAGGTTTACTAAAAATAAACTATACCTTAATCTACAGTAAAGGAAATCAATTAGCTTTCAAATGGCTGGTAATAATCCAGATTCTGTTAAGAAAATTTATCTCAGTGTAGTAATTAAAGGTAAATTTAAATGAAACCAAAGTATCAATAAATTACCTGCCAAATATGTCATTGTTTACTTATTGTTATGAGGAATAAAAAAATATCTCAAGTTGGATATCATATAATTATTTTTAGAGCATTATGCACAGCTACATTTAGTGGTATTTTGGGTGTGTTTTTCTAAATGTGCAACTATCAGCCATCATGAACAATAGAAATGTTGTATACAATAGTAGCAGTACATGGAACATATTAAGTGGTATTTAATAAAAATAAACAATTCTAATTGGTAACAATTACTAATCACTGATCAACATAAGTCCTACAGTAGTGGCACAGAAAATCTCAATATTGTTTACGAGGATGATACACATTCTCTGACAAGAATAATTATACACGAATAATTTTCTTATTATTAATTTTTTCATTACCAATGTTAATAAATACTGATAATAATTATTCTTATTTATGATAATGCAAATTTTTAATAAATCATTACAGATTATTTTTATGTGAAAATTGGATATGATTTATATTGGTACATTAATAATTTTCTGTAGATCTTTAGGAGAAGTAAGGCTTCAAGAATATTGGCACTAACAATTGGTATTCTTAACTTATAATCCATTTCTTAGAAATTAGTGAATTGAGTAAATAATTTCAGTAATATTAAGTGTATATTACATGTTTTAATTACACTGAAATTAAATACACACTAAATAATAGTTTGTTCTGGCCATTTAAATTAATTTTTATATCATAAGATTACGATGGAAATACATAATCATTTATAGTAGCTGTTTACAATACAGTGTTAAGGTTACATTTTTATATTTCATATAAGCATATACTGAGAAATTTGTGAACTTCTCATTTAAATATTCTTTCTTGAATCTTTAATGAATTAATTGATATCTAATTAGGTTAATGCTACATTTATTTTAATTATTGATAACATGAACTATTGATTGCCATGACAGATTAAGTAAGTATATTTAATTTTTTCAGTAGTACTCTATTTTATCGCCCTGATTTAAATTTTCCTGTTTCTAAGACACATTTTTTCATTAATAAGGTGTTGTTTTACCCTGTACAATTTACCAAAAAATTATAATATTTCAGACATAATTGAATGAAAGTAGGATACTCAGATAAGTTTTCTATTCATCTATCAGCATAATTTGATAGCATTCTGACTGCTACATTTATTTATATTATTTTCCAGTTCAACTTATTGTTATACAAAAAATAATTATTGAACGTTCTTCTTTTTCAGTAATTTATATTTTCCACACAGACTGCAGAGTATAAATAGTAGCATGAAAGTGTGTGGTGTTTTCTTCTCAAAATTTAATGACACACCATTACTGAAAACCAATTTAAAACAAAGTTTAATATATGTTTGACATCGTATTTTGAACTGTACCTTTTGTATTTAATTCATATACTTGTGTCATCTGTATTACAGGCAGCTTTACAGGTAAAATTCATTGACTTTGGCAGATCGTTAACATAAATTAAGAATAGTACTGGAACTTTGGAACACCACCCATTTTATGGAATTAAACATTTCTCCAGGTAAATTTTTCAGGATGACTCTTTTGTTCCTGTCACATAAATATGGCCAAAACCCAAAATAAGACACATTTTCAATTACATAGAAATTTATTTGTTTCATTGCTATATAGTGCTTTACACAATAAAATGCTTTTGAGAAATCAGAAAATTACTAGTTCAAAATATTTATTATTAATTTCATATTACAGAAAATAAAATGCATTTTGTACTAAAATGAAATTGAGCAGCAGCAAGTGATTTATTTTTATCTACCCCCCCCCCCCGCCCCCCTCACCCAGAAAGTGATTAACTTGAAATTGGACTAATAATATCTCTTACATATTTCATTATATATTTGAGACATTATATAATATTAAGTTATTTTCTAGTTTTAACTTCAAGTGGGTCTTATTTTTAAAAGGTTATCATTGACTTATAGATTTCTATTTTCTAGATGTAAATGAATATTTCTATTCAATTATTTTCATTGCCTGTTAATTTGTTACATATTGTTAAAAAAATTATAATGTCTATGTTAACTACTGTTAAACATTGAACATCATGATCTGATAATTCATTATATATTCAAACAAAATTATGGCTCGTGTACTGTGAGATTTCTATAGTAATAATGTCATAAGTGGTAAACTGATGTTTAATACATTTCACTTTGTAGAGCTATTAATGAAAAAATTATATTGTAGTCTGCATAAATTATAATTTTACAATTATTTTATAAAGTTCATGCAGTCACAATTGAACTTGTTTGAAAACTAATGTTATATTACCATTTGGTGCCATATAAATGGTTAGACTATGAATTGCTTCTTTCTGCTTGGCTCTACAGCCCATTGAAGGCATTGACCAATGAGGTACATTTTTTTTGTGTCGTGGCACATGGTCAGGATAGTGATTCTCCTTCACCAGTAACACAAGTTTTCCTGAGCACACACATCAATGCCGAGATTGAAACCAGGACCTTCTGCTACACAACAGCAGGTTTACTAAGACTTTGAATTTAGTATATGTAAATCATCTATGGCAGGGAATAATTCAAAATTTTTGCTAAAGAGAATCTATTATATTATATATTATTAAAATGGTTTAATCAGTATATAGCCACTTCTACCTTTTCTTTAACAAATCTGCAGAAACAGAGCAAGAACATAATTAAACCAATATCACTTTCTCTAAAGGGTTGTCCATTAAACAAAAATATTAACAGAATCTCTTTTTTGTTTAACTTTTCTTAATGAGATAATGAGTTTATTAATTTTATTTTCATCTTAAGTATAATTTGGAAAAAAATTATTAATATTAGTTCTCTATTGTTAATGCTGTTTAATAATAATTATTAAAGTAATTATTTAAGTACAGCTAAATGTTGATATTATTTGGAGAATAAATATATAAATTATTACTTAATTGATTATCATTTAGAGCTATTTTAACCAGAAATTAATATAAGAAGACAATATGCGCAGTTTGTTAATACATGAAAACATCTTCGTCGGTTTACGCGAAGCAGAATACAAGTTTATGTAAATTTTTCGTTACGGATACACTCTTCACTTTAAGATGATGGCAGAGGCAGCCGTCGAAACGTCGTGGAACAATAATGATTTCACCCGGTCGGAATCCCGAGAATACTTTGTTAATCACATTCACAGGGAAAGTCTTCCTTCGATGATACACACTTAATTTTCATAAATATTTTAAAGTAGATAGGCATATAACCACATGTGTGAATTTTGTTGAACAACATATATTTCAGCAGAGTTTTTGATTCAGAATGTAATAATAAATATTATGGAAGTTATTTGTTGTGTTTATTTTATTGTAATACGGAAATGTATCATTTTATGTTGGACATATTGTTATGAGGTGATAATTCTGCTATATAGTTGGCAATACGTTAGTCTTTTGAAAGTTGCCAAAGACGACGATTGGTTATTTGGAAATGATGTTAAGGCCAGCAGTAGTTTTTTAATAATTATGTGTCTTAGATGAATTTTTAATAACAAATACGTATTATAATACGTACAATTTGTAAAAATTGTTTTAATGTTTCAAGAACATTTTGATAGTATAGTGCAATTATATGAAGGTAAGGATTTGTCAGATACTGTTTTCTTTGTTTCCTTTGTTTTTGTTTCCATATACTGTTGTAACAAAGCAATTGAATTTTATGTTAACTTTTGTTACCAGCCAAGTTATCATTTACATCGATAATATTTTTGACGAAATGGGTAATTGCCTCAAAGGCACTACAGCAGATGATATATCCCTCTTGAGAGGTGCTGAAACAGCAAGGGATTCAACATCATCTGATCAGTTGGGACCACCTCCTCCATACCAGGTGTGTTGCCCATTTTCCAATAAAAGCTATAAATTCACCGCGAAAACCGTCCGTTAAGGTGTATTATATTCTGATATCCTTTTCTCTTCTTTATCTTTGTATAAATTTTATTTCTTCTACAGTAATTTTATTATCGAATATTTACATCCTGAAGCCCTGATTCTTGAAATATTGCTCAAAATCTGTATAAATGAGCGGAAGTCCAGTATTAAACAAGTGTTAGATTAATAGTCTATTATCAAAACATATTTGGGTTTAACCATAGTTTAGATGGCCAGATTTAAAGGTTTGGGATAACGAACCCATAAATCAATCTGGACCTATTTAGGAAATACTGTATATGAAATTTAATAAAGACACTTGTGTATATATACTGACTGATTAATTGTCAAATATGTATGATCCGTTGCTGGTGGGTAATTTCTTAGCCTTGTTATCTCACTTCTGATAAAGTTTCAGTTATAACATATATTTTATGGTTGACGACTGATGAAAGATGCAAGCATGGGCAGAAATGTTGTTTGCTTCATAATTAGTACTCATTTTTTCATTTATTAGCCATCACTTGTATCAATTAAAACAATTTAATGGTATAATTACATAACATGTGATACTGTTCAAAATCAGTTACTGGCTTTCAAGAAGGTAAATAATTATGAATGATGGATTAGAAGTGTATCATTGTATTGAATCAATGTAAGATGCTGTTGCGTTCAAAGAATATTTCCAAATTGTAGTTTTCCTTCATGCTTTTTCAGTTATATGTTGGCTATACAGAAGTTATTCAAGTGTGTTCTTGATTTACATGTAAACATAGAAGTGGACACAATGAACTGTTTAAACCAATATGAGAATAATAATAATAAATTTTTACATGTGAAAGTACTGCCATTACCTAATTGATGTAGAAGTAACCATCTGATTATTTGATATTTTTACAGTTTATATATACATATATATATGCGTGTGTTAATGAATATTTTTATAGTCTACATTTTGGGTGGCAAATTTGTAATGTCAAAAGTGTAAGAAACTCATTTTTTTGTATAATAATTTTGGCTTCAAAAAATGTACTACCCATCTTTTTATGTTGTGGCACTCCACAATTCAATCTCTCTTTGTCTTCATGGGCCATCCTCTGTAAACTCCTGCTAAACTCGAGTTTCATTCCAAGACTATGACTTATTGTTATTTTTGGATCATCCCAATTGATTTATACTGCATTTGCACTTAGGTCTTGTAATATACATTGACATAATAATGTTGTATATTGTATTCAAGAAGAAAAGACCAATAATTCCCCAAAATATTTAATTAACTTAGTTTATCTCTAATCTCCACCTAATCTCACAACAACAAAAAAACAAGACACTGATACTAACTTCTCGTAATCAACAATCGGTGACTCCTCTCTCATCCATCACATTACTTGGTCTACATTTTATTTGAAAGAACTAATAAATAATTCCCATATTTAATTAACAAAGATCAGTTCATTATATTGCCCTAAGATTTCAATATTTTGACAAAATAATTCCAAACTCTTAACACCTATGATGGAATAGTATCTGAACCAGCAGCCTGAACCAGTCTTTATTATGACATGTTTACTTTTGCTTTATGTGTAATTCACAATACAATTCCTCTAGAAAGGTTTCTGTTCATTGGCAAACTTTTCCTTTTCAATTTTCTTTCTATAAAAGTTTCAGCTCTCATGCCATTACAACTTGGTAACTCTTATTCTATAAGAAAATGGATTGAAATCTCTCTTGTTCTATGTATTCTCATTTAAATCCTTCTCTTTCAATCCAATCATGTAAAGTCTTCTTGGGGTCATCAATATAGACGTTTTCATTTTTGGTAACTATGTATGGATTTTCTGAAAGTTCAGTTTCCTCATCAGCATTATCTCCTATCCCCCAATCAATTTCCTCATTAGCCTCTTTTTCTTCGAGGCATTTCTGATTTTCTTTTCCTACCTTTCTTTGAATTCCCACATTTACACCTACTATATATGTGCCTTAATTTGTTCTAGATTAATAATTTTTATTTTCTGTGACATTTTTCTACATATATTTTCCTCTATATTTCGCATGTTACCGTCCAGTCTTATGCTCACTTTCCTCTTCTCCTTTATTATTTTTGTGTTTGATTCAAATTTCATTATGCCTGTTTTCCTATTTACCTCAATCCTTCTTTCCATATCTAACCTCAAGTCATTACTTTCATGCAAGTCCAAATTTATTGAAGTTTTATCCTATACCTATATTTCAGCTTGATCCCTAATTTCACTTTGTGTATTATTTTTAATCTTATACATTACTTTCCTGCCCCAGTGCATATATATATATATATATGCAGTCCGCAGCCGGCGGTGCACGGAATGGTGTAACACTCCTTCCTGAAGAAAGAATATATATTATATTAGTAAGGATGTGACATTGTCAAAAATAATTGCAATATTGGTATGGAGAGGACAGAGAGATAGGTCGTGGCTTACCTGAAAGTGAAGTGTGGTGTCGCCATAAGGAACTAAAGGTATTTCTTCAAATTTTCGGAGGCTCTCAACCTCCTTCTTCAGGAAGGAGTGATGCACCATTCCATGCTGCGGCCGGCTGCGGACTGTGGAGTTTTGACCGCCGCATGGCTGGTAGCCCATAAACAATTAACACCCCACCAGGCCACTAACTTTCTCTCTCTCAAGGGAAGGTTGTGGCATAGGAAATGTTCAGATAGTTATCGTTCATACAAAGCACGCTATGTATACATATGTGCTTGAACATACACACACACACACATACACGTACATGAGC